>OW679194.1:43483784-43718832 GCA_940337035.1 Agriotes lineatus
TAGAAATTTCAAATGTGACATCCGAAACTATGTTATAGAAAGACATACAAATTGAATGGTCTTCTGAACCTCCTATACATCAAGAAAGATTTGCAACACCACCTTCTTACAATGATACCTGGACTTACTAGTTACACCACTTCGAGGGTGGAAGACGAGCTATCTTCTTTTATGATTTTCTTTCCACCATCAATTGAAAAAATAATTTTAGAAAATTCAAACATAGGTCAGCGAGTGTATGACACAAATTTGAAAGATTTGGATGCGCAAGATATATATTCCTATATTGGTTTATTGATTTTAGCAGGGGTTTTCAAATCTCACAATGAATCAACAGAAAGTTTATGGAATGCCGAAAAAGGTAGGAGTATATTTCGTGCGACAATGTCTTTAGAGAATTTTAAACAAATTTCTAGAGTAATAAGACTTGACAATAAACAAACACGAACTAAAAGAAGAGCCCGGGGTAAATTTGCGGCTATTAGGAAGCTTTGGGACAAATGGGTGGAAATTTTACCAAAATTGTTCAATCCAGATGCAAATGTAACCGTTGATAAACAATTGGTTGGGTTTAGAGGCAGATGCAATTTTAGGCAATACATGCCCAGTAAGCCTGCTCGGTATGGAATTAAATTTTGGGTATTTTGCGACAATAACACATCGTACGTATGGAACATTCAGCCTTACCTTGGGAAACTTCCTGGAGTAGTTAGAAACCAAACCAGGGTATGCGGGTTGTTTTGGGCCTATCTAACGGATTGAAAGGCCGCAATATTACATGCGATAATTTTTTACGTCATATGGACTAGGCCAGTTTCGACTCAAGCCAAATGTCACGATTGGTACAATGGAAAGAAACAAGACTTGTATTCCACCAGAACTACTACAAACGAGAAATGTACCAAAAATTTCTTCAAAGTGAAACAATAAAGAAGCCGACCTGCGATTAATTAATAAAATTGATCGATGGTAGTAAAAATCGCAGATCAACCCCCCTACAGCCTATACACCACGGCAGCTCTGAAAACTCTTTACTCACCGCGATGGCCCTAGCTAACTCAAATTTCGGCGGCCTTGGATCGTAGGTTCAAATCATCAGCTGTGTGCCCTGGAATGTCTTCAAAAAAGGAAAAGGAAATGGGAGCCAGAAATCAAAAGATTTCAAATAATAAAATAAACTACAAGTGACTAGCGTTTAATTAATAAGTAATAAAAGGTCTTGAAGTGTCAGCAATAAATAATCAGGATAATTAAAATGCAAATAATGTTATAAAAAAAATTGTGTGCGTAAACTGAAGGTTGCGACACGCATAAAATCAAGAACCCCTTTCGGGTTATTTTACTAACTTTAACAACAAATTATTCGTGGGAAAAGCTTATCACAGTCATTTAATAAATCCTTTTGTTTAGGCTGTTGAAAATAAAAAAGCGTGACTGTACCTTTTACAGAGGGTCAATACACATCAAAGTTGCACCTTTAAATACTGAGCATAATTAACTATAAGCATAAAAATTCTAATGTAAAAAGCAAGAGCATGTATGAAATTGAACATTACATGTTAATAATGGCAAAACGTATGAATTTAAATTCCAAATAATTACTGGTTTAAAATGTATAAATGTAAAATCCAGGTATTGAAGATACGATAAATCCCGGAATAGCACAAACTAACCTCGCTTTTCCAACGCTCACAAACGGCAAACAGGCAAAAGCCGGCCGGGGTAACTACACCCTTCGGTTCAAAATAAGCTGGTCGTGAACTGCTACCATAATGGCAATCGCCGTGGATGCAAATTATAGCAAAGGCACCCTCGAACGGCAGCAACTAAGCAGAGCGCCAGCAGGTGTCGAAAATGCGATAAGGCTAGCGGCTTGGCCTCCGAGAAAAACTCGTGGTTGAACTGGTAATAAAGAGCTAAGAAGAAATGTAATTACTATGGAGATAATAAAACAGAAAAGCGCCATCGTACCTGATCATAATCAGCCCTGGGAAACATACACTGCTCATTAGATTAATTGAGCGCACGTAATTTGACTTGAACAAACATAATTTAACCACGCCGGTGACGGCGGGCCAAAAATATCAAGTGCGAGGTACGAACAATTCGTGCCCAAAAGAAAGCTTGCACTCTGATAAGAGATAGCGCGGGTCAGAAAGGGAATCGCGCAAACGAAAGGAATTTGATACAGGTACAAAATGCGCTGGTTTGGAAAATTGAAGAATTTGAAATGCAAAGGATTTATAATTCAAATAAAAATATACAGGTTAAGCCTGAAATAATTGGTAACTGGCGAAACAATTAGGCGAAGCCAAAAAATTGTTTCAAAAGTTTCCATTTACTTCTGATGCTTGGTCTCATACCTTCCCGAAAAATCTAACAAATGTGTTATATTGCAAGATACACTACATTCGGAAAAAGCAGTATCAAACCAAACAAGTAAGAAGCCTGTAATTATACTAGATTACAATAAAACGAAAGGGACAGTCGACATTATGGATAAAGCGGTTATGTGTTATACAACAAAAAGAAAAACAAATCGTTGGTCACTTATCGTCTTCTATAATATAATTGACATTAGTTCTTAAAATGCCTATGTTTTATTCTTGAAAGTAACTAATAGTTGGAGTTCAAAAGGTCTTCGAAAACGAGGTTTTTTAGAAAATTTGGTCAGGTCACTGGTAAAACCACAGATTGAAAGAAGAGAATACCTTCCTAGAACAAAAGCCGCAAGGGACGTTGTTCAAAAAGTAAAATCTGCTACAGCAATTGTTCAAGATGCAGCAGCTTCAACATCAATTCAATCTAGAAAGAGGGGCAGATGCTATATGTGTAAAAAACAGACAATAACGCCCGTATTCATAGTCGTTCGCCAGCGGATCGCCGGCGATTCGCCAGAGTTTCGTTATGAATAGTATGTTGGCGGCACTGTACGTCTATGTCAAATTCGAGGTTAGCAGGTTAGATTTTGTGTCAGTTTCTGTCAAAACTGACTGAAAACCTAACGCGATCACCTCGAATTTGACATAGACGTACAGTGCCGCCAACATATTATTCATAACGAAACTCCGGCGAGTCGCCGGCGATCCGCTGGCGAACGACTATGAATACGGGTGTAAGTGTTCTGGTTTGTGCTGCAAGTGTGGAAACTATTGCTGTAAGAAACGTTTAGAGCAAATATGCAAACAGTGTTAAAAATGGGTAAAATGACTTTTTCCTTTTATAAACTTATTTTTTCTTTTGTCAATTATAAATTTAATTTTGAAGTGCTCTTTTCTTTACCATATGTTTATTTTTACATTCCGCATTGTTTATTTTAGGTAAACCTTTATTCTTAGTTCCTGTTTTAGCTTTGAAATGGTTTGTTCAATTTCCTTTTATTAAATAAATGTTTGCTTTTACGCTATAGAATGTTTATTTTAATACAAAAAGAAGCTAGGTGATATTAACCAGTCATTTTCAAGTAATAGGTCGTTTTGGACCCGAACACCTTACGTGTGTAGACAAAACGAACGACTCAGCAAAGTTAAAGAAGATCACGACAAGAGAAAGAGAGAAACACATTTCGTCCCGCTTGTAGGTTCTGTACACCTCTGTATATGCACATGGAAATCAAAGTAGTATTGAAGTCGAAATTTTTGGGGACTTTCAAATGTAGTCTACCTTTACCTTACAATGTAGAAGATCTCAAAAGGTGTTTACAAATCTTTTCGTTATAGGATCCTAATATTAGTAAGAAGAAAATAAAAAACATAATTAAGCGCAGCTATTATTACCTCAGAACGGTATCTGAATATTGCAGACACTGCAGAAATATATTAGTCCCAGATAATCATTATAATGGAAACATAACCTCTTTTTATTCTAAAGTGCGTCCCCGTGTTATAATCTAGTAAAAAATCGGTAAAGGGCTTTATTCGGAACCTGCATCGCAAGTGGAAATTTTGAATCTACAAATTTCGCAAATATCAAAGTAAAGTAAGCGTGTTCAAAATTATGTACAAAATAAGTACAAATGTATTAACATTTTCAACAATAGTGAAACAGGGAAGGAAATACTTAGTAAAACTCATTACATCAATTTCCAAATAAAAACAATCCATGCTGTGAGATTCGACTTCGAGCTCCAAGGTGCGTGTCGGACTGAGCCATATGCTTGAACCACTGCGCCATGAACGGGTGCTCATTGTATACACTTCTCGCTACGTTATACAGTCGCTATACGACTCTATTATTTTCGATGTTCTTCTTGCATCTGTTAGATGTCATTTTCGTCAAGTGTAGAGCCAGACCTATGTTCAAATTTTTAACTTTTATCTATTCGTCAGCTGAAGGAAAGTGAGACGGAATTTTACTTGTTAAGGTACTCTGAATATATTTGACCGAAAGTATAGTATTCGGTTTCGAGCCAGGTACACATATAATCCGCATGCAAAGTATCGTCTTCCTGTAACAAATGATTTTGAGCTATATGCGCAACAGACTGATATACGGACAGGCAGACGAAGAAAAAGTCAGACAAACGGAAATGAGAAATCATGTGATTTTCTCACTTCCTACGTCTTTAGAGGAGGAAAGTAAAAACAGCACTTTCATAGTTTGTTCGTTGCATTCATTTCGGTGGAGAAGCTGCGCTAAAAAAAGCTTTTTAGTCATCATAGGACTATTTAGCACCCAAAAGAATCAATTTCTTAGCAAGTTGCCCCCGTTTCATTGCCAAGTTATTGAAATATATTGCTTATTATGGTTCCGCATTATGATTCTGCTGGTTAATGGACAAAATGGAAGACACGTTCAAAAGTTACATTAAACATTGCATCTTTATAATAAACCTATTTTTCGACGAATCCAAAAATTAACCTGAAAATCTTGAATTTGACATAGACTGACAATACACTTCAGTACTGTCAAATGTATAACACGAATCCTAGACCACTCGAATTATAAATTTATTTGATCACTCGCTACATTTGTATATTTGTATTTTAACTTAAAAATAATTAAAGGCGCTGCAAATTAGTAAGTGCCTTAAATACCAAAATTTAATTGAAAATGAGGCTGTAATGATCCTGCAATCGACTCCCGTTTTAATAGGAACCCATACTTCGCTCAGAACTGCTACTGACACACCGATTTTGTTCAACCGTGATCGTATTAAATGTAACTGGAATTTAATTAATCGTAATGTTTGTTTGATACTCCAAGCTTTGTTAAACACGTTGGTAGTATGAAAATAAACTCTTTTTAAACGCACACATAAACGTTAATAAATTGTCCGGAAAGGGTTTGTACTAAATCCCACGTTTCGGTCCGAATTTTGAAAAAGCTACTAATGTGATAATATATTCCTGTCAACTTCTTAAGCTTTACTTTGCATTTTAATTGAGGGCGAAGCGTCTTTCGCACGTCGTAGTTATGCGATTGCATTGCAGCCATACAAATTCGAGACAACTCGCGTAATTTAATCTGGCTCGAAAACACAAGTCTTAATAGTATTATTTGTACTTAGAAGGCGTTTTGTATTCGTCATGCAGTAGATGCTCTGGAACTTCAGCCATTGTGTAAGTTTGAAATGAAAGCGAGCTGAAATTACTTCAAATCGTCAGTTATATAAACGTTGTGTAATGGGAAATGCTCCATAGTTTGGGTTTTAGCAAAATTAAACATTTATCTCAAATGAATACACACAGGATCATTTGGAAAGAATTTAAATTATCTGCACTATTTTTCAAAATGTTTGCCTGTAGTAAGCGGTGTGCCATTATTATTATAAGCGTTAACTTTGTTAATGGCCCTGTCTTAAATTAAATTTTAAATCATCAAATATATATATTTATACAAGTTAGACTTTTGAGAGTTTGATAAGACTTCCAACTTCAATAAAGGACATCCCAACCAGTATTTGTAAATCCTGTTGTGTTTTCAAACCTTACAGCAAAACTTCCGTAAATAGCATTGAATTTAATTCAGCGAATATTAAGGATGTGCTCGCTATAAAAGTACACCCAAGCAGTTGTCAATTAACAATTAGTGATGGGCATAACCGGACAATTTTCATAACCGAATTATTTGCATTCGAATTATATTAATAACCGAATGATTATTTGAATAATCATTCGAATAAATTTTGGTTCTCGATTCGTTTCGATTAAGTCAGCCGGTTTGCCGGTTGGCGGTTCGCCGTCATCTGCATCGACATCGGTTCACCGTCATCTGCATCGACATCGTAACTTGCAGATAGTAGAGGAACCAAAACATAATATGTACGGTCGGCGCCTTAGAAATCGGCACACGTAATATGTTCTTCTAGTCTTTGGAGTATTCTTGCTCCGGTTACTTCATTAATGTGAGATGGCATTTCATAATTGAAAAACAATAAACAATCTGACGTAACAATTAAAACCATAATAACTGTAAAAATCCAGTCTGTACACTTAAAAAATACATGCAAAATATAGCATAATAGTGTGTAGTGCCCGATTTCTAAGGAGCCGACCGTACATTATGTTGTATGTACTGGAAATTAAGAGGTATTTATTAAGAAGTGTAGAAAAAAAAATATGCGGGACTGCTAGTATCGCAATAAAAACAGTTGTAAAACGTTTATCTAACTAAACCGTTCAATAGTTATTTGCCAGATAGGAGGCCAGGAGTCGTTGTTCGACTTTTAACGAGTAAAGTTGTGTTTGCCCGTATTTAAACTACAGTGAACGAACGCATAATAATAAGTGTGGCCGCAAGGCCAAACAGTGTTTGCAATGAACAGTGGAAGCGGTGCAATCGACTACGCAGCTCCACAGCCGATAAGCTATCTACCACAGCCAAACTTCAATCCGCCAATCTTTCTAAGTCAAGGGCAACAACAGCCGTTTTTCTCACAAAATGCCGCAAATGCAGGTATGCAGTATCATTTATCTCCATTTCCACCACAAACCCAATTTATAAATCAATCTACTATCGGACACCCCAACGTATCACATGACACCCCAATAAATAGCTACAGCGATGAGGAAGAAGATTTAAGTCAAGGCGGAAGGAATGAATATTCATGGCAATTAGTTGGCCCCTATAAAAGAAAACGCAAACAAACCCATAATACTCAAGTACATGAGTCTGCAGATATACAATCAAACAAATACTCACCACTTAGTAACCTGAATGACAATAACAATGGCCAGGAAAGCAATAATAATACTGATACAACAGCGGAATCTCCAATAAAGACGACACCTAAACCACCTCCAATTTTCGTCCACGGTGTGATTAACTATGAAAAAAATGTTAAATACTTTAGCTACTGTTGCAGAGGAAAATCAATTTATCACCAAAAGCTTATCAGAAAATGTAGTTAAAATTAACGCAAAAACGACTGATACGTACAGAAGCTTAATTAAATTTATGCAAACAAAAAATATTATTCACCATACGTATCAACTAAAAGAAGACAGGCCATACAGAGTCGTAATCAAACATCTGCATTCTTCTACCCCAACAAATGACATAAAAGAAGATATAGAAAGAGAAGGATTTGCAGTCAGGAACATAATAAATATCCGAAAAAGAAATAACAAAGAAATAGGACTTCCGATGTTTTTTGTAGATCTGGAACCTGCCGCTAACAATAAGAATATTTACGATCTCAAATATCTCCAGAATAGGGTTATTGAAGTAGAACCGCCTCGCAAAAATACTGATTTGGTGCAGTGCACAAGATGCCAACAGTATAATCACACGAAAAGTTATTGCAATAGACCATTTGCATGTGTTAAATGCGGAGGAGCGCATGACACCAAAACATGCAAGAAAACAAGGGATACCCCCGCTAAATGCATCTTATGCGACGGTTCACATCCGGCCAATTACAAAGGGTGTCAGGTATACCGGGAGTTACAAAACAAATACCATATAACACAACAACAACAACCAAAGAAACGTATTAATGAATATAAACATTACAATAACCAAACAACCTACGCGCAGATGACTACAAACAACGCAGAACAAAGGTGTAATAGTTCAAACATAACTCTTACTCAATTTCTAACAGAATTTAAAGGCATGTTCAATCAGCTGATTCAGCAAAATAACATGATACTTAACATGTTATCTACCGTCATCAATAAACTGGTCAATAATGGCTAATTCTCTAATATTAGCTTTATGGAACGCCAACGGCCTCCAGTCAAAAAGAAATGAAATAGAAATTTTCTTAAAAATTCACAAAATAGATATACTTTTAATATCTGAAACCCATTTTACTGAAAAATCATATATAAAGATACCTAATTACGTAGTATATCACACAGAGCACCCTGATGGCGAAGCGCATGGTGGGACAGCTATAATTATTCGCGAAACTATTGTACACCACGAATTACCGAAGTACGAAATGGACTTCCTCCAGGCAACGACAATCCAGGTCAACAAGCTAGGTAGTTTAACTACAATATCGGCTGTATATTGTCCGCCGAAGCACAGACTTACCGACGATGGCCTTAAACACTACTTCAATTCGTTGGGACACAAATTTATAGTAGGAGGCGACTTTAATGCCAAACACGTCAGCTGGGGTTCAAGACTAACGACCACAAGGGGACGTGCATTCTATAAAATCGTCAGCGAAAAAGGTTACCACACGATGTCTGCGGGCGAACCGACGTATTGGCCTTCAGACCTAAACAAAGTTCCTGACCTCCTGGACTTCTACATCACAAATGGTCTTTCAAAGAATTTCACTGATGTTAGATCGAACTTTGATTTAGCTTCAGATCACACCGCAGTAATCGCTATAGTCAGTACTACCATAATAAAAAAGAAACGCAAACCAATGTTGTATAACAAATACACTGACTGGGACATGTTTAGAGAATACATCAACCAAAAACTAAATAACGATAACATTAGTATAGAATCAGAAAGTGATATAGAACAAGCAACAAATTACTTTATCACAACAGTGCAAGAAGCTTCATGGAACGCGACCCCGTTATACAAAGATGTAGAAAGACAAACACCAAATATTCCGGTTGAAATAATGATTATGGTAGCTGAAAAGAGAAGGGCAAGAGCCAGATGGCAATACAGTCGACATCCAGAAGATAAAACCACCTTTAATAGACTAGCAAATAAATTAAAATTAAAAATAAAAGAGGCACGAAATGAAACGTTTACTAGATATGTAAGTAACCTGTCAAATAAAGACTATTCAATCTGGAAGGCTACAAAGGGATTTAAACGGCCAACACCCACTATCTCTCCCATTCGTAAACCGGACAACAGTTGGGCAAGATCTGATAGCGAAAAAGCGGAAGTGTTTGCGCAACACCTTGCCCGTGTTTTCCAACCACATACAAATGAAATAGATGATGATGTTGAAGAATTTTTGAGTGCACCTTTCCAACTATCTCGACCAATTTCATATTTTACATTAAAAGAAATTGAAAATGAAATAAATCACATACATAAGAATAAGGCTCCAGGCTATGATTTAATTACCAGTAAGGTGCTATCAGAGCTGCCGGAATCCGGATTACAATTTATAAAAATACTGTTTAATTCCATACTCAGGCTAACATATTGGCCAACTCAACTTAAGTATGCACAAATTATTATGATACTGAAACCAGGCAAACCAGCAACAGATGTGACCTCGTATCGGCCTATAAGTCTATTATCAGTAATCTCTAAACTCTTAGAAAAACTGCTACTCAAAAGATTGACAGAAAATAACTTAATAGAAGAATGTCTACCAGATCATCAATTTGGCTTTAGGCGCAGCCACTCTACTATCCAACAATGCCATCGTTTAGTTAACGTCGTTTACAAAGCTTTTGAAGAAAAGAAATATTGCTCAGCAGCCTTTCTAGATATTAAACAGGCATTTGACAAGGTATGGCACCAGGGTCTTCTATTTAAAATTAAGCAGAAACTACCTCACCAATATTACCAGTTGCTAAAATCTTACCTAACATCTCGTTTTTATCAGATCAAATACGGTGAAGATTTGTCAGAGATACACCCTATTAACTCTGGAGTTCCGCAAGGTAGTGTACTGGGCCCAATTCTATACTTAATTTACACAGCAGACTTGCCCGTTACCCCACGTACTGTAATCGGAACGTTTGCGGACGACACAGCAATACTAGCCACAAGTGAAGATCCAGTCACTGCCACACAACAACTACAGGATCATATAAACCTGCTGCAAAAATGGCTTAACCTGTGGAGAATCAGGGTAAATGAGAACAAATCTACGCATGTGACCTTCACATTAAGAAGACAACAGTGTCCCCCTATCTTCCTCAATGAGATCGAAATACCACATGCTACAGAAGTTCGATATCTGGGACTGCATCTAGATACCAAACTGACGTGGAAGAGCCACATTAGAAAGAAGAGAAAAGAAATGGACTTGAAGACTAAAAAAATGAGCTGGTTAATTGGAAGAAAATCCTCTCTCTCCCTGGAAAACAAGATCCTAATATACAAAATAATAATCAAACCTATTTGGACATATGGACTAGAACTGTGGGGCTGTTCCAGTATGTCCAATATAAAAATTATTCAAACGTTCCAGTCTAAAATCCTCAGACAAATGTTAGACGCACCATGGTACGTAAATAATCAAACAATACATAATGATCTGAAAATTCCATTAGTGAAAGAAGAGATTCACCAGCGAGCAGTAAAGCATCATGACCGCCTAGAAGCACACACCAACCCATCTATAGAAATCTTGCTAGAAACACCAGCTTTCAAAAGGCTAAAGAAGAAATGGCCACGGGACCTGCTAGTTAATTGAAGTTCCTAGGGTAATGCCAGTGGGCCGACCCCTTCACGTCACTTCGCCATCAGATCAGCTCATAGAATGTACATGTATTATATTGCTTATATATATATACATAGTTCTGATTGTTGATACAAATTACCAAATAAAAAAAAAAAAAAAAAGATAGGAGGCCATGTTAGGGTGATGAATTTCACCCTGTAAATATGCTGTCAGTCATTAACAAAAGTAGGTTATGCTCATTTTATATAAAATGATAATTTTATGTTAATGTACAAAACGTGGTTGCCAGATTTGGTTTTGGATTTTGTGCCACTTTTAGTATTGGTTAAGATAAATTTCATGAAAGACAAATTGCTGATTCTGAATACGTTTCATACTTTGTTGAGTAGGCATAATGGTATAATGAAAGTCGTTTTTTTATTGTAATTATAAATTGTATACAAAAATATTTAAATATTACAATTTATGTATTTTTTCAGTAATAATGTATTAAGGGCAAATGCTTTTGCCGGTAAAAATGTTTTACGAAAGTATTTTGTTTTGGCAATGTCACAAGACAAACTAACTTGATCAAATTCCCGAGCCGACGGCGAGGGAATTTGTCAAAGTTAGTTTGTCGAGGGGCATTGCCAAAAAAACAACAAATCGTGAGTAAAACATTTTCCGAGCAAAATCATGAGCCCGAAATACATTTTGTGGACTATTTCCCAAATATCGGTTCATTTTGACATTTATACTGACGCGCAATGACAGTTTAAATAACGTTTCTTAAATACCACCTTGATTAAAGCAACATATTTGGTGGTTGCCGTGGATGCAAGTGGCAAAAGAAACTGACAAAATCCCAAGGGAAAATTTCGATTTTTTGCCACTACAAAAACACACGATTGGTTGAATTTTGAAAAAGCATGGCTTTTCATTGGATAATAAGAGATGTGGGAAATAGTCAGTATAAATAAAGCTTTTACAAGCCACTTTAGGCCAATTGCATAACAATGTGTCTCCATTGTCCCTTATTGATGATTTTATTTCTCCAGTCTTCTATTCCTTTCCTTGATATGTCTTCCATTACTGCTTCCTTCCACCTATTCGTTGGTCGCTTCTTCTTCTAGTTTCTTGCGCTCTGCCTTCCAATACTATCTTAGTAGCTCTTCCATCTGGCATTCTCCATATATGCCCAAACCATCTTAACCTTCGAGCTTTAATGAAGTCTACTATATTTGGCTCTCCATACTTCTTTTGTACCTCTTCGTTTGTAAATGTTCTCCAACCATCATCCGTCCGAGTCCCTCCAAATATTTTTCTCCGCATTTTTCTCTCCCACCTACTTATCGTATCTTGGTCTGCCACATTCATCGTCCATGTTTCACATGCGTACGTAGCTGTGGGTCGAATTACAGTCTTATAAGTCGTAGTTTTGCATTTCGCAACATTTGTCTTAAGGACATTATACTATTTAACGCGCCCGGACATCTCGTAGCTTTTATTAACCTTGATTTAATTCCTTGTGTGTAATTTAAGTTTTCAGAGATTAATGTTCCTAAGAAAGTAACTCCTTAACTCGTTCTATTCTCAAATCTTAATATTACGCCATTATTATTGATTCCTTTATTTTTTCCATTAGGTACTTCTTTGTTAAAGCTGCTGAATATTGTCCAGTGGAAGTTGAAGAATGGATTTTTTTTAAATATGGCCACAGAAGAAAATCACAGGGAGTTAAGTTACAAGACCTCGGGGGCCACACTGTAGACATGTTTTGACTAATAACTCTGTTTTTGTAAAACTCTTTAAGTAAATTTATGCCCCATCTTATTGAAAGTACGTAACCCGTTTGTAATTCATTGTCACGTAACTCTTCAAAAAACGGCGACAAAATTTCAGTATGATATGGTTGTGCATTTAGAAAACTTAAAATTTGAACTATTAAAATAAAATTTAATCGTTTTACTGCACTCAATTACCTTAAAAAATATAGGACCTATAACTCTTCTTTTACTAATTGCAGCCCAAACCCCGATTTTTTGTGGGTGAAGCGGTTCTTCAACATAAAAATTGGGATTCTCAGCGCTCCACATCCTCATACTTTGTGAATTAATATAGCCAGATAAATAGAAGTATGCCTCATCAGTAAAGAAAGTTTTCTCAAACGCATTATCGTTATTTCCTAAATTATTGATAAACCAGTTACAAAATTCCAATCTAACCGGAGGATCGTTTGGCAGCAGTTCCTGATACACTTGCAACCGGTAAGAAAAATAATGCAAATTGCTTCTTAATATCCTATGAGATGTTGAATATGAAACATTTAATTGCTGTCCTAAATGGCGAACAGATACGTGTGGTTGTTCTTGCACAATTTGTCTCGCATTGTTAGCTACTTCTTCAGTGCGTATGTTGCAAATAGTATGTATCATTTTTAGGTCGTGGGCCAAAAGGTTTAATTTCAAAATTGTTCCGCCCCATAATATTTCTAATAGTTCTTTCAGATATTTAAAACAGTACAAAGCCGAAAATTAAAGCAACAATTAAGTTTTATGCATAAATACTTGCATCCCAAAAGTCACTAAGCCGAGCAAAGATTTCAGTTTCAGTGAGGTCGGGCCTGTCAGCTTTATAATGCCTGTAAGCCTTTTTAATTTGTAGTTTTGTGTCACCTTTAATGACTTTTGGCATATTTACTTTAGTACTACAATTTGTTTGACAGATAGATATCCATGACGGCGATGTCCATACATATTATGCCTAGTGGCAAACAAAGTATGAAAGGACTGGCAACATTGCATGTTTAACCTCAAAATGTCAAATTAGACACTTTCGTGAGCCTCCTGTACATAACAGCTGCTTCTGACAAAGTGTCAGAAAGAGTTTCTAGGGAGTTTTAGTTTTATTAAACATAAAAATAAAATTTCATGTCTACCTACTTGGCAAATAACTATTGAACGGTTTATATATATTCTAGTAATCCATACGTACAAAAAATACACTATGTGCTGTTCGAGCTACAAAAATATGTAAAATTTATCTGGATACCTTCACATGTAGGCATAGTTGGGAATCACATGGCAGATACAAAGGCTAAAGAAGCTACCACAAACATAGAACAAGATGATCCGAAAGTGCCGCAGATATCAAATGCCTAAATAAACGCTATCTTCTACTTAAATGGAACAACTACTGGATGTCGCAAACGGATAATAAACTCCGGATGATTAAAAACAGGCCTGGTCCTCCCCATCCCTGAGCCGAAAACTGGAAGTGGGTCTATCAAGACTGAGAATAGAACACACAAGAATTACTCACGACTACCTTTTACAACGTGATGACTACCCCGTTTGTGACGTTTGTCAAAATAACCTAACTGTTTCACATATTATCCTGTATTGTACTAAATAGTCAAGAGAAAGAAATGCAGTTTAACTTAAGGAAGAGTTAAAATCACTATTGGGAATAGACAATAATGAAATAAATAAACTGATTGTGTTCTTAAAATCAACTAACTAACATAGGAAATAAACTGTAAACTTTAATTAGTGCCTTAGTTTTTGAGGCACTATAAAAGTAAATTTAAAAAAAAACATTATGACAGCATAACCATTCAAATCAGTTACAGATATCTCCGCCTTGACAGCAACTCGAACTGCAGCTCCTTCAATCACTCAGGTTCAAACTGATTTACTTCACCAAATACTATTCTTAATTTTCCTTCTAATTAATTAAATGATCCCCTTTTTATGTTAAAGTTGGTCTTCTCTTAAAATTCTTATATGCTCCCTTTTCTTTTACAAAATTTAATCCTTTGCACCCTTGTGTATCATTCCATAAATAAATTTCCTATTATAAATGGGTATGATTTATTAATTTTATCGATACAATTGGATTAGATGTACATTTTAGAATTCAGAAATCAGTTGTTATTCTATTCAATTACAATTCGCTATACGAGGGGCACTGCTAAAGTTTGCGAAAATGTAAAGCAAAACACAAATTACGTTATGTAAATCGCTTTATTCCTTCTCAAAATATTCCCCTTTAAAATCTATACCCTTTTGTATCCGATGAAACCAATCTGCAAAACACTTTTTTCACTCTGAGCGAGGTAGCTCCAAAACGAGTCATTTAAATGCTTCAACGGCCCCTTCAGGAGATGAAAAACGCTCGCAGCACATTTTATTTTTGATATATTCGAATAAGAAGAAGTTATTGGGCGCTAAAGCAGGCGAATATGGGCAATGAGTCATTAATTGGATGTTGTTACTGGTCAAAAACTCAACAGTTCGTCGTGCTGTGTGAACGCTTGCGTTGTCATGATGAACAATGATTCGCCGGTTTACGTTGTTTCTTCTGATTTTAACGATAACTTCCGGCAAACAAATTGAAGTATACCAGTCAGCATTAACTGTTCTACGATCCTCTAATGCAACAGTTGCAACATGAACCGTTTTACCGAAGAAACAAGCAATCACTTTTTTCGAAACGCTTCTTGAACGCACCACTTTTGTTGGTTTAGGTCCATTTTGAAACATCCATACAGTCGATTGCTGTGTAGTTTCAGGCTCGTATGAATATATCCAAGATTCTTCACCTGTTACGATGTTATATACAGAATTTGAACGATCACCTTCGAATTTTTTTAGCATTCCCTTTCACCACTTGACACGTGCCTGTTTTTGTTCTTCTTTCAAATTGTGAGGGATCCAACGACTACAAAGCTTCCGGACATGAAAATGATCGTGCAAAATCGTATGTATTTGTTTCGCCGCAATGCCTAAGGATATCTCTATGTCACTATTTAATGTCACATGCCGATCTGATAAAATCATT
Organism: Agriotes lineatus; assembly: GCA_940337035.1. Lineage (NCBI taxonomy): Eukaryota > Metazoa > Arthropoda > Insecta > Coleoptera > Elateridae > Agriotes > Agriotes lineatus. The sequence continues at coordinate 43,499,395 of OW679194.1, forward strand.
TCACGCACAGCATCGATATTTTTCGGGACAACAGAGCTGCATGAACGACCTTCGCGAAGATCGTCATAAAACGTTGGTCTTCCACGCTTGAATTCTGCGAACCATTTGTAAACCGTAGTGCATGGTGCTTAACCCCCAAATAACGAACTAAGTTTTTCCACACATTGCTGCGGTGTTAAACCGTATCGAAAATCATAAAAGATCATCACACGAAAATCACGATACGAAATTTCCATTTTTCAAGCAATTATTACTCTGTTGAATTCTGTTGAAACGAAACTGCTCGGTTTGAAATCGAACTGTCAACTGAATTGTAGATTAAAAACGTAAACTTTTACGAATATGACAATTACAGAACGCTGGCAATTCAAGGAGTACTCGATTCCGCGAATTTTAGCAGTGTAACTCGTAGAAATAATTATTTTTTTCGCACTACTAGTCTCAGAACGCACCGTTATTAGCCTATTTTGAGGTTGTGAAGTTGATTTTCTCCACCAAGGGACTATTTTATGACTATTTTAATTTTGACGTTTTAAAGAGCTGTATTGTCAGGTTGACAGTTAAAATATTTTCGAAATTTGTTGGGAATTTAGGTATTAAGCCGTTTGGTAGTGCAAAAAATAGTATATATACCACGGTAGCGAATCGTCTTATAACCTTCGCGCTTTAGATACTTCGCGCTGCGCGCTCAGTATCTAATATGCGCTCAGGTTATAATACTGCACTTCGCTACCTTAATGTATAATATTCTATTAGATAATGGTTAAAACTAACTACCTGGATTATTCTAAATACATACAATATGTTTTTGATCTGACAATCTTATACGTAACTTATTCAAATATTAACTCAGCTTATAACTTTTATATTACTTCAAACTAACTTATAGTTTGTACTAACTATTATTTAAATTTTAATTATAAATTGCTTTCTGTTGACATCAGAAACCCTTCATATAACTTCAAAGATGATAATTTTACATTTAGAACCTTATTTCAGAATATTAAATTCATTACCTGAATGAATTTTATAACTTATTTATCAACAAAATTTTGAAGATAGTCTGTTATTTTGTGCTTAAATTCACCCTTGTATATTTTATAATTAGTTAGTTTTTTTCCATAAATACTTTTATATCTAGAAATTTACTCTTTCCAACAAATCATTAGTTTTGATGCACAACCATCTCAGTATACAGTGTGTCCCAGATCGAGCGGTATTGCACGGGTCACTTTTTATCATTGAAGATGGAGATTTGGTTAAATGGGCAATGTTTTGCAGTTTCATATGCTGATTTAAAATCGTTTTGAAAAAGTTCAAAATGTCGAACCAGTCACAAGTTATTGAAAAAAACTAGAAACTGTTATTTTCTTGTAAGGCAAATAGTTAGGGTTGAATTATTATTCCTATTCGAAAATTCATTTGATAAAATGGGATATGAACATACATTTAATTTAAATTTAGTTAATTAAAGTTTTCAGTTGCTACCATTACAACAATATAGTTAAGTATTTTTTGAATGGCTACGATCGAGCTTTGTTTTCATGGCTATATCTATATGTATAATATTTAAAGTGATATAATGTGTAATAATAATAAATTACAAAATAGTGTATAACAAGCTGGGAAAACGGCGTATATTGTACAGTATATTTGAGAAACGGGACGAAGGGTAGCGAAGCCGGGTGACTTAAAATACGATCATACGAGCGAGTTATGTACGCTATTTTTTCCGCGACCACAAAAAATTCATAGTTTTCCAATTTTATGGACAGCTTTAGTATGATAACCAACAATGTCAGTAGATTGGCCGTAATTTTTAGGTCACAATGAGATATTTGCAGTAGTTTTTATGTCAAAATGACATATTTAGTCCACTGTATAACTGTGAATTGTGCATTTTTTCATAACAAACACGTTCGTTACGATAATGACCGGGTTTCGTATGTGGGCGTGCGAAAATAATTATAATTAATTACAATTCGAAAGATAATTCTTGTCGCCTTCTTTAAAAATCGGGATTGTCACCCTAGTTCTTTAATGCTCCAGTAGATATGCTGGAAGTGTATACTACTTTCTGGAAAAGAATTATGATTTCCTTAAATACTGCCTCACGCTATACTTCGTCAGGTCATTCGTAATAGTGTCAGTTGATGCGGTTTTTCGATTTTCTGCTTTCTGTATTTTGCCTTTGGTATATGTTATGACTATGTTCTGTGATCAATTGCATTATATAATCTCTTTTGCTTTATTTTTGTTTTCTTTCTTGTTTTCGTACAGAGCGCTGGAAGATGTGCCCTGTTGTTCTTCGCTTATATTCATTGTTCGTCTATATTCATTAACGTTGTTCTTCTGCGTTTTAATAATTACTCTCCATATGTTCCTCTGTGCCCCGCACCGATCGAGCTCCATTCCTATGGTTCCTCACTTTTCAGGTTTGCGATATGTGTGTTTATTTTGTTCTTAATAACATTCTACAAATTTATATACTCCGCCGATGTTTCGTTGCTTATGTAGCTAGGGTAGACTGCTTGTCCTTTTTCTTGAACTAAATTATTTATACCATCAGTAAACCGCGTTTTTTGCTTGATTAAACTACCTCATACCCAGTTCCGGGTTGACAAGTATGTAATATTATTAGCTTTGACCTTTTTCCCAACCAGTTTTAACGTCGTCTTCCTCCTTGATGATAGTGTCGTGTATTGTGTGTTCCAGTCATTTCTTATACAGGTTCCTTGTACTTTCCTCGAAGTAAAAAAAATTATAATGGGAACATTCTTATACAGTGGTACATAGGTACTTGGTGTCCACAGGGTTTGGTACCATGGAATCGGAGCAACGTTAATTTATCCCAAAAATTAGCTCTCGATTTTAAGAAAACAGCTTAACATCAAACCCTATTATATTTATTTTTCTATGGCAATAAACGATTAAGTGTCATTCAAGCTGACGTATGATTTGAAACAAATCAAGTCCTATTTGAATTTGTACTAAAATCGTCAGGAATATTTACACTGTGAAAGAAATAGTTCAAATAGTAAAATGGGTCTTCACAGGAAACAGTTAGAAGAAAACGTGTAGACGATTTGCAACGACATATCCCAACAGACCTCGTCCTGCACACACTACTGTTGGAGGAATCATAAGCAGAATGGATAATACTGGTAATATTTGCTCAAGATTTGTATCACCTGATATCATTAATTCTGCTGTTCATGATCGTGAAATTGATATAATGGCAGCTGTTCGTGCTAATCCCAACATATCAGTGCGGCAATTAAGTGCAGAAAATGGGTTAAATAGAAGTTACGTACATAAAATATCAAAGAAACATAAATTTAAATCGTATAAATCCCCTTATCAAGAACTGCGGGAGGGGATTTCGAAAACAGATCTGCATTTTGTCAAACTATGATGCATAAATGCAACAATGAACCTGCTTTTCTAGAAAAAATTTGCTTTACTGACGAATGAACGTTTACTTTAAATAAACAACCACATTCTCAAAATTTTCGATATTGGGGTACCGACAATCCTCATTTAATTGCAGAAACACACACACACACAGAAGGTTAATGTTTGATGTGGAATATTAAATAACGTTGTAATTGGACCTGATTTTATTAATGGAACGTTGACCGGAGAGACTTTTTTAGAACTTTTAACTGAAACTATTTGTCCTGCAACTGAACATACAATGGTTGGAGATAAGCGACCTATATGATACCAATTGGATGGCTGTCCCGCTAACAATTCAGAAGTAGTTAAAGAATTCCAAACAATAACTTTCATGAAACCTGGATTTGACGTGAAGGTGTATTTGGTTGGCCCGCTTGGTCCGCCGATTTGACTACGAACGATTTTTTCTTATAGTCTTACTTAAAATATGTTTACTCTTTCCGAGTTCATCCTAATTTAGATTCTTTTAAAGATAAAATTACCGAAGTGTGTTTTAATATTAATTCCCGATTGTTAGATAATGTTAAACGTAATTTTTATGATAGGTTAAGATACGGAAAATGGAAACTTATTTGAACATTTAATTGAATACTCCAATTGCAAATTTGTTTGGCGGGGAAGTTGACTAAATTATTTACTTTCAGTTGTTTTTGATTTTTGTGTATTATTTGTTACTTGCAAATGCAATTTTAAGGTCAATGCTTAGCAACCGCCATGGTGCGTAGTCTCGTGGACGCACATTATATCGAGAGATCAAAAAAAAACTGTTCCTCAGCGGGCTGTGGAAATTCAACGTATGAATAATATGTTCGTGACACTGTACGTCAATGTCAAATTCGAGGTTATCAGGTTAGGTTTTCCGTCAGTTATGACACAAAATGACGCAAATCCGAACCTGCTAACCTCGAATTTGACAGTGACGTACAGTGTCACCAACATATTATTCATACGTTGAATTTCCACAGCCCGCTGAGGAACAGTTTTTTTTTATCTCTCGATACGTAATTGTCTATAACTTTTGTCAAAACAACTTTTAACAACCATAGTTTTTTAAACTATCGTAGAGTATTTGTATTTATACTCGTACATAGCTAATCCACTAAATGGAGTTTTAGGTATTATATTTAGTATTTCATTAGTCAGGACAAATAAAAATATCAACCACTAAAGACTAAACCGTTAATAAACAACTGTGATACATGTCGCTTGGTGTTTAGTCAGCCGCGTTCGCATCTTTAGGTTGATGTGTAACTTAAGTTCAACTACACAGATAACACTGACGGTATAATGCTTAACATAAGGTTAAGGATATTACAACAAAAAAGGTATCCACAATAACTGCATAGTTATGCAAACGTTCTTCGTTATCGAAACATACCTTTAATTCACTCATCAAATTAAATTTCTATCTAATCTAATCACTAGGTATTCAAGTATAATTTTACGCATTACATTTATGTGTTATATTAAATGGTACAACTCTATTGATGCCATAACATATAAGGAAACGTAAAATATTGAATCAATACGTACCCGTTGTTCACTAACATACAAAGGTTCGACATAAACTAACCGATGATAATTACGTACTATTAAGATGTTCTAGTCTGAATTTATAATCTTATCAATGAATTTATTTTACTCTTTTTCCTGCTATAAAATGAATCTTATCGGGCTGAAAGTACAAGTTTTCCTTGTAAAGGCCAGTTACAATTTTCTTTCCAATACTTTGTACCTTATCTTTCAGATTACATAAAGTGAACTTCTGCGACTGAATTATGGTCATTTCGCGTAAGGAATATTAATAGTAAAATTATATACCTGACGTATCAACGGTTGCGGGTAAACTTAAGGAGATTATAGCGGACGTTGTAACATATATAAACTTTTTTTGTTAGTCCCTCCTCTCTGAACTACACTCGCTTAAAGAGTGAGTGAAAATTAGGTTTTCACTTTACTGAAAACTGGAGAAACTTTTTAATGTGGAAATTGTTACATATATTTAACGAAACGTTTCTAAAACTTTTACGCATGACTGTAAGGTATTGGAATTAGCAATCCTTATAAATGTTTTTATAAGAAATTTCTAATGGATGTAATGCGGCTTCTTTAGTCCTTTTGTGGTTCGAACCCACCGTTAGAAGTAGTATTTAAAATGAGACGTTTTACACGCCTCAAACGCCATCATAAGCGTCTTGAGAAAACCTCTCTCTTTGAATTACTTCTTGCATAACGTTATGAAGTTGCTGGGGAGTTATAGTAGGTATTGCCGATGTGACTCGAGTTTGTAAATCCTGTAAAGCCGTTGGTGGTGTTGAGTAGAATATATTTTTGAAGTGAGGAAACACGAAAAAGTCTAACTCGGTTAAGTCAGGTGACCTAGCTGGCCACATAACAGCTCCATTGGTTCCCATCCAGTGATCAACGAATCTGTTATTAATATTGAGCAACTATTCTAGCCGTATGCTGAAAATACATCTGGTTTTTACATTTAACAGCAATTCATGTAAACCCGATTCTCTTTGATTCTGAAGAAAACCAAGGTACCGGTCGGCAGTTAATTGGCCTTCACCAAAATTGGGCCTACTATTTGCGTTCCAAAAATACACATCTAGCAGTTAAACCCAAACCTCTCGTGAAAATTACCTTGGCAAACCAATCTCAGATTTTCACGTGCCCAGTATATAAGGTTATTCCATTCGCAAAACGTGGTTGATCGGAGTAGAGAATTTTATAATGAAAATTATTATCATTGTTTCGATTCAGTAATAACCAATTACAAAAATCAAAGAGTCTTGCATTATCATTGTCATAGAGATGCTGGTGTAGTTGATATTAAATGAATGATCTCCATGTTTCCTTAAAACTCTCCAAACAGACTGATGACTAATTCCTGAAACACTAGCAACTTCTCTTGTTGCTGAAGTAGGATTCAACTCTGTGTACGCCAAAATATCCGTTTTTGTTTCTTTAAAAATATGGAAATGCTCTCTTGGATTATTATTGTCGGGTTCAGTACGAAATTGCCTCTGAAGTATGTTAAAATAATTTGCAGCAGGATGATGACCCTCAGGGTACCTTTCCGCATACAAATCGCAAGCTGCAACTGCATTTCTTGTGCACTCCCCAAATATCAATAACATATTTACGTTTTCAGTAACTTTCCATTTTACACACCACCAATGGTTTTAATTGCTTAATAATACTGCATTTTGTGCACTACCGCAATGACAGAAATATAAACAAATATGTAGACACACATTTATTTGTTTTAAATCGTGAAGTGTCATAGCAACCTTGTTTTCGCTTTCATTATTAATTACACAAAAAACTGTCGATTCAAACTTGGGTATGCTGCACCTCAATAGATTCAGAATTTAAGAGTGAATAAAAGAATTGCAAAATGTACAGGGTGTTTGAACAGAATTGCCTGGAAGCTGATCAGGTTTCCGTTGCTTTGCGCTGGTTCTATCCCTAATTTTAAGCACATAAATGAGACTGAATTTATGTTTTAAGCCAATGTAGTCAATGGCACTTAAAGGCACGACAGTAAACTACCCTGGGGGACTCAGCCTCACGTTCCAATGATATTATGACGTAGTAGCAGGGTAGCGACGTAGTGAATGAATCAGACATTAGATGCAGATTGATTTTACTATAAAAATAATTGGTCTATTTATACAAAACAAAATAGCATAGCTAAGTCACAAAACAAAGTTCAATTATTATGTAGATTACTGGAGCGCGTTTAAAGGTACGAAATAGCAATTCAGCACTGTAAGCTGATTGTATTTCCGTGTGCGTTTGCAAGCCAGAGCGGTAAACTTGGGTTTAGTAGGTCGCTTACGGCGTGAAATGCCAAGTTGCAGGTTTGATCCGGTCTTTAAACTCGATGCTTGCGAAACAGTATTGGTTTTTTAATATTTCGTAAATGTGAACTAAAATTTGCCTGTTTAATTCAAGATTAAACAGATCTAAATTAAACTGGCGAAGTTATGAAGCAAAACTGGAGATTAAAACTGCTTGTTTATGAAATCAGAATTACATTTAGGACTTCTGACTGGATTTCGTAAATTTTGTTATTAAAATGTATGTGTGTTTAATTCAAAATTAAACAGTGTTCCATTTAAAATAGAAAAGTTAAGGTGATTTCCGGTTAAACCGGAAATAGTATTTGAATGACAGTTATAAATATTTGTGTATTTTACTTCACGTAAGCACTTTCCCAAAGGTCATGTAAATAGTAGCGTAACTTTAATAGTTATTTACATTACAAGTGCGGTAGGTCGCATTTTACAGCGCGAGGTTTTAATTTTGAAGCACGACGCGAAACGGAGTGCTTCAATAAAACCGAGAGCTGTAAAATGCCTAACGCACCGGTTATTGTATTAATTTTTTTGGCCGACATATATCTTTTTAACATTTTCTATAAATTCATGACTTCGCTTTCCAATATCAAGCCATTAAGCAAGCTGACATCAGTGAATGATGTAGTTGACACTTTGAAACGTCAAAATTCAAAGTCGTAAATATATTTTTTGTTCTATAGCACATGTTAAAGTGTGCTTTTATTAACTTAAAACAAAAGGTCAAGTTTTACTTTAACAGCAAGGGTAGATAAAGTAACACTTTAACATCAAGGATGGATAAAGTAATTTAATTTTCTAACTTTTGTTTAAATTAAATTTGACAGCTTCGTATTATCGTAGCAACCCAATTTAGACTGACATTTTGAAATGTGATTAACTGTCCTTATTTTCTTTTGAAATTGTTAAAAGTTCTTGCTATAGAAAAAAATATTGTATTATACACGACGATAAAGGTAGTTCTATCCACTCTTGAATCATTAACGTCTCGACTTCGTCTCGACGTTAAACGATTCACTCGTGGATAAAATTTAACTTTATCGTCTTGTATAATACATTACTATTCTTTATTTCTCCTAAACGCAACTGAACGATAAAATACGTAACTAGCGTTTCTGCTAACACCCGTTATTACTACAAAGCAACATTTTGTTTAAGGGTCTCTGAAAGCTAAAATTTTCTGGTCATTTTACTGCACCGCGGTGCGACAAAGCACTGTCTAACTGTAAAATCGTAGTTACGGTGGACGTCAACTGTGCATGAATGTGTTCTTTACATGTCACGAGACCAAAAAAATTATTTGAGGCTTACCAGAATCCAGTTACACAATATTAAGAATGTATCTCTATTTAACTTTACGCAATTCCAATCATTGATCTCCCCTAACCACCTAACTCAGTACTCAGATGGGGCAACTCCTGAGACTGCACCCCGGCGCCAGGTAAGCTGGAGACGCCCTGACAGTAGGTGTGCGAATTCTAGGCACTTGCGACTTAGGGGTTAAACGCTAAGTTTTCAATTACACCCATTGTTAGGTACAAAACGTAAATGCACTTTTGTTATAAACAGGAAACGGCATACTTCTGAGTAAGCTTACCAAAAAGCTGCATCGCATATGCCGAAACGGTTCAAACACAGTAGACGTAGCAGAAATTAAATGGCTAGATGAACAAGCTTGCCAATTCCATCTACTAGTAAACCGTTGTGAATAGGGAAGAATTAGAGGTGCGAAGACAAGACTTGGAATATGAGAAATTAGAATGTAAGATGCGTTACTCTAGTATAGTTTAGACTTAAATAGTTGGTAGGTAAGTAAGTTTTGTATGCAATTCTATTAGCATAGATAATGTTAATGAAATTGTGACCATAGTTATTATAAGTATTATATAAATGAAATTACATTACTATAAATTATAATTAAAATTATTTGCAATAAGATTGTCTGTAATAAACTGCCCTTCATTTAACCAGTTTTCTCTCTCTCTGTTACTGATGGTCCAATTACATCTATAAAAAAATGTTCGCCCCTCTCAAGTGCATCTGGTCGAAGTAGATTGTTTTGTATACAAAAGCAATACACTACATGCATACATATTTTTTCCAGCAGTGACAGGGTCATAATGCAATGTTCAATGGCGTAACAAACAATGAAATCTCATTTTTCAAAATGCTGATACATTTTTCCACTCCATTTATGGTTGATAACAATATTTTTTTCACTGCCTTCTTTGTAATTGATCCTCACACTGTCTGATTTGAGGGATTTAGGCTACATTTACAAAAAATGTTACAGTTTCCATGACAATGTACTTACTTCCCTAGAGAAGTGAATTACTTACATCCCGCATGTATTACAACTGATAAGATGCCATGTCTGCCATTTGGTTAACACAAGAAAACCCATGGTCGTTAGTGCTATTATCCATTTTTAATCAGAATACAAGCACAAAGATCACAAAACAGCATTCGCAATCGTATTCAGGCATTTTTTTCAATAATTTTTCACAGTGCGTTTATAACTGTCAAACTAAACGTCACAGCGCTATAAGGCTACTATAGTTTAGCAAATGTCATAATTTTACGCCAGGTTATTACCTATCATTTACTTTACAAAAGAAAATATTGGTAGTGAAAAAAGTATGTACTTTACACAGGATGTAGGAAGATTTACACTACCTCGAACCTTGCTATATTCGTTCGCTTCGCTCACTCAGGCATCAAACGGTAGTGTAAATCTTACTTACATCCCTTGTAAAGTAATACACTATTATTGTAGCGACCCTGTAGTGTATTCGGTTCTAAACCATCAACCCGTGCAAAGAGCCAAGACGTAGCCTGAGTCACCTAAACCATGATGGTCTTTCACCTACAGAAATACCAACAAAGTTCCTTTAGATAAAATGTTGTTTATTCCAAATAATTATACTTGCTATTTGAAGAGAAATAATTTATATGAATAAATTATAGGTAACGTATGTACCTACAATCAATTTTTGTCCCAAGTGCTGGTGTATAATGTATGTTGTCCATATTGCCGCATCGTAAACTGATCCTGGACACCTCGCATTTACTGCCAGCAATGTTAGGTCAGGATAACATATTATTTGTACTTTAATGCTGTGATAATGTTTTATGTTTATATTGTAATGGTTTACTGCCCACAGCAATTATGATTGCCTAATTAACTAAACGAATAAGGTCAAAATGAGCACAGAATTAAATATTTTATTTATTGCAGGATAATCAGTACTTTACATTAATAAGTGCACTTGATGTGAGCAGCAGTAACTAATAGTTTGAGGGATAAAAGTTGTCATGAGATAAGGCTGGTTTCAAAAGGGTTGCGTCCAGAGTTTCAGATATGATAAATGATCGGAAAGGCAAATGCAATTTAATTTGTAACTGACGGATTTGAACTTAGTAACGTCAAACATAATGTGAATAAAATGATACAGAATGATTTGTTAAGTACAGAAATTGTACGAGCGTTATGTTTTAAAAGTTTATAGGCCAGAAAATGGCAAATTAACTGAAAGGTAAACAAAAAACCGTGCCAGCAAAGCAATAATTGCAATAGAAAAATGCAAGCCAACCGATCGAAAAACAATTAGTGACATGCTAAAAGAACTCGAGTGTATCAGTGCATTATAAACTAAAGTGAAAATTTAAAGCAGAGCAAGGTGTGGTGACATTTATCCCAAGAAAAGGAAAATTTTGTGAAATTCAAAGACATGACATCAAAACTGTAGTCCATAAGTAGAAACATGTAATCACACCTAATTTCTTTTAAACAATTGTAAATCTATTTGGTTAGTTACGACAGTCAATTGTCAAATTAATCAAACAAGCTTAAATTTTTCACGTTGGGAGCAAATTGAGCTCCACATTTACTGTATTAAATTATGAATAAAAATTCTTTTGTGAAGTCAGTTTTGTTAAAGTTATTCACCAAGCTGCCGCGTATCTGTGGGTGTAATTTTACCAAGTGTAGAAGATAGTGCAATTAGGCCAGCAAGTTTTCATCTGGTGCGTCGTTGTGCGATCCTACGTCGGTGAAGATTTTGGGGATAGTTCCAGACATCGGAAGGCAGATCTTTTGTGTGCTACATGGAGATGAGGCATACAGCTACCCCTGGGTAGAAGAATTAGAACCAGCAAGCTATCTCCGAGCGAGTACTTGCCGTGGAGTCCTTCCAGTGTGCTAACCAACATCGGAGCACCTATTCAAAAATGGTAGGATTCCATTAAAACTAGAAGCAGCAGCCTCGTAGAAACTGGAGTTCATCAAGAAAACACCTTTGCCAAAAAATTCAACGTGTTTCGAGAGTCCCAAGTTTATTGAGCTTCGAGTAATTTAGATGGCGTCCCTAAAAGTGCGAATTGAGGTGGTAGTGGCAGTTTTTGCTGGAAATTGAACAAAAGCGAAACACGCATGGGTATACATCACACTAGAAACAAAATGAGGCTAGCCGTTGCTACGTCACAAAATTAATCGTATTTATCTAATGTATTCTGGCCAGTTTGGAGTTTAAAATTCAATTCTACGCTATTTTAGCACTGGCGGATCGTCTTGTTTACTGCACTAAATTCAGAGGTTATTTAACTGTCAGTTGGAAACAGTACCTTTGCCCTAATATCAGAAAGTAATCGCCATACAGCGAACTCTTAGTTCTAAAAAGTTTTCTACTTAATTTTATGAACCGACCCCCTGAGTTAAGAATTGTTTCATGTTTACCGGCACTAAGCCCTAATTTATTGCAAATAAATAAAATAAGTAAAGAGCAATAACCCATTTACTTTTGGTAATTATTATTACATTATTTTAATTTGCCCCGAGATTGATAGGCAAGTTCTTAATTGAAACTTTCATTTCAAAAAGTATATACTCGCCCTGGAAACCATTCGTCTCCATCGGGAAGAACTACTATCGCTATATGTGTGCAGTTAATTACAGAAATTATACCACTGAATTTAAATTTTTCGTAATATCTCAATTTTGTGCTTTGTTTCTCCTATGCGGTAGTAGGAAACTTCACTAATATATTTAATAAATGGTCATAAATGGCATTTGAAACGAGTTTGACACATCCACTAACACCCGACTGTCTTAAACCAAACAAGTAACTTGTACCCACAGATCTTTAGTATGAACCATGTGTATAAAAAGAGGTAACACAACATTTTTAATTTTGGTGAAATAGCAGTCACTCTTTCATTTTGTAATAAATGTAAAATCAACCTATCACACAAATTTCTAGCCAAGTCAAAGGTCTTTGCTCAGGTAGGTTAAAGAGATCACTTTGATCTCTTAGAAAACGATGTTAAAGACGCAGATTTCCTCTGTAAAATTAGACTTTTAATTTGTACCAAATACAAGAGTAATAAAACACAATACCTTTTTACACGCTCTTCTTCTCCAATAGCTATCAACAAAATTAGTTTCGTCCATTTCAAAAAAATTATTACTTTGTAAATACGCGTGATTGTCCGACGATTTTACGACGTTTCTGTTGTAAGTTATGTTGACAATTTGCTGTCAACTTATCGCCAACTACGCAAGCGTATAAATTTTACGAATTTGTTGTAACTCGTTTTTTTTATTATACATTTTTCCGGATTAGCTATACAAGAGCTATACACAGAACTGTTCATTGTACATTTTCACTTGTCACTGTAATCGCTTTGGGAATTCATTTCACTGAATAACTTCAATCACTAATTTCTTCTTCAGATGTGAACAATATATCTTGCGGCAGTTTGCGTTTGAGTCGCTGGTGGATTGATTTTTTCTCCTGTTCCATAGAGGGTAGCGCCAGGGCATTCACTGAGTTTATTGTGGAAGGTCCTAATGCATTTTTAAATAAATTGTTCAATTGTAGGCATTTGTAGTTCTCTATGTATTTGAACGTTACGTACAAACCATGGTGAGTTAGTGGCTATTCGTTATTTTGGTTGCAGCACGCCATACAGGCCATGCACAGGTCATGATTGGTCGTAGCAATGATTTATAGATAAGCAAAGAGCAGTCCAGTTTTAGAGGGCTTTTGCGGTTTATTATCGGATATAACTGTGATAACCTTGCATGAGATTCATTCAGTTTCTTGTTTAAATGTAGCCTCCAAGTTAGACGTCTATCAAGATAGACCCCTAGGTACTTTACTCTTTGATCAGGACTTTTCCATGGTACGGGTTGGTCATTTATTACTAAGTTGTTTGGAGTAGCCGGTCTTCGCAAAGTGAAAAGGATTGAGGTTTACTCTCCATTTCCTGAGCCAGGCATTTAGTTCGTTTAAGTTTTCTTGGAGTTGTTGGACAGCTACATCAATATTCTGATTTTGATTGACGATTGCAGTGTCATCTGAATACATTGCCAGGGTAGAATTGGGCAGGCGTGGGATGTCGCCCATGAACACATTATACAGGATTGGTCCCAAAATAGATCCTTTGTTACGGTCTTAAGCTGACTTTAAGACACCGCACCGGCTCATACATAAACGAAACGGCCGACGCGTGCCGTAATGGACGAAATCGGGACGAAAGTTCTCCTAGGCCGCTACCCAGCCGCAACAAGATCGGCCGGCTAAACTTTCAGTGGAGTTGGGGGGGGTTCTTAACGAGATTATCTAAGGGTAACGGCCAGAGGGTCGGTAAATAACGGTAAAATAAAGAGGGCGCCACCAAGCCTGTCTTAACCCCAATAACCGGGCCTGGGCGGTTAGACGGGGGCGAAGTATTCAAGACACTCCGTCGAAGGGGTACTCGTGAATTGTAAACTCACACAACGATTTCGTGATGGCAAAAATACTTAGACCATGAAGTGGGGCTCTTTCAGCCACGGCAATGTTACCACCAAGCTTACCTGCACGCTCTGATCTCACTGGCCCCACCGTACATTTATCTTCTCAATGATGGGCGCACGCTGAAACAGAACATGCACAAATCGACCAAGAATAAAGCGTCTCTTAATTAGATAAGCGTCTATTATTCCATTCTTACATTGGGGCAGCAAAGCGTGCCGCAAACATTGCGTTAATTCTTATAAATAAGCATCAGCTGATGGGCGCACTACTGTTACTAAACAACACCCATAACTGTACAAAATCAAGAGCAGTTTGACATATGAGTCCCACAAAGGGAACGTTTGTTCATAAAAATCGAGTTACGCAACAGCAAAGGTGACGCGAACAGCGTATCTGTCGGCAGAATCCGGCGCCGCAAAGAGATGCAGCGAATTAGTTAGAAACCCAATTCGCAAGGCAAAAAGGGGCCGCGTTACTGAGATATATTTGGCCGAAAAGGGGGCTTAGATAGCCTAAAGCCCGCAGGCGAATTTAGAATATGACACAGCTGGTGCTACGCCGCCCAAGCGATTGATAACTTCGTGTAACACTCAACGAGCCGAACACGACGCCGTTGCTAACATACTAAAGGTCTCGCACAAAACTTGGCGAATATGGTACCGCCCTAATAAGAAGTGATCTGGCTCACATGATAATTTGGGCAAACACAGCAAAGCCCAAGTGAGGGAAGAGATTAGATTAAAAACGAGCGACGCCACTGCGCGACAACAATTTAAGATGCGAAGGGTACATTTTTAACGGTGCACAGGATTTCACATCAAGTTCGCGCACATGCAATTTTACTGCGACCAAACTGGCAATGCCGCCTTACAGCACGTACGCCAAGAGTTCAGTAATTATTCACATGGTTAAGCGCAAAGCTCGCGCACAAGAAGTTAGTATGATTCAATGGTTACAAATACCTTAGTTTTATTGGTGACGGCCCAAGAGATCGGCATGCGGTCCAGCTGGCGGGAAACAGGTTGCCTGTGGCAATTAATTCGCCGCTAATACGGCCGACGTGTGAATGGTCTGGATGCGCCCAAAATGGCGACAAAGGCTGGCGCTTCAACAAACGCCGCTACGGCGGCAAAACTAGCCCAAGTGATGTCCTACCTCAACGGAATCCTCGCACAACGAGCTAAAGGGAACACTCCCTTACGTGACGACGTAGAACCGGGCATGGAATTCCATCACACCTACGCCTTGGCGTAATAAGATCGCCGCTAAACGACACACACCTCCTTTGTTCAATGGCCTGAGTTGAACTCCGACTCTCGCTTAAGGCGAAACAGTTTATCATACACTTGCTGAAGCAGCACAAGACGGCAAAAGGCTGACGCCCCCGCCAAGGGCGGGAGCGCCGCACGAACACACACACTATCCGACCTCTTAGATCGACGGCTCTCGGCTGAATGCCCCGCAAGAAGCGTTACGACGCCTGCAGTGGCGTGGGCCAAAACGGCGTTACCACGTGACTCTCGACAGCCAATGGCGATGCGCCCAATAAAACAAATAAGTTCCGGTGACAAAGAGAGCGCGAGGCCTCGCAGTCACACCGACAGCGTACTTTCTAGAAGGTTCGGAAATCTTGCGAGCGTTAACACCTGGCTGTCAAAGTACCAACAAAGGGGTGCCCCAGATGACGAGAAATACTGCGCTTGAGGCCAGATATGTGCAAAATCATTATTATGGAATTAGGCGATGAAGCCAAATAAGTAACTAAAAGGGTTTAACATACGGGCACGCCGCCCTAAAGCCTAGGTGGCTAATTAAAATACAAAATGACCTGACACATTGCGGTATTCCAGCCAATATATTTTTGATTATTGAGACAGTAGCGTTAATTTTGACTTGAAAGTTTCTATCTTCTATGAAAGATTTTATTATTAGCAGGAGATAGTGCGATAAATCAAGATTAATCGGTTTGTACAACAGTCCATCAAAGCAGACCGTATCAAAAGCTTTTGCTATGTCGAGAAAAGCTATTACACTGTGCTCTTTGCGGCCAAATCCTCTTTCAATGGTTTTAGTTATCCTTAGTAATTGATGATTGGTTGAATGTTTCCGTCGAAAACCAAACTGAAAAGCTGGAATTGCATCTTTTATTAAAAGTTCTATGTTTAGTCTTTTTTTTATACTTTTATACTTATAGCTTTCTCTAAAATTTTTGACAATACAGGCAGAAGGCTGATTGGTCTATAATTTGTGGGCTTTTGAGGATGATTGCCTAGCTTGTTAAACATCAGAATGTGCCTCTTTTTTCCAGCTATTCGGGAAGTACCCTATTCTAAGGCAGGAATTTAATATGGCTGTTATATAGCAAATTGCTTTTCGAGAGAGTTTTTTGAGGACAAAATTAGTAATAAGATCGTGTCCCGGAGATTTTTTGTGTGGCAACTTCTTAATGAACTGTATTATTTCTGTGGGGATTATATATTTTATCTCCCCTGGAGTACCCGGTAAATTATTGGCGATATAGTTCTTAACGTGGTGTGTATTTTCATCATTATCATTGTTGTTGTCCATGGTGAAAACATTTTCCAGGTGATCTGCAAGGATTTCACACTTCTCCGCGTCGCTGGAGTATGTGATGCCATTATTCTTCAGAGGGGAAATGGTGGGTGGTTGCTTAATAATCCGTTTGGTAGCTCGCCATAACGAATGATCTGCGGGCTGGAGGTCTTCTAGATATTTCTGATAGCATTTTATTCTATGTTTGTACAGCTCTAATTTAACTTGCCGTGTTAATTGATTCAGTAAGAGCCTTAGTTGTGCGTTTCTCTTTCTTTGCCATTCCCTTCTGACTCGTAACGACAGGTCAAAGAATATCGTACGGGAACCTCAACCCCAACGAACGGCATAACGGAGGTATTACGAATTTGTTACGAAGTGTGGTTTATTCAATAGGAACTTATTCCAATATTATGATTCGCTTAAAGCTTACAGAATAGGCTAATTAAATTCGTTATAGACGTGGCTATATCAGACCTATCCAAATAACATTACTACAAATTGAAACGTCTGCGCACAAGATACCAGCAATAATATGTCTATATCAATGAAAACTGAGGTAAATTACCTAAGACTCCACTTGGACCAAAAGCTGACCTGGATAGCCCATATAAGAGCTAAACAGAATCTCAACTCAATATAAGAGCATATGGATTGGCGAATCGGGCGAGAATCACAGCTGACTATAAAAGGCAAGTTACTGCTATACAAAGCTAATTTCAAGCCTGCATGAATGTAGGGGACCGAACTATGGTCTTGCATTAAACTACCAAACTCGAAAATTTTAGAAGCTACAAACTGAGGACACTGTGTATGCTACGCTAATGCCACGTGATTTACCAACAAGCAGGCTCTAGGTACATAATTATATCGGAATTTTAAGCATCAAAGGCGTGATTAAGACTTCGGCTAGATACAGCATCAATATTAAGATTTGGTGCTCATATTACGACGTTAGCCAATAATTGGGACATATTTCTAAAGCTATGCCTCACCTGCGTTACCCTAAACGCACCTAATTACTATGCGGAGATAAAAATAATATGAATTATGATTTTCGCTACCGTTATCGTGGAATTGCAGTTTTGGTTATGGTACTAACTGCGTTTACTCATCGAGTTGTGCGTGCTATCTCTTGATCTTCTAAAATGAATATGCAGATTAACAAGTTCAGTTAAGAGAATTACTGTTTGCGTTTGACGATTGAAGGTTATGTATTGACGTATTAACAGTTAGCTGTGCCTCTAGTCTCATAGAAGTGATCCTAACCGAAAACTGATTTCGTTAGGACCTAATTTGCGAAACCCATGTTAACCTATGCGTCATATTTCTTAGCTCATCCGACGTTATCTGTTGAAATTCGGAATAGTGTTTATTTTCTTCGTGAAGCTTTGCGTTTCGTAGCCGTGCTACTCTAGTGTCATTGCGTCACATTGTGTTGGTATTAGCCTATTTTTGCTTCCGCTTAGAAATAAAAAATCCGCTTGAGATTTTGTGGGACTATTGCCAATCTTAATTAATTAGGGATTCCTGCTGCGATGAATAGCTGAGTATACATTATTGTTTTCGATTCTTGTTTGTGGAGAGTTTCAGGATGAATAGCACCTGTACGGTGAAGTTAAACGAATCCAACGATATTTGGTAAGCCGTAAATAAATGTTGACTACTTTCTAATGCAATTTTATTATACTCTTTAGGTATTTATTGAGTCAACACCTCATAAGTATTCTGTGTAGGACTCGAGAAAGCAAGTTAAAACCACCTTTTTTCTCGAGTAACCTATTTAAGTGAAAAACACACCTATGGGTTAATGACAAATTTATTAACCGTACTTCATATTGAAGGTTCTCTATTTGTGGTTTATCTGTTTGCGGTGGTTAGCCTTTTTGACTTCTTTGTGTCTTGGGATGGTGGTTTCCTGGATTTTGGTGTTTTCTTGTAGACTCAGCCTGCTGGACTTAGGTTTGGTTGCCAAAGAAGAGTTTCCAACTGCGTCTTTAGGTCTCCTGACTTCGTTAACCCGGTACGTCTGGATTTCAAGATAAGTCATTTATTTGAAATAAACACTGAAATTAAAAATATAGGGACGTACGTTTTTCAAATATGTTTGGTTATGCCCGTTTTGTCTTTATGTATTAAATCAGCAGTGTCTTATATAGTACATACCCCTGCTGTGTAATTTAATTAATAGAATGCTAAACCTCGATTTTCACTCCACTTAATTATTACTCTGTAGATAACTTGACGCGATTATAATTTGCAATATAAATAAATACAAGCTACTAGGTGTATTCTAGTCTTAAAATGGCTAAATAAATGCAAGATGTAATAATATTTGTAAGTAAAAGCTGAATCGTCACTAGTCAGACCTTCTTCAGCCGCGATCGAGCTTACTTCCTTACGTCATCCCCTGCACGTCATATGCGTTTCATTTAGCTGTTATTTATTTTAATATAGAAACTGATCCGACTACTCAATAAAAGCACACTGAAGAATTTATATAGGATTGATGATGAGGAGAGGACATTAAAAAAGAATCCGAAAAGTAGATACACCACCAGGCCTTGAAAAAATCTTAATCTGGTAGTAGAGAATACGTTAGTACTGCAATTCTTTATATAAGATGTACATAGGCATCCCGCAGTAATTAGATATATTAAAATTTATTAAATTAATTGTGGTCGTTAGTATTATAAAACACTGTCCTCAACCTACACTTTCTTCCAGTACTTCAAAGTGCTACACTTTACTTGCCAAAGCGCTTTGTCAAGTATTACTCCCTGAGCATTCTCCCTTATATAATTAAATTTGACGCATTCAGGTGATTACTGTATATTAATATCATACGCAAACAACTTTGAAGCTAGTTGGATGTTTTTGATGTTGTCATACTGCAAAGCGCATTGGATCCAGTAATCCGTTTGTAATTAAAATATTTTTGTTTACAGCAAATGCTGCTATGCTTTATTAACTTCGTAAATAATTGTATTTCAACCCATTTTAAATTCGCAGAATCGAGAAAATATTAGTTCTATTTCCCCCAGCATAATTACCTACACAGTTTTCATTTGCATGTTACCGATAGTTTAATATTGGCGCACCAATTGCTTTCACCGTTGGGTACACGTGCTGAGAGAAAATACAATAAGCATTTCAAACAAATACTTTGTATTAGCGTTGCTGTACTAAACCCGGTTGAATTTAACGATAACATTTTCATGGAATAACAGTTAACACAAGCAAAATTAATGTTCTATTCTAACACATATTTGCTATAGGTAATG
Organism: Agriotes lineatus; assembly: GCA_940337035.1. Lineage (NCBI taxonomy): Eukaryota > Metazoa > Arthropoda > Insecta > Coleoptera > Elateridae > Agriotes > Agriotes lineatus. The sequence goes on from OW679194.1 coordinate 43,519,357, forward strand.
AACCCCTTGCACAACCAATTTGTGTTTACATTTTTGTTTTGGCCAATAAATAAAATCCGAAGGCATATTGCTTTCGCCCTGCAATAAAATTCTAGAATTATTGCTAAATGATTCCATCACAGGCACAGGCTGGACGAACTAGTGTCACAAAAAATACATCATTTCTACACAAAACTTCTTTCTATTAAACAATACTGCCTTTGCTATGTAATAATAATTATTATAATTGGCGTTAATTTTCTCGTCTAAACGACTGTAATCCAAAAAAAAACGTTCCGAGATATCTTCCCATCTTCACGTTTCCGGATTTCTAGATAACGAAAAATAGTATTTCTCAATTCCGTTAACCTGTTTGTCTGTCTGTCTCTATGTCTGTCTACCTGTCTGTCTGTCTGGCTCGCTGTTGCCGGTATAACGCAAAAAGTATTTGTTGACGGAAGACGATATTTTGAACACGGATTATATGGTTTCCTGGCATCAACCGAGACAAGTTTTGGTAACATATTGTAATGCACCACCTTGTGCTGACTTTATATTTATATATTGACTACATCAGTTCCACGTTATGCTAGCCAAAATTTGTGCTATAGCTCACCAGTTGAACTATGCCTTACTTAATGCAATGTCTTAAATGTCAAACAATAATTGCTTTTAAATCGAGAGCTCTTATTTTCAGGGTGGGTTCGCCAAAACCTAGTTCTCTATTAATTGAAGTTTTAAACTTGTATTTTTAAAATTATTTGACTATCAATGACATATAACGCCAAACCGGACTTTTAAAACTCAACAAACCAGCTAATTGACAATTGTATCTTACATAAACACATTCATTATTCAATTCACTTACGCAAGTACTATATCAACTTTATATTATCACTTTCTTTTATTGACAGTTATTCAAAATGCTTTCTCAACTTATCTACACAAACCTTGTTAACTGATCTTGCTTTCACTGCAGCAACATCCAACCAATACCGGATCCTGACGTCCATAGACCGCAACACCTACTGCCCACTTCACAAACAGCAACACCTATGATGGTCTGTGAATCCTTTCAACTGCATTCGTCTCGTCAAATCAACTCCTCTGCTCCCAAAATCCAGTCCTTGTTCCTCCTGAATGTCACTGCTACACGAACTAACTCCTGGTAAGTTGCTAATATATGATGTTCCAAATCTAACTTTGTTCCCTTTTTGGAGATAATCCGATGTCTCTTGTTATACTCACAAAATATCCAAATCAAATCAGTTACTTGTAAGAACCTCCAATAATATCTTGTATGTATGAATAAATTCAAATACCTTCAAATAATGTAACCTTCTGTTTTCTTTATTTCCAATTAACTGTATTTGTATAATCTCTTCACCGATTATATGTCTCCATGAATTACATTTTACGTTTTCGCCTATCACACCACGCAGATTTGTTTATAGCCCTTTTTAATTTGTATATACCAAAAATAACACAAATCAAGGCATAATCTCCATTTTTATTTCATAAAATTCTTTATATGAAAATTACATGTATGTTTTTATGAGTTATTTTTCAGTAACTAACTAAACAAATTTCTATCCCTATTAGATACAATTCTTAGTGCACACTACCTATTTTTTAAAATAACACTATTATAGGATATTTATTCTGATTATTATTAACAAATACATTTGTCTAATGTTACCTTGGTTTGTTCTTTATTAATATTTTATACAACCATTAGGTTATTTAATTTAATTAATATCGCACTATTAAATGGCTGCTTTTATTGTATCAATTACTTTCATTATTGATATTCGAAATTTTACACCCATCGAGATCTAATTATTGTAACCTTCCAAATTTATTTTTTTTTAATATTTCTTTCTTATGATTTATTATACTGCATCGTGTATCATAACAATATATACAGAGTGCGCAACTAAAAAAAAATATCCCTATTTTTGCTTAAACTCGAGAACTGTTTCTTAAATTAAGGTAATCTTTAACGCAGGTTTTTAACCTTGACGAAAAGGGGCTTCTTTTGGACTAAACATATACTACATCACCTTAAAAAGATTATTTTGTTTATTTTTGCTTTAACTGAGAAATAGGTAAAAGTAATAATTAGCACAGAACTCAGTTCTTACCCTTGACAAAAATGTTACCTACCAGATACAAGATAAATGTTGTAAAAGGCAAAAGGGGGAGGGGATAAGTGCGTTGTGCTTAATGGAGCTGCATCGCATAGATCCGAACGGTCCCGAGTGGAGGCGTGCGACAAATGGTCGCACTTTGAAATCGCATTCGTAAACGCTGAAACTCGAATCCACCGCCGGTAATTTTTATTTGAAAGTTTATTAAATTTGCATTACCAACTGTTTCCTTTTATTGTATCAGTATTATTACGAACGTTAAAATATGTTCCCCTACATCCCCCTGATTTTTAAAATTGTTTAGCGTCACAACGTCGACCGGCGAGAAAAATTATGAGTAAAGCCCTTTACAGATTTTATTTAGGAATATATCACGCTGTTAAATATATCGTTAAAGAGTAAAGTTTACTAATTTCAAAGTTATTCAGTATATAGGTTTAGAAGTGGTGTGTCTGTAAAGTAAAATATTTTCATGATACTAAACAAAAGATGTCCTTTGAAGTATTTTGCTAGTTCAAGCCTTACTTAGCTGCTAAGATGCTAGTTTACGCTTGAACGCTAATGAGAAGTGTTTCGGATAGTTTTAAAGGGTGGATCACGATTCAGCTGCAGCCCTTTATGGAATGGTAAATGGAACACAATTTCAGGCGCTAAAGAACTAGTGGAGATCTGAAGCACCATTGGTGGCAGGTAGTACTGGTTCCAGTGTAGCGAGATTATCTAACCAACCACCTAAATAAAAATTGTTTAGAACTGAGGGTCTCCTCTATAACTTTAATCGTAAAACATACAATGATACATATAGTTTGAGAAAAATAAACGAAGCCCACGTTAATCAAATGAATGAAGAAAGTGACTTTCAAAACGTGTTGTACACGTGGTTTTTTTGCTCTCTTGATCTCTTGTAACTCGCAATTTAGTCGAAAAGAACTTCGGAATTTGCAACCGTCAAATTGATATTTCAATAAAATAGTTAAATGTAGTGTACTATTATTCACAATTTTAAGTTAGAAAAAGTGGTACTATCAATACGATTTTTTGTTAAAAAACTTGTAAACGGATTTACTCAAACTTCCCTCGCAGTGGACGTTGTGACCCAAAATTGAGCAAAGCTGTATTTTCGATAAACATATATTCCTTTAGATGACGGTTAAGAGCAATGTTTTAATATTGTTCACATAATACTCAATCTTGAGTTACTCAGAATTACGAGCGGATGGTGCAACCGAGAAACCACAAAAATTCCAGATGGGCACAGGCCCAGAGGTCTGTTATCTCAAGCAAAAGCAATTGCCAAGGAGGCATTGTTCTGGACTAGTTTATAGTTTTATGAGGATACTTTGATAAACACAACAGTGGGCGTTGTGACACTAAATAATTTTAAAAATATTATCCTTAATGAGATTCGAACTAGCGCCTGCAAACGAGACCGAACATTGGATTCCCTTGTTCACCGGTGAACCACCATTGCGCTGACTGCACCACGGCCGCGCTGGCAGTTGTTGCGATTGAGGTCTGTTAATCATTGTTTCTTTTTATCTCGTAGAACAGTTATTCTGTATTTCCTGATTCCCATTTTTGCAAGAATAAAGCCAGTATTATGTACAAGTTATTACTTTTATGTGTTCCTCAGTTCAAGCAAAAATAAACAAAATGTTATTTTTTTAAGGTGCTCGCTCTGTATATAATTGTATGAAATTGTAACGGTTTATGCGAGCTAGATATACAATATGTGTGCAAAATATCGTCTTTTTCCGACAAATAGTTTTTGAGCTATACTGCCAACAGAAAGACAGACCGACGGAATTGAAAAACCTGTTTTTCGTCATCCAGGGACCCTAAAACGTGAAGATCTGGAGAATCTCGGAAGTGGATTTTTTGGCGATTACAATACTTTCTCAGTCTTTCAGACGAGAGAAGTAAAAAAGACGACTTTCATTACCACTATGCAAAAAAACATGTGGATATTCAACTTGTTTCCGGGACGCTGGTTGAATTTGTGCAAGTCTTCGGTTTGAATAGTTCCGGAATTATTCTTGCACTCGTCCAATTCGCACCTTGGAACATAAATTTTATAATATTGTAGAACCAGGTTGTTTTGACAAGAGATGAAGCTTCTTGGTTGCATTAAGATGTAACGGGGGATAGTCTAGCCTCACCACCCCTTACAAGACAATCTTGGCCTACGTCTCGTTACAAAGGAACATACGTCAGTAGTTAAAAGTATATTGAAATAAATAACAAATAAAATACAGAACCGTATATATGAATGAATGCGCGTGGTGTTTTTTCAACTTCCTATTAACATAGACAAAAAACACGACAGTTTGCAATTAATATAGCGTAAGTATACAAAGTGGTTGTAATATGACCCACTGCAAGGGTCATAACGCAAAAGTTGACGAAATGTTTCCTATAGTAATTGCAACTTGACCCAGCAACTTGACGTAATGTGCCGAGTTTTGTTACAAAATAACTTATCTAGCACACGTTGAACTAGTTTTATATCCTAATTACACGCACTTTTGTGTCTAGATGATTTCCCTTAATTTTTACACATTTTTTATTAAGCTCTGGTCCATGATCAAACTTAAGTTTGAACAAAACTAAATAATCCATAATACAGATAATGAGTAATTACACCGAATTCAGTATATTCAAAACGAACTCGACAATCAAATTAACTTTTTAGCTTCCGATTATTATTACACAAATAATACCAGGATCGATGTATTCAACACAGAATCTAGACAAAACACTTTAACTCCAAAATATTAAAATATAAATTTTTTGCAAAGACTTAGTAAATAAATAGCAAGTAGAGTACCATCACAAGCAGAATAAAATTTTTAAATAGGTTTACACCGAACTCCCTTCGCGCGAATTAGATCAATTTGCAAATTTAAAAAAAATGTATTCCATTGGGGTTTCAACCCTCCGCAGCTGCATAGCGATCGTAACTGCATCGATAAGTCGAACTGCGCCATCCAGCCTTAATGATATGATTGCGGCGTGCACCTTTATTTATGAAACGTTTCGGCTCTTTTGTGACATTATCCTGTATCTGTAAAGCCTGACCTGTGTGAACATTATTACTTCCTTCTATTTCAAAATTAACGCAAAAATAAATTTTATTTTGTAAAGTGCTCACCTTGTATATGTTTGTCTGAAATTTTCACGGTTTTATGCAGGTATATACAGGGTGTTCCTAAATAAGTGTCGCAACGGAACACTGCAGATTCCTCATGAAAAAAGGAACACTTTTTTCGTCATCCATTTTCTTTCCGGGCTTTCGTTTCTGAGATATAGTGCGTGTAATTAGCATATAAAACTAGTTCAACATGTGCTAGATATGTTATTTTGTAAACAAAACTCGGCACATTAAGTCAAGTTGCAATTACTATAGGAAGCATTTTGTCACCTTTTGGGTTGAGACCTGCACTGCGTCATAATACAACCACTTTGTATACTTACGCTACATTAATTGCAAACTGTCGTGTTTTTTGTCTATGTTAATAGTAGGTTGAAAAAACACCACACGCATTCAATCATATATACGGTTCTGTATTTGTTATTTATTTCAATATACTTTGAACTACTGACGTATGTTCATTTGTAACGAGACGTAGGCCAAGATTGTCTTGTAATGGGTGGTGAGCTTGACCATCCCCCGTTACATCTTATTGCAACCAAGAAGCTTCATCTCCTGTCAAAAAACAACCTGGTTCTACAATATTATAAAATTTATGTTCCAAGGTGCGAATTGGACGAGTGCAAGAATAATTCCGGAACTACTCAAATCGAAGGCTTGCACAAATTCAACCAGCGTCCCGGAAACAAGTTGAATATCCACATTTTTTTTGCATAGTGATAATAAAAATCGTCTGTTTTACTTCCTCGTCTGAAAGAGGGTCCCTAGATGACGAAAAACAGGTTTTTTCAATTCCGCCTGTCTGTCTGTCTGTTGCCAGTATAGCTCAAACACTATTTGTCGGAGAAAGACGATATTTTCCACACATATTGTATATCTAGCTCGCATAAAACCATTACAATTTCATACAAATATATACAGAGTGAGCACCTTAAAAAAATAACATCTTGTTTATTTTTGCTTGAACTGAGGAATACATAAAAGTAATAATTTATACATAATACTGGCTTTATTCTTGCAAAAATGGGAATCAGGAAATACAGAATAACTGTTCTACGAGATAAAAAGAAACAATGAATAAGTGCCAAACGATAAATAGACCTCAATCGCAAGAACTGCCAGCGCGGCCGTGTTGCAGTCAGCGCAGCGGTGGTTCACCGGTGAACAAGGGAATTCAATGTTCGGGCTCGTTCGCAGGCGCTAGTTCGAATGTCATTAAGGATAATATTTTTAAAATTATTTAGTGTTACAACGCCCACTTGTTGTATTTATCAAAGTATCCTCATAAAACTATAAACTAGCCCAGAATAATGCCTCCTTGGCAATTGCTTTTGCTTGCAGATAGCAGACCGCTCTAATCACTAGGCCACCAGGCCGGTTAGAGTGAAAGTGGCAGAGTAGTAATCACAGCGATCAGCGGTCCCGGGTTCAAACCCCGGGGGAGGCACAAATTTACGTGAAAAACGTACAATATCAGTCCTTCTTGGGACTAACCAGGAACACCTGAAGACGGGAGTAGATCAAAACTCCAGAAACGTTGTGTGATTTACACCCTAGACAGTGGAAAAAGTCCGAAAAACATATCATAACAGACCACTGCCAAAAAATTACATTCAGAGAACAACTTACCACTAACATATTATACATTGGTAGCGAGCTCAATTTACACTCATAATTTAGAGAAAATGCTGCAAATTTTAGCTCACAAGAAAAGTACTGCTAGTTACGAAGAATATAGACCTGGTGTTACCTTTCACATAGCAGAAGGTACTTAAAATAGGGGTTTAATTTTTAAGAAAGGTAACGTTTTGTCTTTGGATTGTTGCTTCGTTATTACATTGACACAAAGGTACGTACATCCAATTTAGGAAGCAACATTGAAGTCACAACTGAAACAAAGAATTAATTAAATTTTATGTAATTGAAACCCAAATGTCGAAACAGAAATAAAAATGAAAAAATATGTAAAGTAATGACTTTCCATCGAATTCATAGTTGCGTTTTTCTTTTAAGCTGTTGAAGGGGTTTTGGAAAATATTCTTTAATTCTTCACGGATACTCTTATTTGGTTTTGAGTATTTCTACGCCACTGTGTTAGACGTTTAAATTCGTTTACTTGAAATGTTGCACGCGACTAGTCACTAGAATGGATGGAGCTTTAAGGTGAAGACAAATAGTCAATAATGTATTGAAAGCATCTCATTATGGATGACTTCGCTCTAGGTTTTCGGAAAATAGACGTGTTCCATGCTCTAAATCGAACTCACCTTGCTTCCGGTTTCATCTGAGGTAATCATTATTTGGCTTTATGAGAAATAAAACAAGAAGTACTCTAATACTACTATATTAAAGACACACGATTTGTTAACTGTTCGATTCGAGCCAGCTGAAGTTTAGACCGCATCGGTATTCGACCTAAACGCGTTGTCACGGCAAGTTATAGGTTAACGAAAAGAATGATTGCTGTACAGATAGACAAATGCAGTCAAAATTTCAGCCCGTGAAGCCGACGGTTCTTAGCCGATATTTATGCGATCACTAGACCTCATGCAACTTAATATCTCAATATAATTGAGAACAACGATGAGATATACCAAGACAAAGCTTACCGTCAAGTACTGTTTCAGGTGTCATTAGCTACTTAAAGGTGAGTTCTTCTCATGCTAGACAAATATGACTTGCTGCAATACTAACGCCCACCACCTACCCCCAATATATCCTCCCCCTGGAAGAGAATGACCATCAGGTGTCGCTCGCTAGTAAGAGAGAAATATTGTCTGAAAAACATATCAAAATCGTTAGAAGGGGGAACTGCTGTGATATCAACAGAAGACTGGTGTGACCGTTGGGGTTGAACCCAGATTTTTTGACCCGTAACCAGAGGCTTGTGTTTCCGAGCTACCTTCACTACTTGGAGTCGCCTCCACTGCGAAATGTACTATAAAACAATTTATTTTATTGGGAAATGTACGACACAGATGGTGTATTTGTGTTCCCATCGATTAGCTTTGTAGGTCGCCCACTATTGTGTTTTCTCTTAATGCAACTTGAGTGGAAAATTATTTTTCTATCCGTAACCTTTTTGCAATGGAAAATTATTCTTCTATCGGAAAGCTTTTTTTCTGAGATGAACACAGTATTGGAGTAACCTAACTACGATTATGTAAACTATTAGGAAAAAATAATGCTTTAAACCCTAACTCATCTTTCATGACAATTCAACGTCTCCTTAGTAAAAGCGAAAATGCACAATTTGGTTGCAACGATGCAAGCGATGCCTTGATAATTATACTAAATAACTACTCGTAATAATAGCTATTTATATAGCTAGGGAGCAAAGGTATTCATTTCCCCACGCGTGTGAAGTGTAATGCCCTACGTGTAGAGCAAAATCGTTTCATTGCACTAAAATAGGTTAAGCCCGCCTTTATACTTTGATGATTTATTTGTACTGAATGCATGCGGTCACATTACTATCACAACTTGGAAGCTTGATGCGACGGTGCATCCATTGCATAGGATTTGTCATCTTGGGTTTATAGAAACATGTCAGATAATCTTTTGCAACAGGAGCGTCAAGTATAGCAAAACATCAGCTAGAATATCCTATCATATACTTTAATAACGGAATGACGCCGCTATTAGAAATTCTTAAGTAGTAAAATTACCCCATCCAACAAAAATTAAAAACAAATCAATATCAAATAAATTTCTAACGCCATTGCAAAACTTCACAAACAACTATAAATTTATAGACAAATAAAAACTATGCTATACAAAGCTAATACTTATGACAAACTAATCGGAAATACGTTTATGAGAATATTGTGTAATGAAAAGCAATTATTGACACTATACTCAAACTGTTAAGATAGCCAATCAGTGCAGTTCAGTTAAAATATTGAAATTATATTAATTTTACACAAAATGGACAATGGTAATGAAGGAGATGATATTTAGCTGCAAATTAAAAATCTAAGAAATCAAATGATACTAACTGTAACAAAACATTGCAAAGCAAAAGAAAGTTGCAGAGGACATCTCAAAGCACGGGTGGGAGCTGTTAGCTAATATATTTGGAGGAAAAGGTATTTGTTTGGTGAACTGTCGTTGAGAATAATAAGAAGCTATTTAGAAATTAATTCGCGAATACACTGAAAGTCTTGGATGAACGAAACGGAGCAGTTTTCTGAAGAATTAGGAACGAGAGTAAGTTAATATCCTAGATAAGGGCAAATCAGAGTTATAAAAATAGATGGCTCAATGGAAGTGAAGATGAGGAGTAATTAGTAGAAGTAGAAAAGTAAATCAATTAAGATGTGAGAAATTTACATGAAACAAAAAGAAGGGTTCTCTATTGCATATTTGAGAAGAACTGTGTTATGAATTGTATCCGTCAGCTTGTAGAGTCTATCTATTGTTAAGTAGTGGTGGCAGAGAAGTTTTTCTTCTTGTAGTAATAGTCACTGGTATGACTTTGATTTATAATGCGCTAAGTTTTCAGTCAATATTTTCATGTACTCATATACACATGAAGACAACGGAATACCATAGCTTGATCAAAATGTCAGTACTGCTATATCGTCAGCAAAGGTGTAGCTCATGCTCGTTCTAGTGGTTGGAAGATCCACTGAATGTAACAGATATAATGGTGGGCTCAACACTATGCACTGGACTACATCTAAATTTATTGAACACTAGCTGTTACCCGCGACTTCGTTCGCCCGAGGGGCGTTATTTGTGTATTAAATAATGACTAATTATTTTCTGTTATCCCATCCCATCCTATCCCCGTCCCCGTCCCTTTCTCCGTCCCCGTCCCTTTCTCCGTCCCCGTCCCTTTCTCCGTCCCCGTCTCTGTACCGTCGCATCCCGTCCCGTCCCTCCTTTTCCATCCCATCCCTTCCCTTTCCGTCCCGTCCCGTTCCGTCCCGCCCCGTCCCGTCACGTCCGTTCCCGTCCAGTCTCGTCCCGTCCAGTCCCGTCCCGTCCCATCCCGTCCCGTCCCGTCACATCCCATCCAGTCCCGTCCCGTCCCCTCCCCTGCCATCCCATCCTTTCCATTCCCTTCCCTTTCTGTCCCGTCCCGTACTGTCCCGCCCCGTTTCGTCTCGTCCCTTCCCGTCCCGTCCCGTCTCCTCCCCTTCGATCCCAACGCTTCCCTTTCCGTCCCGTCCCGTTCCGTCCCGCCCCGTCCCTTGCAGTCCAGTCCCGTCCCGTCCCGTCCCGTCCTGTCCCGTACCGTCCCGTTCTGTCTCGTCCCGCCCCTTCCAGTCCTTTCCCTTATGTCATGTCCACCGTCTTGGACTTAAAAATAAATGCCATTTTCGCAATCAACGTCCCAAAAAACCTCAATAACGACACCCATACCGTATTTTTGGCTTATTTACCCCATTTTACCCCCTAAGAGGTTAATTTTAAGAAAACCACGGAATACGTGTTTGCTTATTTGTTTTTAGGAGTACTCCTACGAAGTTTCGAGTCGAAATGTCTGTTTAATATTATTTATCCATACAAAATTAGAACGTTCATTTTACCTCTTTAGAGCTTGAATTTCGAAATATCTTTATTCCTTGTATACATTATAGAGGGAACTTCTGTGCAAAATTTCAGATTTCTAGGTCCAAGGGTTGGGGCTGGGTGTTGAGTGAGTGAGTGAGTGAGTGAGTCACGACTTTCAGTTTTATATATACAGGGTCTCCCGTGACTCGATGGTGCTAGCCTAACAGCATATTCCTTGAACAATTTTAAGATAAAAAGTTCATATAAACATAGGTCCGCAAACGCTTCGTTGCCGATCTACAGGGTGTTGAAATTTCAATATTTTTTTAGTTTTTTCTTTATAGCTTCTGCAGTTTTCTAGATATTTAGCTCAAATTTGGAATACAGGTTAGGCTGTAGGGATTACATCATTGGCCATATGAAATGGTTTTGAGAATCTGCAGGGCGATGTTTTTTCAGGGGTCATGCTCCCTTTTCTCCCATTGAACTTTTTTTGCAGTGGGCCGGGGGTAAATTCTAAAATACAAAATGAGTTTTCTGTTTTGTTTAGAATCTTTTTGTTCTCTTGTAGTTTTTTGAATCAGCGACCGTTATCCAGCAAAAAAAATAAAAAACAATTTTCTGTAATTCGCTAGACGAAATAATTTTTTTTAAATGGTCTAGTATGCCCTGGCTTTATTTGGATGACCTCTTGTTTCCATTAATTTTGACAGTTTAGTAGCCACCATTCTCACCACCATTTCATATAGTCAATGATGTAGGTCCTACAGCGTAACCTTCATTCCAAATTTGACCTAAATATCTCAAAAACTGCAGGAGCTATAAAGAACAAACTAAAAAAATCTTGAAATTTCAACACCCTGCAGATCGGTAACGAAGCGTTTGCGTTTATATGAACTTGTTATCTTAAAATTGTCCAAGGAATACGCTCTTAGGCTATGACCATCGAGTCACGGGACACCATGTATATATATATATATATATATATATATATATATATATACATATATACAGGGTGATTATTTGAAAACGATCCACCCCCAATATCGCAGTGCACAAGGCTTTCTAAAGAAATTGCCGAGAGACGTCAACAATATTAATGGGGGGGGGGGACATATTTTTACATAAAGGTTACATAACACGTTTTATCCCCCCACCCTCCAGATCAGAGCGTCTAACACGCGGCCCGCGGGCCGCCGCCAGGGTTGGATTGATACTGTACTTTCAGAAAACATGAATCTGAAAAATAAATTATAAATCATTGAAAATAATGTAACATAGTAAAAGAGTTTTTACTTGATCTGACAATATTGTGTTTGGAAACAGACCCGCCTACCTCCGGTGCAGACACGTGTTTTTGATTGTTTTTAGTAGTGTTAGTTCATCTGTGAGGTACGCGGCCACGGAGTATTTTCAGAGTTAAATATGTGTTAACAAAAAAGAAAAATAACGGACGAACATCGAGTGTATAATGACCGATGGAAATCAGACTATTTGGCCACAAACACCGGCAATAAACTTCAGTATCGTGTGTGTATGCAAGTACTCTCAGTTTCCAAAGAATATAATTTAAAACGCCATTACACTTTGTTCCGTGAGAAAAAGTTTCAGCAGTATACTATAAATACTATGTATCAGTAATGAAAGTAAGAAGAAACTTAAACTTAAACTTGAAACATAAAAAACACATTTTTTTAAGAAAGTCTAACACTAATAAAAAAATGCAGTCTTACGGCTTCTTACAAAGTAGTACTGGAGATTGCCAAAGCAAAAAACCATTTAGTGATGGAGTGCTTATAAAGAATTGTGCGATCAAAATTGCAAAACAATTTAATAAAACAAAAGTTGCTCAGAAATTCGAAAGAGTAGCAATGTTTCATCAAAAAATTGCGGGACGTGTGGAACACATTGATCACTATGTTTCTAAAAAGTGGTACGACACAATTGGAAAACGTAAGTATTTCTTATTATGTCTGGGCGAAAGCACCGATCAATCCGACATCGGGCGGTTTGTGATTTTTGTTCGAACTATTTGAGAGGACTTCACTGTAGTAAAGGAGATGTTTAGCTTTATTCCTTTGCATGATACAACCAAGAGTACTGACATTTTTGAAGCTGTACAAAAAATGGTATCAGAATATGGAGGATTCGATAAATGTCCCTGCATTGTCACTCATGGAGCCAAGGCTATGATAGGAAATGTATCTGGATTGGCTGGACTCTTAAAACAAAATAATATCAACTGTCCTGTTATTGTATTGTTCACCAAGAGGCCCTATGTAGAAAATCCTTACGTCAAATAAATGCCATGAAAGTTGCTGTTGAAATAACAATTATAAGAGGGCGTAATCGAACTTTGACTTACAGAAGGTTTCGTGATTTTTTGGATGAAATAGATGCTGCAGGCGGGGACATGTTACTCCGCACAAATATTCGTTGATTAATTGCCAAAAACTGTTTGCAACGTTTTTTCGCTGTACGCAAGGAAATTTTTCTTTTCCTGACAAAATAAGTGCAGTCCAATAGTACGGACCTGAAAAATTAAATGAAAGATGCAAAATTCTTGTCAGGCCTTGCATTTGTAACAGACATGACATCTCATCTGAACGAATTAAACTTGAAGCTACGACAGCAACCGAATATTGCCAAATTATATGGTCACATAAACGAGTTTTAAAATAAAATTAAACTTTTCAAGTCTTCAATAGGGAAGCAACATTTCCCATTTTTTCAAATTGTGAAGAACATTTCAAAGAAATGAAGGGTTTTGATGAAATTTCATTTTCAAGACATGTGAGCTACATTGAAACAATCATAGAAAAAATTGAAAACCTATTTGGTTAGTTATGTTTTAACACTTCTTGTAAAGTAACTTAAGTTTCTTGAATAAATAAAAATTGGTATCAAAATATACACGTTTCATATTTATTACAAATCACTCACAAAATCGCATACAACACATTTTATGATGCGGCCCTCATAACTTAAATTTTTTTTCACAATGGCCTCTGTGCCACTTGAAGTTGGACAGCCCTGCTCCAGAGCATCCTCCTCAAAAATTATAAATGGCAAGGGAGGCTATGTGATACCTCATTTGAAAGGCCTCTGTATTACTTACATTTTGACGTTTTGCTTTTTAAAATCGGTTGATTCGTTTTTAAGCTATTAAGGAAAAAGTGTTTCAGATTATTAAAACAAAAGAGAGCTTTTAAAACGCATAGCAGGCTGTTGTCATAATGCATTACTGGATGTTTTTATTGTCAGTACTTGTCAAAGTGTTTGTCAATAATAATTGTTGATGTTCGTTTAAATTAAAATCGATAGATTCGTTTTTGCGAAATTTAAAGAGATATAAAAATTAGACAAAATAGCAGGCTGTGCAGAAACAATCAAATGATATTTTGACTTTTGTGCAAATTTAATATTACAGTGATTACAGTGTTTGTGTGTGTTTTACTTTGAGGTTGGACATTTTTGTGAAATTTAAAAAGTGGTTTACACGTTAGCTGAAAGAATTGTAATTATTTTTATTTACGGTGCCGAAAGTTAGTGTGCTCGAAGAACCGCTGCTACTTTCAACAAAAATCATCCGGACAAGCATGCTTCACAGAAGTATGTTTTGGAGTTACTTGGAAAATTTAGAAAAAGTGGATCTGTTGCGAATAAAAAAAAAGATCAGCCTAGAGTTCTACATGAAGCAGCTCAAATCGAAGTTTTAGGACATTTTGAAATAAATCCAAATAATTCCCTTCGCCGGGTTTCTGCCATAACTGGAATTTCATATGGTGCAGTTCAGAAAGTTATGAAACTTAACAAATTTCATCCGTATAAGATGCATATTTATAATGAATTAGCCGAAGAAGACTTTGATAGACGAATTGGATTTTGCGAAACAATGACAGCTATGATAAATATCCATCCAAATGTATTTAAAAACATTTGCTTTAGTGATGAATGTACCTTTTATCTTAGCGGATTTGTAAACAAACATAACTGTCGCTATTGGAGCGATGAAAATCCGCACATCTTTAGAGAGGGCCATTCTCAATGGCCGCAAAAAATAAATGTGTGGGCTGGTATATTGGGAGATGCTATAATTGGTCCTGTATTTATAGCAGAGAACTTAAATGGCAATATTTATTTGAATATACTAGAAAATATAATCGATCCTTTAATAATAGAAGCTCTAGAATATCAATGTGAAGAAGAAGGGACTTACTCCTAGCAGAAGAGGAGCTTCGTTTTCAACAAGATGGCGCTCCTCCGCATTATATTTTACCGGTCAGGCAGTGGTTAAACAATTATCCGAATAAATTTATCGGGAGAAGAGGACCGATAGAGTGGCCACCACGATCCCCTGACTTAACGCCCCTAGATTTTTTTCTTTGGTTACATTTAAAGTCAACCGTTTACAAAACTGAGCCAGAAAATATTCAAGATCTACGGCAAAGAATAAATCACGAATGTAGGTCTATTCCACGAGAGGTATTTCAGAATGTTAGATTAGGATTTGAACAGACTCTATCAGTGCCGAAAATGGAGGACAGTTTGAACAGTTACGTTAAAATTTAATTGTTTCTGCATGGCCTGTGCTATTTTGTCTAATTGTTATATTAAATTTCTTTAAAACAAATCTATCGATTTTAATTTTCTTTGCGTAAAAAGATAGCATAGAAGACCTTTAATTTGAGGTGTCACAAAGGGCATAGTGCCACTTAAGATTTTCAAGGTTGGATGAGGGGGGGGTGAGTATTACCGCGACGCAGATTACGCTTTTGTGTGTCCCCCATCATGTATAGAATAGTATATTATACATCAAGGTAGCGAAGCGCAGCATTATAACCTGAGCGCATATTAGATACTGAGCGCGCAGCGCGAAGTATCTAAAGCGCGAAGGTTAGAAGAGGATTCGCTACCGTGGTGTATATACTATTTTTGCACTACCAAACGGCTTAACACCTAAATTCCCAACAAATTTCGAAAATATTTTAACTGTCAACCTGACAATAGAGCTCTTTAAAACGTCAAAATTAAAATAGTCATATTTGGTAACCTAGCAATTTATTAGTTACCAGGGTGAAAATTGTTTATTTTACTTTCTCTCCCTTGGTGGAGAAAATTAACTTCACGACCTAAAAATAAGCCAATAACGGTGCGTTCTGAGACTAGTAGTGCAAAAAAGCATTTATACATTTTTTTCGATATTTGGTGTGGTTCACGAGATATACACGGTGGATCGTTTTCAAATGATCACCCTGTATAGATAAAGGTATGGTCACGTCTCTATACTTAACTTTGAAATGGATGCCTGTGAGGTACGACGAGTATTTGATATATATTCGGTGGTAGGTTACTTTTGATTTTATGAAACTATCCATTATACTAAACTTTATCAAAAGCTTACATTGAAAATGCTGCCGAACAATATTTATTTTACCACCCGAGTCTCTGCAGATTTAGTTTGTTACACGATGAAATTGCTCAGCTGGGGAATGCTGCTTAATAAAGCCAAACTAGTGATATGATAACAGATCATTATCCAACGATATGGGCCCTATTTTTGGTAGCAGCAGACCTATTGGTCGGTAAGAAGTTTCTACTTGATTTAGTATTCACAATATCATAGCCACTCATCTGGACAAATCTTCAGTCCCATTATGGCATTATATAAATATGTAATAAATCTGCAGCCCTTTTCAAGTATATTATTAAGACGTTTTCCCATAGTTAAGTCATACTGTAGCGCTTATAATGGATTTTAGTTTTTAAAGATTTCCGTTTTGGCTTAGAAAAATGCTTGGCATGGACATTTAAAAATGGGGATCATGCTACTGATATATTTCATTGTCATCTTATTTCCTAATTTCTCAGTGAAATGATTGAAATACCATTGACGCATGTTGTAATACCCCAAAATAGTAATGCATACTCCAGACTGGATAATTTTTGTGTTATTACTTTGTTCATTTATTATTTTACCATACGAGTAGTTTAGAATGCCAGAGTCCGATTCATACTCAAGTATGTAGGAAGTACACGGTAAATTATCTATTTTTCTGTAGTCAGGATCGCTTAAATTAGATTTATTTATACCGGGTGGCCAAGTATCTTTCGTAACATCGAAAACGCCAGCGGTATCCTTGAGACTACTGTCCATTCTAAGGATAGAGTTACAAGCAACCTTGATGGGAAAAAAATTGCCAAAACTATCATAGGTGAACATGAAAGAACTGTCAAAAAGACCTGGTTTTGGAGTGACAGTAAGATGGTAATTCGGTGGCTGAGCTCGAATGGATGTCGTGGCTCATCGTGTGAGTGAGATTCAAGAACCCACTGACATCCACGATTAGCTTTGGATTCCCACCAATGAGATTGTCGCAGATGAAGCCACTCGTAAGGTGAAGCCATCAAATTGGAACACTTCAAGTAAATGGCTGAAGGGCCCAGAATTTCTAAAACACAAGAGTCAGAATGGACAAAAGAAACGTTTAAACAATTACCAAATGATGAACTAGAGATGACTGCTGAGTATTTGATGGCTAGTTATGAAGAGAAACCGTAGTTTCATGCAGGAAACTGTTCGCTATGGATGAAGATGATTCGCGTCGTTGCCTGGGTCAAGCGGTTTGTTAGATGTTTCAAGCTAAAGTTGAATATTTTTGGAGTCTTTAAATTGTAAGAACTTCAAGGACCAGAAGTGTACTGATTGAAGATGACCCATCTGGAATCTTTTACAGACGAAGTAGCGGCGTTGTCACCAAATCAAAGTTTAATAAAAAACAAGTAAACTTTTGCAGCAATGTCCGTGTGTTGATGATGACGTTTTATTAAAAGTAAAAGGGAGGATACATGCCGCGGATATTCCTCGAGTAATGAAATTCCAAGTAATCTTGGACCCTGGTCATGATATCACTAGAAGATTTATTAATTACTCCCATATTTCAGCCAACAGGAACGAGTGGTTAATGAAATATGACAGACATATTACGTACCTCACTTGCGAGCTGCTGTGCAAAGTTTGTGGTCACGGTGCTAGTTCCGTAAAAATTCCAGTGCCCCACCAATTGCGCCGCAAATGAGAATTCCTATAAACAGACTGCAGGAACATACAGCCCCCTTCACTGAGACAGACATTGATTACTCCGGCCCATTAGCGGTAACTGTTGGCCGCCGGAGAAACAGCTGTACGGAGCTATTTTTACCTATCTGACAACAAGAGCTGTGCATGTTGAGCTTGCACACTCATTGATTACGGATTCATGCATTATGGGGAATCGTAGCTTCATATCCAGAAGAGGATGCCCAATTACAATACACTCAGATAATGGAACCAACTTTCGTGGAGCTGATGTGGAGTTGAAGAAGTCGCTCCTAGAAATTGAGCACAAGAAAGTAAAAGATAAAATGGCTCAACAAGGATTGGGAATTCCTTCCCTCATCAGCACCTCATATGGGAGGTAGCTGGGAACTCAAGTAAAGGATGTCAAGAAGGCACCTTAAAAGTCTCCCAAGAGAAGAAGTGCTTCTTAACTTGTTAGCTGAAGCAGAACATACGGTTAACGGAGCCATCAGACTCCCAATCATTGTCTTATTGGGAGGTTAAGTAATGTACAGCCTGCTGGAGTCTTCACTAAAGACGACATGACACTGAGAAAGATGTGGCGTTATTGCCAAAGACTGGCAGACCATTTCAAGCTCTTGGTTGCTGAATATAGTAGATGAACACGATAGTTTCTCCCTTATAGCCACTATTAGAAAATGTCGTGGTCTTAATCATTGATGGATACCTACCACGCAATAAATATCCTAAAGAAATAATTACTCTGGTAAAGATGGCATAGTACGTATGGTGGATGTTATGACGTCAACAGGTACTTATCCAAGACCTATTGTTAAATTGGCTAAACTGGATGTAAAAAGCAACGCGGGATAGGGTCCAGTTGGAAATTACACCGAGGAGCAGTATGGTTGTGCGTCGCAAACTAAAGTGACGCTTTGTGTTGCTTTGAAATTTTATTCTCATTATTGTTGACAGCGGTGATAAAATCAGTGCAGTTTTTTTTTTTGGTTCCCCTGGTGAGAAAAAATAAGTTGATTTTGATTTCCATAAAACTATTTTTTATTGAAATTGATGCTATGAGTTATCAGCTGCTGAATTGTGCGTAAACACAACTGCGAATTAATTAAAATCATTCTGCTATATATGCCGTACCCGCTTATAGTTTACTAATATAATGTATACTTTTGTAATACAACACCTTGAATTATATTTTCAGCACGCCAGTTTTCACGAATGCCCGTATTTCAATGTAGCTTCTTAGGATTTTTTAAATATTTAAACTTAAGCTTTCGAATTTTACCTCTTGCTGAGATATTCTCTTCGGAGGAAGATTTATGGCGCTACTAAAAGAAGGAGTAAATACCTGCCGTTACTTGAAAGTTTGCAATGTTTTATGTACATGGCCGGTTTATGTATTTCCTGAAGTTCAAATGTGCCCTTTAAAGGAAGACGTTGTTGCTACACGCCTCTGCACTGGTATTTACTTTACCCTCACTTTTCTCGGTTTGCGCGAGCTTCATTTTACTTTATAAACAACATCAATGAATCCAGCGAAATTTATGTAAACGGCGACTTATTGTCAAAATACGCTCGACGTTGTTTTATGTGGTTTTCAGAGTTTAATTGTCTCCCGACGGGATCAATTGCAATCCTAAGTTCGTACTCCTTGGCCCTGTTGCAATTGTGATCGTACCTTAGACGAAGTTGAAGTTCGTGCTATTATACCGGAATAATAATATCGAGCTGTTCTATCTTGTCACGTTCTAGAAACATAGATCGAGTCATAAGTTTAGAAGCAGCAACGAATTTAGCGGCAGTTGCGGAAGTTTAGTGATTTGGCAAACTTGCAAATCATATATAGTAACAATACATTACGCTCTGTATTTAGCAAGGAAATGAAAACAATTAGAACTTCAAGTTTATCTTCAATAATAATTGTGTATTAACTAAGATTTGCTTAGGTGCTGTATGTCAAATAATAGTAATTATTTTACCAAATTCTTAAAATAAAAAGGTTAAATGATTTCACTTCAATTCAAGTTTTTCTTATGCTTTCTTAATAAATAAGGCGGCTAAAGTGTTTGTATAAAGGGTTTAATGCTACAGTAAAAAATAGTTACATTCTTGATATAGCCACGAATTCACCTAAACTTCAGCAATGGATTTGGCTTTTTAAGGAAATGTTTAAGATATACAACTTTTCCATAGATTCTGTGTAGCTTTTAGCCAATAATCTACATTCCAACCATAAAGAATAAAAATTATTTGTTAACTAACAAATTGTAGCAACTACCTATGGGTGTGTTAAGATACAGTTACTAATAATTTTTAGGCTACAGAAAATAACAAATATTTTGTTTATAATTCGAAAGACCTTTTCTACGCTTTGCATAAAACTATGACTAACTAAAGCTTGAATCATCTTTGTTCTCCAAAGCATTCGTGAAAAGGACAAAAAATCGAAAAACTATCAAGATCAACAACAGCTACAGAAGGATTGTGCATTAGAATTTTATAGCCCCAGCGTAACACAATATCACTTATATGTTACATAAATAAAAAAGCAAATAAAATTGTTAACCAAGCTGAAAGTGAAAGAGGATAAAATGAATAGAAACAATCAAAGTCTCTTCGTGAAAAATTAAAGAATGTACGCAAAAAATTGCATAAACAACTGTGAGTGACAGGAATATATTCGTCTGTCCCCAGCCGCAGACGTCCAGTAGGATCTGTGGTACCAGAAATAAAAATCGCAAGTAAATAATTCAATACCAGTTACCGTATCCTCCACATCCGTTACGCCGCCACGACCTTGATGTTCAGGGAAGTCTATCTTGCAGACGCACCAGAAGGTCGTCTAGGTGTAGGCGAATTGCCCGCAGAGAGGATGTTCATGCAGAAGCGATTTCCTCCGAGGTATAGGGCATGTGTAACGCTTTCTCCTAAATTAAACTCCTATTATATTTAAAATATATTTGAATTTAATCAAGCATTGCATCTATCCAACGCGCGAAAAGAAAATAACAGAATCCCATACACAATGCGCGAACCAGCGCTGAAGAATCGACGGAGTGTTTCTCTTTCCATTAAAGCGGGGAGCCCATATACTGATAACGGCGTTCAAGACGTATAAAAGGAAAATACATGGCCATTCCAGTATCTTGAGAATACCTGTCCCGTGCTATCACTACGTCATGCGATTTAACTTCTCAAACCTTCCTTCCGATCCTTACCTGCCGATTGTGTCCTGACAGCGTTTTTGTCTAGCAGAATAAACCCCGATCCAGTAGGCACTAAGGGAGATGACAGCTTTTCTGTCAGCCCTAAAGTAGTCTTAAATTACCTCTTATTTTTCCAACCGACTGCATTTATCCATGCACGATTAATTCCTGAGCGCATGTTTAAGCGCGACTAGTCAAGTCATAATACATTAAATTTGATTGTTTTGTTAACATTAAAGTATCCAGAGATTTCTATCGCCGTCACTGTACACCAGAAGCTGCAACCTGGAGTTTGCCGTATAAGAAAGTCACCTGGAGAACCAGCCGCAACCACCTGCAAAACGCCGCCCAAAAGCTCGCAGCCGAAGGCATCGTAGCGCCAGTTCTTCAGCATTCCAACGCCGGCACTCCGTTTATAGCGGAAAAGCAAAAGCAGTCGCTCCATTGAAAATAAAGTTGCGGCCGCCGCCGGAGTCCCGTATTAAACGCCGGGGATATTTACGGACCGCCCTGCAGGCTTTAAAAACTAGAGCTGGCCACAGGTAGCTCAAAAACTTGTTAATTGATACGGCAAATTGCAGTCGCAGTGCTACGAGGGTCATTTTCCCAGGAAGCGACGTGCGTTTATTTAATAATGTTCAATTCATTCTGCTTTTATTAATGCATTTATAAACATTATATGTATTTCTATAATTATCCTGTGTTTTTACTGATCTATCATATATTTGAGTTAACGCATTTTTTCGACTTGATCTAAACCCGAGGTAATAATTTTAGCGCCCTTAGCAAAGGGTTGAAACGTCACAATTTAGGGCTTATGACAGTTAGAAAAGCCACCGAGAGGGCGTGTACCAAGACTAATGTTAACAATAATAGAGGAGTTCTAGCGCGCATTAGCAGCATATGATGTAAAACACGATTTTCCCTGTTTCACCTACCTTTTACCGTTACTTCCCTTTGGAATATCTTTTTCCATCGGCAAGTCTTTCTTATCTTTCTGTCTGTGCTTTTATGACCTATACCAACTCGAGCTAAGTATCAATTCTTTGTAATTATATATGCTATGGCTACTTCCACATCAAATTTAGCCAGTGGCGTAACTTGGTACCCGCAGACCCCGCGGCCGCGCGGGGGCCCTGAACCTGAGGGGGCCCAAAGGGCCCCCTGATTTTGTTTTCTTTCATTCAATAAACGCAAGCAGAAAAACATCCTTCTATTTATATTTTTATCATAATGGGATGTCCACGCAAAAAGCAAAAGTAGTTTTGAATTGTCCACCTTTAAATTCAAATGTGGGGCATACGATAATGGCAGTGGAGAATTTCCTGCAGTCGTAAGACTCATTTGAGTTCACTTAATCCACCCGTATTGTAAGAATTCTATAATTTAACGTGGTTGTTAGATGTTGGATTTATGGATTGTTTTGACGCCTATCCCTTTCCTCATTCTGTTAGCAGCAGAATTTCCAACTGTACCGTAATTATCTTATCCGTAATCCGTAAGGTACTTTATGAACTGTAATCCCGTAGAGGCGCGAAGAAATGCTACCATTGACAATGTGTCGATTATTGTTTATATTTGTGCATTTTAACTTTGTGAATATTGAAGTTTTATTTTTTTTTTAGTCGACATTAGACATTCACGTTCATTACGCTGCGCACAACCTGATTAATGGTGATTGATGGTGATTAATGGTACAGTTAAAGATGTAAGTGAAATTAATTATTTTTTGCTACTGTTCAAAACATATACACATTTTTTTGATTAACCATAAATCGGTGAAATATTTAAAGTTCCATTACGAGCGATTCCGCTATAAAATTAAAGAAACTTAACCCTATACGATGGTCTTTTAGAAACCAAACTCTCACCGCAATTAACACGTTGACGGATAGTGGAAAATTTGTGGGTAACCTCAAAAATACACACATGTAACTTCGAAACGGCTCGATGGATTTTTATGAAATTTGAACAGGAGTATTTGTTCGTTATTATAACGTGATTCGTGTAAAAAAATGCACTACTGCTATAAAAGTACTGTCCCCCCGCATAGATTTTTTTAACGTGATGGGACAGTGTACTGCTACAGCAGTGCTGCTATAGAAGTATTATAATCTGTTTTCCTTCCGGGGGACACAAAACAACCAACACGTGCAACTTAAATGAACACATTACTGCTTTAGCAGTTGTGACGCAGGCTTCTCCTCCCTCTGAAATCACAACATGTGATCATAGCACCGCCTTTTTTTGAGTGTAAACTAGCATGTAAAGTAGTGCAAAGCCCTACTGCTATAATAGATGTGTCCATCTGAGGACTAACCATAACTACTGCTATGGCAGTAGTGCCCCAGTAGATCAATTGAAATTTACAGCTATGGCAGTTGTACCCGTCAACGTGTTAAATTACGTTTTAAATATTGTAATGGTTTGATTTCAGACTAAAAAAGTTTAAAGAATGCAGTATTAACTTATAAAAATGGATTTAAGTATTAGAAGTATATCAAAATTATTAATATATATTTTGTAAAGAAATGAAATAGAATTAAAATTCAATTAAATGATGCTATACAAGAAACAGAAAGATTCTAACATAATATAATTATAAGGTATCTGAAATAAAGTGAAGGATTAATAACCAATACATGTTCGAGAAGTATCATTCAAAGTAGTGGGGTGAAATGGATGTTATATAGAGTGTTGGACTTTAACATATATGCAAAACAATATCAGTGAGGAGATAATAATAATTATTAGTATGTAAAATAATTTTGGCCAAAAATAATGTAATACCTTTGTAAGCGGCTAAACTTTCTAAAATAAACCTTTGTAAAAAGTTTTAATCTGTTTCGAATGTAAAGGGCTGTGAATTAAAATAAAATTTTAAAAGATTTGAAGATGTGCAGATGGTAAAGAGAAGAAAGGATGTGGTGAGAGTGCCATATGTAATACAGTTATGAACAACAGCAATTTCTGGAATTGGATGCAGAACTAAGTTTATTGCCAATCAATTACATCATACGAATTGGATAGCAGGGAATGGTTTTACTGGAAGTGGTTTACATCGAGTTTGTTAGCAAAGTACCCTCACTTTGCTAACAAACTCGTGGTGTGGACAGAGGGTTTTTCATCTGCTGGAGTTGTAATTCGCAAAGCTTGTCATTGAAGTGACATCATGTAACTTGGATCTAGTCGAGGTTCGTGATACTAGATTGTCAACGGCTTGTGAATTTTATAAGGAAGACGTGGAAAGCGTTTACCGCTGATCAGTTTTTGGCAGTTCTGTTGGAGAGAAGTGGTAGGTGCCTTGTCATGTTTGGTTGGGAAGTTATTGCGGTTCCTGGTGTTTGGTTGAATCCATACTGGGATTTGTCTGGACGTTGGTTGGGAGATTTCTGTGAGACTACCGGATGCATTTGGCTTGGTAAAGGAGAGTATCGAGCTCCATGGAGAGGTGACAGGCTACAGATACTTATGTAAAAACTGAAAGAAAAATATAGAAAGAGTGAAGTGAAGTAATTTTAACTTGATATTTGTAGAATGACAAGTAATGTAACGCGGAGGTATTACTTCGACACGAAGTGTACGAAGTATTGAAATTCCCTCATATCGAAAATCAAATATCTCTAAAATTCGAGCCAACCGACTAATGAACCCACTATATCAAATCTCCGTCTCGGCGGTGCGGATCTTTTGGTGAAGATCCCAGCCCACTAGATCAATCCGCCGTATTGGGGGGTGCCTAAACGTGCTGTGCGGGGGATGTATGTTCGTATGTGTACACGATTCCGGTCGCCGTGAACCTTCCTGAAGTTTTAGATCGTTTTCATACGATAGGTCCTCCGAAAATGAAGGCAACATCAACTTTTGAGCTATGGTCGTCGGCAAAAAAAATTTTGTTTTTGGTTTTTTTTTTGGGTTTTTTTTGGTTTTTTTTTAATAAATAACTGGTTCATAGCATTTCATTGTATTAGCGAAACGGAGTGATGCTGAGTATCGAAGTATTCTTGAAAAGCACGGAAGGGCGGTTTTCTTGGGTGGGGGGTACCGTATATTTTATAATTGATTTTGCACTCTCGCGATTTGGAGTGACATCAACAGACGTACAAGTTGTCACGGGATTAAAAAATAAATTTTCAGGTATAAAAGTAGCCTGGATTATGAGCTAATTCAACCTGTGTTTTCAGTTAAGAGTAAATGTTTTCTAACGGAGCTAGAGATATTTAATAATATTAATAATTCCTAATTTATAAAAGAGTAAATGAGTTACTTATATTCATTTTAAAAGAGAATTGATTGAGAATAAACTAGAGTATTATACAAATCAGACATAATATCTAAAGAATAGTAAATATTGTTATACCATAAAATTGTTTACATGCATAAAGACCATTATAACATAGTCAATTATATCAATATATTACTGCTGCTCTTAATAAAACAATATTAACATAAAAAAGAAAGAATGCGATGAGGAGAGAAGAATCCTAATCAGCATCGATAATTTTGAATTTGTGACTTTTGTGTTTTAATGAATAAAATTTTGGGGGAATTTGACATCACTTCAAAAATGCTACAGAATCCAGACTTGGATTTGATGAAAGCTACATGTTTTAGAAACCTATAGAATATTTAATAGAAATATCGAAGTGTTGAATTAGAAGCAACCAAGTAAGCCAACAACTGGAGCATAAATACAACATTTAAAAACAAACGCAGACCAAAAGATAAAAGACATTTTGACGAACTTTTGGAAGATCAAAGATTATCGAATTCTAATAAGTAATTTAAAGTCTACATTTTCTATACAGCTTTAGATATCACAATAACTCAGCAAAACCAGAGATTTTAATCTATCTTTCAAACGGCAAACCTTAGTTTTTTTAATTCTTTTTTAAGACTTTTTTGCTCAATGATTGAGAAAAATCGCTTTTCCAAAGCAACAGTAGCGTTTCAAATATTTTATAAAAATTATATTTCATCTTCATTTCCTATAGACATTTGTTCATGTGCAAAAAAATCTTATAACTTATAATCTGGATAAACTAAAAGAGTTTAAAAGCCTGAAACAATTTTCTAAGTTTTTAATAGTTGACAATCGAAATTTATCATCAATTTTTCCTGAAATTGGAACAGCACTGTTATTATTTTTAACATTACCTGTTTCGGTCATTTCAGCTGAAAAAAGCTCTTCTAAATTAAAAATTATGTAAGGAACAGTAATCATCAGGAAATATTGAAAAACCTTTTTTTATTGGCCATCGACTCGGAGATAGCTGATAAAATGGAATTGCAAGAGGTTATTATAGATTTTACAAACATTAAGGCCAGGCGTAAGCCACATTGCTTAATATCACGTTTTTATCTTTTAACTATCTTCATTAAGATATTGTTTTGTAGTGACTAATCTTGATTATATGTATTATTATTATTATTATTGATGTTTTTACTTCTTGATTTTATTAACGACCTATAATGGACCCGCAGAAGATTCTCGCAGGGGAACCCGAAATCTGAAGTTACGTCACTGAATTTAACCTGATCCCTTTTTAAAATTCGTTTTAGTACATTTTCTTCCCAAATGTTTTGTTTTTCACTTCTGAGTTAGTCCAGTCACCATGTCATTTTGGCTTGAGAGTGAACCGAAATTAGAAATTCCTTTATTGGGTTGTTGGGTTGGGGGGGAAGGGGGGCGGATCCAGAAAAGCTTAACTACAAGTTGTCGACCAAGATTTTTTATGTACTATTTCCGCCATCTTCAAAAAGGTGCGTTTGATATTTTGCGATAGCTCGGTTCCCGTTAACCCTAAATAAAATAAAGTGAACCTTTGATTTATATATTTTATGCTCTACAATTTATGTTCAAATAATTTTCCACGTACGAGCGATATTTGTCAAAATATCGAACAGGAAGGAAAAGCGTGAAAGGATCTCGTGCTTCTTCGCTTATATTTCGTTTCCCGTCCTATTTAACGAACAACTAGTTATTATAAAACTTGTAGAGCTTGAAAATACCTACAATAAGACCTATTATAAATTGAATTGGAGTAAAACTACAAGTTGTAGAGCGGACCAAAGTAGTCAGGTCGGAGCCTAATTTTGATTTCATGTATCGTACTGCTACATAAATGACATAATAAAGTTTTTCCACGATCGGGAGTAGAAGTCGGTTTCTATAGCATCAAAATTGTGACAGAAGTAAAACATTTACTCCCTAGAGACTAAATAAGATAAAAATTTCCCTAGGGAGTTTTTATTATGACTGACAACAATTATGTCAAATTCGAGGTTATCAGGTTAGATTTTGCGTCAGTTTTGACACAAACTGACGCAAAACCTAACCTGCTAACCTCGAATTTGACATAATTGTGAGCTCTTGTCATAATGACTTACAGTGCCACCAACTTTAAAATTTACCATAGGCTACTAATTTTAAAATAATTGTAACTAAAATGTCAATAAATGACGTTTAAAAAAACGGGTTTTTCGTTTTAAATCTTCCTGCAACGTGAAAAAAATGGTATATGCAATTCGGAGAGAATGCTATTTTGCTTCAGTGCAATTTCTGGCTCTCGGGCTTCGCCCTCGAGTCAGAAATTGCGCCTCAGCAAAATAACACATTTCTCTCCCTCATTGCATAATATACTATTATTACATTAATAGAATCATTATATTTCATAGAAAATCGTAGTGGACAGCTTGAAGCTGAACTTTCCTGGACCTCCCGATATCACAAAAAATTGGATTAATATTTTGGTCCTTAAAAAGTTTTACTACTAAACGTTGTTCAAAGTACTTTCAATCCTACCGTCAGGTTCCTATATGACCTATTATATTATATTATGTATTATGAAATGTAAAAGTGTCAAAAACTACGATTTACCAACAAATTACTGTTTATAAGTGCGAAGACTTAGCCTCACTTCTGTACACAAAAACCGTCAAAGTGTATCTTATTGTAAATAGTTATGATTATCAATTATCAGCATCCTTGTCAGGAACTTAAATCTTTTGGTTTGTTCGGATCACTCAAATTAAAGTCTTTCCAGTGTTTTTGGTCTTTAAATGTTTCTTCTTCCGCGTGTAGGTTGGTAATGAAACAGTTGTTTCGGTATACGGAAGTCGTTCATCCTATTGAGAAGTTCATGCCAATTGGTGCTGTCTTTATTTTTTATTTAGATTGAAGATACTTATAGCCCAGTGGCCAGGTCATGAAAAGAGGTGGTTACCTTGCAAAAGGTTATGTAGTTTTGGATTTTGGATATGTTGTATGTACCTAGGCCCTTATTAAAAATCCAAGTTTTCTAATTTGGCACCCCTATGTGCGCGTCAGTACTACCACTTTTGTGTCACTTTTTTCGGTTTTTGCTCGATAACTCGTTACTAGTGTGGTCTACGAAAATCATTACCTCCACCTTTTTATAAAGCACAACATTTGCTACAATTTACTCTCATAACATGTTTTTCTAAACCTCATAGTTACCAAAATACAAAGCTTCAAAGCCCAAATATATTTCAAAAGTTAGGGAATACTACTACCACAAAAAACACAGTGTCCATCATCTTAACGGTTTATTGGTTCAATTGCAAAACAAAATGAGTAACATATTGCAGCCATGTGATAGATATGTGCATAAAAAATTACAAATAAGACCACAATACACGGAATATATATACACAGTGAGCCAAAAAAACCGGTACAATATTCAAATACTCGTATTTTCAATAGAATTTTTTGTATAACTTTGTTTAACCACGAACAACTATAAATTAGCATTGTCACTTTGTAGTAAAAGTACTTCAGTTCCATCTATAAACATTGAGCTTTTCGATGAGACAGTAGTCATTTGAAAATATTAATGATTTACGAGGCTATAAAATCTGTACGCCTTTTTTGGCCCACTGTGTATATGTATATAAATTGGCTAACCAATCAATCTCCAATCCCAAGCAGAACAATAATCTAAAATACCAAACACGAAATTGGCCAACATGTGCTTCAATACAGAAGTCACCAAAGAAACCAATCCCCGCATAAATCCTTAAGAGGGTGTTTTCCAGATTCCATCCAAACAAGCAACAACTAGGGAGGGGAAATAATGGAGATAAAGCTACCATTTAATTATAAACTTTTCATGAAGCGTGACACAGTCTCCGAATTTTTATCATATCAGAGAACGCTGAAGAAATAAGACGGCAAACCGTTCAATTAAAATAAGTCGTTACGTGAAAAGTATTCGTCGATAGTCAGTCACACTACTACACTGGAACGAAACATCCCTAGAAAACTTCAGCGCAAATAGAAGTTACTAAGCAAGCGCTCTAGACTCAAAGCTGCAAGACGGACATTTCAACTAAATGGGGCCTACGAAACTTAGAAACTGACAAAAAACGCCTAAATAGCCGAAACAGTACGAAATCTCGAAATTCTAAACAAATATCCCCCCTCAAATTTTAATAAAATAGTTAGACGTGTCATTAATAAATCGAAACAAATTTCAATTGTTTTAATATTTAGTCCAACGTCTAACCCTTATCGAATTCATATCCCTCGTTTTTATAGTATTCCCAAAATATACAAACCTAGCAATATCTATCCGTCCATTTGCAGCCTTTGTCAATACACAGTTTATAATATTATCTGTTGGCTCAAATCCTATTTCGAAGATAATTCAAACTTTAATCCTATATTCACCATCAAGAACTCTTTGACCCTTTAAAAACTGTGCTCTCTTTTGCTAGCCAAGCCGACTGCAACCTTTTATTCTTCGATGTAACAAATCTATATCAAAGTATCCCGTCATACAAATGCATTACACAAGTACATGCCATTCTTCTTTCCCTCTAATTTACGTAACTTACATCATCACTTCTACTTTCTTCCTTTACTTTTCTATCCCACAAAAGTTCTTTAAATGTGATAACTATATTTTCCTGCAAATATTTTTATGTATAACTCGTCTCGTATTTTCTAAACCAAAACCTTAAAAATCAAGTATGTCTCTGTGGACGTAATGCAAATAACATATTGGTCATTTCTCACGGTACTACCATTCAAGCTGTAGCTAATCAGTATTGGTTAAATGGCGTTCATTCGAACATTAATTTCACTATTGAATAACAATCAAATAATAGCCTACCTTTTATAAATATCTGAAATATGCGTTCAGATGATTCCTTGTCTTTCAACATCTATAGAAAACTTACTTCCGCTGACGTCGTGATCACTGTTTCCTCCTGTCACTTCCATTGCACACAACTGACTTGTTGATTACCACGATCCAACCAGTGAGTTTTGGTTTGCGCAATAAGGTGAACGTCATCTGTGTTGTGATATCACCTGGCTCCGGAAAATGCTAAAGCAAACAGGTGCTGTGATTTAAAAAATTTGTTTTGATGATTCTCAGTTTATTCAAGGGTGTGCATAAAATTTTGTACTGCAAGCATACTGTTACGAGGTATTATCTACAAGAGGAAACTAGCCCACACGACCTAGGGCTTCGTGGAGCAATCTTCTTCTCAGTGAGTAACATCCACATAACAGTACTTATATAGTAAATAACTATGTTCTTGTTCTAAATTTTATATGTTCAAACAGGTACACTTTTAAAAACAAAATTTCAGAATATTACTCCCTTATTCTTATATAATTTACAAATGTACAGATTTCTTTTCCCTTCCTGTCCCTTCCCAAAAGTACTTCTTTAACCCTAATAATCGTAATTATATTAAATTTGTATACGCTCAATCGAAAGGAATTGTTTAGAATTTTTACAGATGTGTGTATTTTGCTGCTTTTTTAATTAGTTTTATAGTAATTTTACTGTGCTTCAGTTGGTTACCTGTATACGTCGATCTCGACCTGCACACCTGTCAAACTTCGCGGTGACTGTAATATCACGATGTCACAACACGTACAATTGATCCTGAAGGTTTAAATTTAAACAACCGAACAGCACTTTTTAAAAGCCTCTTTGGTGAGGTTATGTTTCTGAAAGTTATCAATTCGCATGTAAAGGAAAATTTCAAATAAATATCTCTCTTGCTCAATAGCTTTTATGTTTCAATGTAGCAATCCTTTCCATTGGGTACATGGTACATCCGCTCTCTTGGTGTAATTTGAGTCTGCCTATGACCGTATTTTTGATATATCAGTATTTTTGTTAGGGCTGACTATGGAGTTATTTCGAAACATGTAGCTACTATACGATTCCAATGATTTATAGGTAAAATTTGGTGCTTTTAATTATCCATTTTTACTAATTTTAGAAACTAACCTAGGATTGCTTTGATAGAGATTTTGGGATAGCTTGTTTGTAGCCAACTCTTTAGCATAGTTGTTCTCTTAAGAAAAACGACACAGCTGTGGCTGTTCAAATTCCTGGTTTCACGTTTAGTAGGAAGAACAGAATTACATTACTAACACACACAGTTTGTTTCGGTATTTATGTTTGTAGCAGCTTGTGGTTTACCTTAAGTATGATTAAAAATTATTTTCATCTAGTATGGCTATGGAATAGTCCCTAATTTATTAATTGAACTATGTTTATGGTTAAATGTTAAACTTGACATTTGATTTGTATGTGAGTTATAGTTGCATTCAGAAATTAGGAAATATTCCATCGCCATACTAGATGAAAATATTTTTTTATCATACTATACATATTGAAGACAGCAATCCTGCAACTGCGAATAGAAATAATAATAATTAATAAAGTGACGTTAGCTATTGCTATCATTTACAGGGACCCATTTCACGAAAGTTACAAGTTACGTATTCACCAGTAAATATTAACTAGTCTGTGAAAAATAGAAAGTACTAGTGTTTCACAAAGACAAGTTACAAGACTTATAACAACCTGTGAATTTTCACAAATCCACAAGTGACGTTTTTACAGTTTCACTCTTGTGATTTAAGCATTTTCACAAGTTACAAGTTTACAATGGTGAAAATAAGCAAATATTTTCACCCAGCTCACGAGACGTGTAACTTTTATGTGGTCTTAGTTTATTTATATTTTAGTGTTAATTTGCGCCGTTAATTATTAAAAATTGCTTCGTGGGACTCTTCCGTTGACGATAATTACCCGTAGTCACACCTCTACCGAAGTCCTCGAACATTTATGGTAAGGACAAATTTGGATTTTGTCAGCATTTACGAATTCAATGAGATATTTTAAATATCATCATCATCACCAATGATGGAATCTCTCCTTAGAGCCATGCAAACATCGACTTCAGTGTCTGCTTTCACAAGTATTACTTGTTGAAGTAAAATTGTAGGGTTCTGATTCCTTCTCAAGTAGTCTGTGTGCCCCCGCTGATTGTTTTTTTGTCTGAAGAGTGTTGATTATGGCAAGTGTTGGGGGCGTTTGTTCTTAGATCTACCTCATTTTCTTTGTTCTGTTGGTCCACGTGTCCACTAATGAAGGCATCTTTTCCCATATTTCTCTAGCCAGTAGCCCTGAGAAGAGTGTACACACTCTCATAGTCACTTTGCAACTTCTGGGTAAAGTGAACACAGGATTCAGTAATATTACCGTAATAGTTTTATACTTTTTCCAATTTTTATTTTAGGAGAAAAAATTCAGCTATTGTGTTTTTAAAATATTTTTTTTTAAATAATTAGTCTTTATCAAGAAAGAGCACAGTAACTTAAAATAAAACGTTGTTTCGCTAAATATATTAGCTTCATCAGAACTTGAAAAATTATTACACAGAACATATTCAGACGCGATCATATCTGGTTTTATTTTGTGGATTTTCTTGAATAATGGGTCTATACCTGTTTTATTTGAGCAACTCTTCAGTTTTTGAATAAGTAAAATTTAATAGTTTTATAAATTTTTAATACTGTTTTTATTTATTTTGTGTTAAGCGTCCGTACTATTGAACCTTATCTTTGTGGATTTATTATATTTTTGTGATATCCTTTGTGTTCTTTTGTTAATCATTATTATGATAGCCAGAACCTATTTGACCTTAAACTGCCTATGGACATTTTTCAGTCTGCTTTTGTATGGTTCGTGGTGGTTCTTGTTCGATTCCCTTTTAATTGTTTGATGTTGGATAACATATATCTAGAAATTTCCGTTGTTATCTGTTGTTTTGGAAAGGTGTTATACTACTTGGTTGAATCATATGTGAAATTATATATATGTATATTCTTAACAAAGTTTGGTGTAAGAAGGCGTGGTTGCCCATTTCCTAGTTTATTTTAGTTTTTTTAATGACAGTTTTTGAATATTATATAATATAAAAACAGCTGTATACTTAAATTAAGTAAAGTGAACACTTACTGAAGCTTAATCAGTAATATATATACTGCTCAACAAATGAACTGGACCACCCATAAAAATTATTGTATTTGTTACATTACTTTACAAAATATATATATAAAAGTTTTTGTTTTATAGTATACTCATATTAAGCATATTTAATTTCACTATTTTCAAATATTAGCCGACCCATTAACAAAATCGTATTAATAAAATAAAAAAAATTATAAAAAGCTATATTTAACAAAAATAAGAGGAAGAACAAAAAAGGAAATTAATAGTTTTTTGAGTCTCCTCGGAACGTTTAAAAACTTTTCACAACGATTTGGCATACTTTGTATGCAATGTGCTATCAACATTTGGGAAAAACTCAAAGATCTTTTATTAATGGACTTAGTTTTATTCAACCTAAATTATGAAAAGAAATGCTTTTTATAGTGACACAATCCTGAAAGTTTACCAAAAATGCCATGACTGTCTTTTTGGAAAATATTTTAAAAAATTGCACTAATATATGCAAATGGTCCAGTTTATTTGTTGAGCAGTATAAATGACGTTTCCATACAACTTTGCTATGAATATGGTGCTAACGCAATTTGCAAGATTAAAAACAAAACCGTAGGTAATGACCAAATCTAAATTCGATCAGCTACACCATTCCATACAGCAAACACGTGTGGACGTGTTTAAAAACCCAAAATAAGTTAAAACTGTTAGGTATACATGTGGTTGAAAACGCTTGCTTGAGGAGAACTTATTGTTAGTTACATCTCATAAGGAATATTTCGCATGATTATTTACAAAAAAAAATCAAGGTGCACTCGGCATACAATCTTCTCGCCTCCAAATACCTACTTATGTAAGCTCGTCCGTACATTAAATGCATATTTGCCAATTCCCGAAGCAAATATATCGAACAAGGCAAAATCAAAATTATAGAGGGAAAACAGAATTCCAGAAAATAATAACAAGAACGACAACATACGGTAAGGATTGAGAGGAACATAATTGAAAGAGTAATTTAGACATAAACTACTTCTATTTTTTGCTACTAAGCCGTTATACCTAAACTTTAAATGATTATAACGCCTAAGGAAAATGTGCTTGGTCGTATGTGTATATAACATTTATTATTTATTTTGGGTTGAGAATACGTCCATAAATTTTTATCCAACCGTTTGGTATCCCCCTGTATAAATCACAGAAATACAGATAAACTAAGTAAAAACACCGTGGTGTATTCTTTAAGATTTTGCAAATAAGTGTCTCTCGTGTACGTGTACGCCTTGTTAGCTGGCGCAATTCCTAACGCCAGAGCTTTTTTCGTCGATTGCCTTTACATCTTGTATAACTTTTAAAAATTGTAACTTGTAACTTAAAACACATAGAATTTTTAACTCGGAGATAAATTCGCCTATTTGGCGTACAACTGACCAAACAAAACAGACATAAAACTTAATTCATCTGTTACTTAGAACTTTTTGCATAGTTGTAACTATTTTTTACAAGCGTTAAAATTGTTTGTGAAACAACTGTACTTGTACACTTGTAGCTACAAGTACCTGTAATTGTGAAATTGTGACTTTGTAACTTGTAACTTTCGTGAAACGAGCCCCTGGTGTAAGCAATTCCCTTACACTAAATTTTTAAAGAAATTCGAAAATTTATTAGCTATGTTTGTGTCACCAACAGATGAACTTATTCGTGCCGGTGATTTCAATATTGACCTTCTTAATTTAATGACTTTGCTTGCGTTCAGTTTTATTTTAGGCTCAATGCATTTGGATATCAGAAAGTTATCTCGACTTCAATACTTGTTACAAAAGGTACTGCCACTTTAATAGATTAAACTGTCGAACATGCAGATAAAATAATCACCAACTCAGGATCATTTCATATGCATGATATTTCTGACCATTCATTGACATTTTATGACTATTCTATAACTGGCAAGTGTTCTAAAGAAACTTATATATTCCTAAATAGATTTTGGTAATTTTCTAAGTGATGCTTTTTAAACTGGTTTAGAATCTATTCCGTAGAAAAATATTTATATCTTGCGCAAGATTAACGATAAATTAGATTTTATACATTATACTTTCGTACTTTTTCATAGACATACTTATACAAAAACCGTAAACATTTGGAAGCCGCTAGGCCAATGGCTAAGTAATAACATTAAGTTCATAATGAATCTACTTGACAACGCTTTAACAATTGGGAAATATTAGTCCTTTCGACACTGTACAACCGTTACTCTCATAGAAAAAGAGGAGCTTTTAAAGATTATAAAATCACAAATAACCATTCGAAAACTATGTGGAAGGCAATCTCTGCAACTTCTTTGTGGGGCTTCAGTAAACATGCTATTTTTTCGGAATTTCGTCTCACTACAGAATGAAAAATGTTAAAACATGAACGTTCCGGAAGACAAATATAGTATTTCTTGTGAATGCCGGAAATACTATATCGGTGAAACATCAAGACCTTTGAAAGTTCGATTTAAATAACACCAAAATTGGATGAAGAAATGCCACACTGGCAAAATCTAAGATAACAACGCATGCTTGGAATAACAACCACAAAATACATTGGCATAACACAAAGATTCTATCTAAAGAATATCAACTACACGTAAAACTAAAAAAAACTCCATATATTTTACTAAGCAAAGAGGAATGCGTATCCACACATTCAGTTGATTTAAATACTAGTTGGTTATTCTTTCTTAAAGATGTAATGAAGTAGCCGGCTGTCAGTGTCAAGTTATTTATCGGAGAGGTTAGTCGCATTGTGTTGGGTATTCAATGAAACAAGCTAAGTTCTCCATATTGATTTTTAATTAAATTGTTTACTGTTGATATCGGAAGCAGATTTGTCTTCCTAAGCGTTTTAATATTTTTAATATTTTAGTGTGGCGAAATACCCAAAAAAAGCATGATTATGTAGAAGGATCTTAAAAAACTTAGTGTTGGCTGGAGCATGAACAACCGACAAGACCAATAAATCGGTGTCATTGCCAATCACGATAGCCCCTTTTTCCTTTTTTGATTCGTCAACTGCAGTAAAAACGATCTTGGTGTCAGCATCACGTTCTGCCTGAGTCACTTTGAAGCCAGCTTGCTGTAAGTGTACTGTGATAACAGCAACCAGTTGCATCTTGTTCTTACTATTAGTTAGAAATCCTGCTTGTCCAAGAGTGACATTAATTATTAATTGCATCTTCCACTTTCACTTCAACATGTGTAGTAGTGGATGATATGCGCAACTGTTGTTCGTCTTTTGTGCTGTGTTCTTCACCATAACCATTTGGCCCCTTTCTGAACATGTTTACGTAGTTGCTACGGAAATGCATCTTGCTTTAATTAGATCCTGGTATTATGATTTTTAATGTTAATAGTTGAAAAATCTTCACGTATAAAAATAAATCGCACCACATCTTTCCGGTTGAGGATAAAATTATGTATATATCTCTGGCGCAAGAGCAATTTCATCCCTTAATGATTTACAGCCCTCCCTTATCATCGCGGGCTGAAGTCGCTTACCCTGCGCCCTTGATATATAGACTACTATAACGTACGTTGTATAAAATTTTCGAGCCGACATACTTTTTTACATTTTCTACAAATTCCAAATTTTTCTTCTGAATATCAAAACAGTTTCCGTTAAGCAAACTCTCTTCAATAAATGTTGTAGTCCGCCCTGCATCAAAACGTTTTCAAACCTTGTTACGTGCTATTTTTGCATTATTATAAAATTAAGTTGATATCCAAGTTTGCAGCAAAACTTTATTGTATGTTTAATTGCCTAGCCAAATTTTAGTTTACGGCGTATTTTGGAAAATCCTTGAAGCTCTAGAGAGATTTTAAGTAAGTTTGAAAAAATGTCAGTATGATTTGTAGCGGCCAGTGCGATGGCACTGATGGAGTAAGGATTGTTCCCTGGTGCTGTGCCTATGGTTTTGAAATTTTTGCTTAATGCAGCTAATAGAACTCCTAAATTATGATGAAAGACGCAGCTCAGCCTTAAGTAATTGTGTGTGAAATTGCTGAAAAAATCTAGTTATGGTAGGATACAACTTTTTTTCTCCTAGCCAACTTCGAACTTTGGTAGGTTTGTGTCTTTCCGTTCTGGACTTCGTCTTCGATATTGTGTAATTTCTGACCTCCTAGTATCTTCTTTGTAGTTCACTTTGCCTATATTTCCTCCTTGGCTCTGATAACACCTTGTAGAATACCTGGAGAATCAGCATGTAGGCAATTCTGTACCCAAGACCGGAACCCTGCATAGCTTCTTCAGGGCCGCGCTATATCCCCACATAACTGTGCTGTTATATTTTAAGCGCTTTTTTATGCTAGAAAGAATTCCGAAAATTTTGCAGTACTAAAAAGTTTATTTTGAACTTTAGTGATTAGCTTAGTTCTTTGATTATACATTAGAGTGACAGCATTGTTTGTGGCTTTTGGTTGCAATCAACTCTCGCCGAATGACACGTTCCACCACATTTTAGTTTATAACCAATTGTCATATGGAATAGTGGAGCGACACTACTTAAAAATTGTAGCGACTACCTTGAGCCTACAGGCATTTATTAATGGGTTTTCGCGTTCTAACGATTTAGATCTGTATGGCAACATAACTCCAGTTATCCGCTTTCGCTGGGTCATCCTATATCACTCAGGACAATTGCGTTACGTGTGCTCATCCAGTATTGCTAAGAAAACCGCACAGCTCGTGCTCTTTACACGATTTATGAAAATGTCATGTCACAAGTAGAATTGTGTACATATAACAACAATAGGTATACTAAAAAAATAAGAGGAGACTGTTACAATATAGAGAATCATAAATTTGATATTCTATACTATAATTCATACGAGTGTAACCTTTCGCAGATTGGCTTATGCGCCTTGAACCTTGAACACTATGTAGATATATTGTGACATTGTGTAAATAAACAATGTGGTTAAATCAATTTCTGGAGTCACCTTTTATGTATTGTTTTATGAATCAGCTATGTGAGTGAGGAATTTACACCGACACATGTAGGCCACCCCCATCCCGCTCAGGAACTATACGGCAAAATTTGCTACACCGCTAGGAAATTCCTGGACCACCTTGTCGTGACTAAATAAAGCAATACCGATTATTTTTTTGTGTACAGAGGTTCCCGCTTCTAGTAAACTCAAAAGTCAACACCTTTAATATTTGTAAAAATTGCAAATGTTACAATTTTTAACGAGTAGTTACGTAACCAGCATTTCTGCAAATACACTTAATTACTGCAGAGAAAGTTTTTCTAAGAAATTTCCTAAATCTAAGTATTTTATAGTTATATAACTAACTGCAAAATTGTAATTACGGTTGAAGTCAACTGTGTATGAATTTGGTGTTTACATATCAAGAGGCCAAAAATAGAATTTACCTTTAAAAGGTATCAGCAACACAAGGCGCGTTATACACAGCAACAATTTCCAAGCAAACATCGCCAGTATCTTCTAGAAATGATTGAATGTCTTCTTTCAGTTTATAATTATATTGCAATAATTGAACAATAAAGAGATTGATTTTTCCTAGCCGCCACTCAAATAAACGGAGTTGTTTAACTAAAATGACCAATAAAGAGAGCAAAAACATTTCTGCTGCGTTCTATGAAAGCTTATTAGCGCAAAATATCCTAAGTTTTGAATTGCATTTGCAGGTCTTGTTCCTTGAGACTCGACGAAATATAATTGGAGTACTTTAGTTTTATTGGAATTCGTATTTAGTTCCCCACATTTCGTACCCCCCATTTCGTTCCCGGGATATTTCGTCTCCCCACATCTCGTACCCGGAAACTTCGTTCCCGAGCGTGCTCAATTTGTCTCCTAGATTACAGGGTGCTGGAAAACGTGTGCAGCGATGGGAATACAATTACAAAATGAAAGATATTTTAATTTATTTATTTATTATAATAAACTTATACGAAGAAAATAAATTCTATTTATTAAAAATGACGGTTTAATCTAAATATCGTCCTGATATTTTGTATATCTCCATAATATCTCATCTGGACAATTTTTCTTAGTAATATCTTGCCGTATCATGAACAAAAAGGGTAGTTTACCTGAAAAGAAAATAGTTTTTGCTTAACTGTCAAGATCGACTAGTTTTTGAAAAACTGAAAATTTTATTAAGATTCTCTACAAACCAAGCAGGAATTATAATTCCTATAACATTTTTATGTAAAACTAAAAATAAAATTTAATTTCCTCTTGTAAACTCAAGCCGGAGTCATACTGTATATAGTTCTTATATAGGTTTATTATAATAAATAAATTAATTAAAATATCATTTTTCTAACTGCATTCCGATTGCTGCACTCGTTTTTCAACACCCTGTAATCTAGGAGACAAATTGAGCTCGCTCGGGAACGAAGTTTCCGGGTGCGAGATGTGGGGAGACGATATATCCCGGGAACGAAATGTGGGGTACGAAATGTGGGGAACGAAATGTGGGGAACGAACTTTCCGCATACCGTCCTGAACACAGGTACGGAATACGTAGAAATCGCCTATACAGCGGATTGATTGCTCAGAAAAATTCAAAACATTATTCGGCTGCCAAGCATTACGAAACAAAACTGTAGATGACAACGAACCGGTAGAGAAATGCGAACTAACAACGGACTCTCCTACATTAACGTAACCATGCCATAATAATTGTTGCAGTCGAACAAAGAATGGCAGCGGCAACGGAAAGAAAATATTTCTTCAACTTCTGCCGGCAGTGAACTGTTTTCTTAGAACACCGAAAGGGAAGCGTCATAATTCTTTCTTGGCAATCAAATAAAACGTTCATGATCTAACAATCTGCGAGGTACCAATATAAGACTTCCAAGAAACAGCATTTGATATTTGTAAGAAAAATCTACCGAACAATCGA
This sequence comes from Agriotes lineatus, assembly GCA_940337035.1. Classification (NCBI taxonomy): domain Eukaryota; kingdom Metazoa; phylum Arthropoda; class Insecta; order Coleoptera; family Elateridae; genus Agriotes; species Agriotes lineatus. Next base: position 43,559,619 of record OW679194.1, read on the forward strand.
CTACGCAACGCCAAAAAAACAATGTGATCCTTCACACCATGGTAGACCCTATATTTTTTTTCCTCAAAACCACAACGCATGTTAAAGCATTTGTGGTAAATTTGTAAAATGAATGCTAGTGGACTGTGTTTACTTCAATGGTTTTTTTGTAGTTTAATTAAGGTGGTAAAACAATAATTTGGAGAAATTTAATGTCTTCTTTTTCAGCTTTTCAAAATCGCCTTTTATTCTGCCCCACGCGTTACTAGCAATGCGATAACAGCTAGATTACAATAGCAACATGTGAGTTTAAATTTTTTCTACATCCGCCGTATTCCTGGGATTTGGATCCGACCTTCATTTTATTATTTTGCTAAATGTTCTGAATTTAAAGACATATTTGCATTAATTTTGAACACGACGACGAAGTGAAGAATACGGTAACAGCTTGGTGAAATAAACAAATGATCAAAGCGTTTCATGAAAAAAACCTAAACGAGGTAAAGCACAGCTACGGAAAATGTGTCAATTTGAAAACGAGATATTTTATACATTATAAGAGAGATAATAGTAAAGCTACTTGATAATTTAAAAGTAAACTAAATAAAATGCATTTACAGGTGTAATTATAATTTACAATTTTTACTTTGTTTTACGATAAAGAAAGTATTGGATTCACCCCAAAAATTCGAAATTAAGTTTTCAACAGATCTTCACGTTTTCGAGTCCCCTGAAACCAAAAAACATGTTTTTGTTAATTTGTCTGTCTGTGTGTGTGTCTGTCTGTCTGTCTGTCTGTGTGTCTGTGAACAGAATATCTCAAAAACGAAAAGAGCTATGACAGTGAAACTTCATATAATATAAGTTTTGTGTATTATGTAGATGAAACAGCAAGCTTTTCAAGAAAATCGCATAACCGGAAGTAGGCGTTTACTCTTGTGATTTTTCAGTTTTTTTAAATTTTTAACTTTCCATTTTTATTACATTTTTCATGTGTATTGATGTAAAGTAGAAGATTTTTACAGTTGAATACTTCTAAAATGAGTTTCTTTTGTTTCCTTTTAATTTTTTTTTATTAACTACTATTTTAAATAGAACACCCGGTATATTATTACATTTTTTAATTCAGCCTAAAGTTTTAGAGAAAATGGGTCTTCTGAACTAACGCTGTATTTTGTACCGTTTTTCTAGAATTTGTAATTGTTGAATTTTGTTACAAATGCTTAAAAATAAAAAATCAAATTTTTGGCTAATTTTAAGATCACTGTAAAAGGAAGTTGTGTGAGTGTATCCCACCAGATTTTTGCACTTTTTATTACCAAATTTGTACGCAAAGTACAAGGGTTGACAAAGAACTATTCTTGTTACAAGGTATAAGTTTTAGATGTACAGATATAATGTCGAGGCGAATTAACTCTTATTCGACGTATCAGGCCATGCACGTTTACATACTCTGGGCTTAATTACAGCTTCGATACTAAATAAATCGTGGTTTCAAAGCATGTTTTCCTGTCGTTAGCAGATGGCGAAGTGCTTCAGAAATAGAGTTGTAAAAACCAAAGTAAATTAAATTAGTTTGCTTCGTAATATCTCGCTAAGAGCTTTCGCCAAGCAATTAATACCTTATATCCATTTGCGATTTGATTGAACTAAAGTGCTGCAACAACAGTTTGTGATTGAACTAGAACGACTGGCCCTCCAAATCACCAACGGCACAAAGTTTATTGTAAGTTTTCATAATGGCCGTAAATAATAGCTTTCATACTCTTTTTTGCGAATCTTTGCTAAATTCAACAATAATAATATTTAAGGAGAAAATAACAGTAACAGTACAGCTTAATATGTATAACATTTCATATGCAAGCTATATAGGCAACTCGAGTAGTTAATTTAGTAGCTAATTGTTTAATTACTTTATATAAAAGATGGATCTGCATTTGCTGTTGAACTACATTATATGGAAACAACTATTTTAGAACTTTCTATAAATTTTACGATACTGTGATACAGCGTAAAAGATTGTTCTTTATTTCTAACATTAAGATCAGCACAAATATTATGTAAGAGAAGATTTACATACAACTAATTTTGTATAATTTCATAGAAAAGCATCATAATAGTGAAAGGTACGCTATTATTTGTGAAATCGACATAGTATGGTATAACGTCCTCCATCAGGTTTATATTAAAAGATAAACGTAAAGAACAGTTTGGTTAAAATTGCAACTTACATTGGAAGTGTAAGGTTATCAATTGTAGTCTACTTAGCTATACTACTCTAACTAACCGTAATAAACGATATGTAATCAACACTCTGGTCTGGATAATTTTTGCCTAATTACTTTGCTCATTTACTTAATTCTATCATAAGGGTAGATTTGAATGCCAGGGTTCGATCCATTCTCAAGTTATATACTTGAGAGGCGAAGTATACATTAAATACGTATAAAGTACCTATTGTTCTGAAAATTACAAGTCAGGTTCTTCTAAATTATAATTACCGATATAATGTATGCATAATGTTAAACAACAATATAGAATGCGTATTTTGTATAGGGCCATAATTTCTCATTCTGAACAACTTTTCCTCGTACAATTTTGCCGTATCATGAACGAAAAGAATAGTTTACCTGAAAATAAAATATCGCTTCCCTGTCAAGGCCTACTCTTGTTTTTCAAAAAATGAAAATATTCTTAAAATTCTTTTCAAACCAAGCAGGCCGGATCGCAGAACCTTAAAGTAAAATTCAAAATTTTTTTGTACATCTCACCTCTTGTAACATCAATCCTGGGACACACTGTATATAGATATATATATAAATAAATGTTGATTTTGTTTGTTCCGTATGCATTCTTATACCATTCATCAGATTACGATGAAACTTGAGAGATTTGTTGTGCGCACGTCCGCGAAGGATGCTGAATTAGTACAACCGTTGTTTACGGTGTATGAGTGCAGAATTAAATTGAATCCAATACAAACAGCGACATTTTAGTTCGTGTGCAACATAACAAGTGGTATTGATTGTGAAACTCCAATTGCCGGTCGACATTGGATAATAGATATCACACCCATTTTCCTTGCTTTTTCAAAGTGAATTTGTAATAGTCTGTTACGGTCTAAAACGGGTTCTACGACACCGCGCCGGCTCATACAAAAAGTACACGGCCGGCGCGGGCTAAATTTGACATAATTGGGACAAAGATTCACCTAGCCGATTGCGCAATCCGCAACAAGATAATGCCGGCTAAACATCAGTGGCGCAAGAGAGGTTTCTTCACGAGATTACGGGCAACGGCCAAATGAGCGGTAAACATTGATAAAATTGAATAGGGCGCCACCCGGTTTTATTGACATAAACAAAAATGCAAAGATAGACCCACACCAAGAAATAAAATAAGCCTACCTTCCAAATGATCACGTTGGCGATATCCGAACAGCCCGACGACTCCCACACTGCAGCGACGAGTATACCGACCTACCTGTGGCGTCTCCAAACTGCTTTCCAGGCTCCACCTCACATTTATCATTACACTGTAAATAACTCACGTGGAAAATTATCATGCAACCGGCGCAAAAAAACAAGGCAATATAAACAAACCGATATATTGGTCTGCGTACACATAAACGTATTGTTAATCAAAACGTAAAAAGCCTCCCACAACAAACAGTAACGCATAAAGCTGTGAACCAAGCGAGAGCGAGCAGTAATAATAGGTTAACTTCTAGATTTTCGACAATTCTTAAGTGAAATACTTATTTAGCATCCTGATTAGTGATTGAATTAGTGCGTCTTAACTTTACCAAAGCAACTCCATGAACGAGAATTTTAACCGGCACGTTATTGTTACATTACTAGGAAATTGGTGTAATTAAATCTACGTAACTACTCTAACATCGCCTGATATATTGCGCTACAATGTAATTGGTAAATAAGTTAACAACTTTTAAATGATGGCTATAAAGCGGTTAATATCGAGAGATCCAAAAAAAAAACTGTTCCTCAGCGGGCTGTGGAAATTCAACGTACGAATAATATGTTGGTGACACTGTACGTCAATGTCAAATTCGAGGTTAGCAGGTTAGGATTTGCGTCATTTTGTGTCAAAACTGACGGAAAACCTAACCTACTAACATCGAATTTGACATTGACGTACAGTGCCACCAACATATTATTCATACGTTGAATTTCCACAGCCCGCTGAGGAACAGTTTTTTTTTATCTCTCGATACATAAAATACATACTGTACAGTCTGACCTTAAGTTTTAGCTTCGCCTGGCTAAATTTCAGTACAGGAACAAACTCGCCTCGCAGCCTAGTGAAGGTCGCAAGGGCTAACGGCTGCAGATGCAGAAGACGCCCACCAAGGAATCCCTCGCGGAATACAGTATGCGGCCCAACAGGACGATCGCATGAAGACGGCATCCAAGGCACGCTCTCGCTGTATTTATCCCACTATAATGGTGGCAATTCGCCGGCAAGGCACACGAAAACTCATAGCGTTGGTCAACAACAGGGGGGCACTAACCAACACATACATCTGTCACCCTCGACGCCCGTAAAGAAGTCTTGCAACAATTAACAAACACAACAACACGGCCGCCCACCGGCGCACGAAGCGCGGGGCGACAAACTTGTTTTATAACGACTTAACTGTCTCGCGGCCGGATACGGACTCTCAAAACGAAGCCAAACTAAATTCCAAACAGACGCGCTTACCTTGCGACGTTCAGATGTGACCAATGAGAACGCAGTAAGCTTCGTATAACAACGGCGAGCCAGGCAGCCTAAATATGAAAGAAAGCAATGGAACGAATGCCTCTTTGTCGCACTCGCAGGGCCTCGTTTTAATTTTACTTCAGAAAAACATTCCAACAGCCAGCTGCGACTATGACGGCACAGAACCCCGCGCGGAACGAAGTTGCGTGCGTGACAACTTGAGAATTTGAGACGCAAAATGGCTGAAGGTTTATACGGTAAAATATGACAGAAACAGAACCTATATACAGGTGAAATCGTAAAACTTCGTACTGAAACTGTTCGAAATGGTTACGTAGCTATAGGAATTAAAGAAAAATAAAATAGCCTGACAAGTCATCACAAAGCACTACTTTCGCTGTCAAATCAATTATGCCACCCAAACGATAAGCGATTGGTCAATCTACACCTCAAGCACGAAAGAAAAGTTCATTACGAGAAAGAATGGAAACTGTTCGAGTATGCACTGCTCAATCCAGACGAGTACTAACTATAATTACAGCCTTCATCAAAGTGTGGTTATAGAAATGTATATATATATATATATATATATATATATATATATATATATATAATTGGTAAGAGTGGCACCCAAACTGTATACTTCTTGAAAATATGGCACCCAATTTTACAATGTGGCACCCACGTTTGGGTGCCAGTATGTTTCTCACTAAAAATGGGGTTTTTAAGACCAGGCGGCCTCTAACGGCGCACATACAAAATTTCGTCAGGGAGCCACTTTGACTTTTTTTCGTACCGGACATACTCCAGTAGTTCCATCGTTTTGCCACCATGGGGCGCCAATGCATATACAACTTTATACAGATTCGTCGAAATTTAGCATTTTGGCTCATAGATTAATATAAGCATTGGCGCACCCAAAATTTTGCAACAGCGCAAGGGTGCTGTAATTACATATAACTTCTCAAATTGCATGATACGTATAATTCTACGCTTACATTGTAATATCGGTGCTTCTGAACATTAATTTAATTTAGTAAAGTTTTAGAAGTCTTTAACTTTAATATACGAGTAGAAATGTGTACACTAGAATGATGTGGCTAACACATGACTTTATCATACCACAGAACTTTAAAATTTGTATGGATTAAAAAATGTTTAGAAAAAAATTTTACAAAAATTTTTTAAAAAAATTAATAAGTCCATCTTCTACAGAATTTAATTATCTATAACTTTTGTCATATATACTTTTTCGATAAAATGAAAAATAAAGTGCGAAAATTCAAAAAGTTGAAAAATGCAAATAACAAAGTACGCTCTGGTTTAATCCAATTGAAACCAAAATATGCCTATAATCGGCGCATAGACGTTACTAACGTAGATATAGATTTTGGTTAAGATCCGTTCAGCCGTTTTCTCTAACATACGTTCACAGACAGACAGACACACAGACATTTTTTGTAAATGGTCTAATCGTGTTCCTAGGATGCTAATTAGTGTATTTTCGGCGAAAAAAAATCCCAATTTTTTCACGATCACGTAACTTTACATAGTTACCTATGGTATGATAAAGTAAAAATGTGTGATAAATAGTCCATCTTTAAAATGAATTAAATTGTTGAACTGGTTTGATTAAGTTGCGAAATATATGTTTCGGCTTTTTAAATTGACGTAACCATCACCAAGCAAATTAAACGATGATAAGCGTAAAATACATAATTATTACAATTTATAATATAAGTAAAAACTTTATATTAATTCTACGTGGTGAATGTAACTAACTAAATAGCAGAAGGATAAAATAACCATTATAACATTTTCAGCACAATATGCTGCGAAAATCTCTTCTTCTGAGATTCTCAACTGACTTAAACAAACATAAATAATTGCATGTAACAAAGTACTTGTTTTTATATTTTTTTATAAATCAAATTGTTAATTGCAAGAGCCATATTGCGAGAAACACAGTATAATAGTGTAATTGGAACTTTCAACCTGTGCCATTTGATTGAGAAGCATTCGAAGTTTATTTTACGTTACATCTGAAGTGGTCATCGTTTTTGCTTAATCAGACTTCTTAATAAGCAGTAAAGACGCATTCGTTTTGGTAATTTAATCCATGTTTATTGACACTTCGCTTATCTCGGGACTTCCCATGAGCGACTAATATTCCAATCCGACGAATTTCATCAGTACGGTGGGTGCGTTTGTGAATGGTGTATATACAAGTGATAGTTTGTTTTGTTAACACACTATGAACGACAGAACCAGAAGGATTATAAATTTAGCCAAACAAGGTAAGTTAATGACTATTTTCAGTTTTCTGTTAATATTAACGTTAGTCTATTTTATAATTATTAAATTTTGTGGGTATACGAATTGTAAATTATGGATTTGTGATTGGTTCTGCGTCAATAATCTTGGTTGCTCCAAATTTAATACTATTTTCATTGTTACGTGGTTATGACCAACAACTTATTTAATTAGTTGTGTCTTTCAAACTAAAAAAGTTAAACTACGCACTTGTGCTGGAAATGACAAAGGTGATAAATGAATTTTGCTTCAAATGTTTTGTAACTTAATACACTTATGGGAACTAACATTAGCATAAAGTTTTCGTACTTGCTTTAATTTAATGATATCAAATTAAAATTTAATCTTAATGTTGGAGGTTTTCTCTCTGAGCTAGTTGCAGCTGTTTTAAGCATTTATTCGCCATTTATTTACGCATTTCATTATGCTATTTCAATTTTTACAATTACAAGCAAAGCAACTAAAGTTAAAAAACTTTGTTTCTGTATATGCAGCAGCAGAGCCAAATGAGTGTCAAGATCTCAGCGACAATAGCTGTAGCTCCATAGACGGTAGATGTTCATCTACTGACTATATTCCGGAATCCGTAAGTGCATACAAAAACATATAAGTAAACGTCGCTTTATCACAACATATAAGCAAACTACAAAACAAGGCGCATCTAACGAAGTCATCCATTATAGATGAGTGACATACAAGATGTGTGTTCGGCTACTTTGTAAAGTGCCGTTTATAACAGGTTTACATCTATAAAGTGCCTTTTTATTGTACTAGAAAAATAAAGTTCTATTTAAATAAAGTAGACAGTACTGTATAAAGTTACTTTATTTTACTAGTACAATAAAGGACCATTTTGTGAAGGGAAAACTCATAAACGGTACTTTATAAAGTGGTCGAACACTAAAAACTGTTTTGCTACATCACATCTGCGCATATTTAAGTTTTAGATACTATAAGTTTGAACAAAACTATTTTGTCTGATAGTTGCATATTGTATTCATTTTCAGTTTGGGTTTCCACAAATTTGCCATGAATTCTTGCAGGGAAAAACGTACTTTAATAAATTTTATCTTAATTCTAATTTCTAAAGCATTAACATTTGTATTGCTTTAAACGAGCTACTAACAAAATTAAAGCGCCAAATGCGATATAAGTAAATGCGTTAATTTGAGATATACATTTATAATTATTTTCTAGGACAGTGAAGAGTCATCAGATCATCTTTCCACATCAAATGAGTTTCATGTACGTAAAGTATTTGTCATTCAGCTATTTTTAAAATATGTTATACTACAAGACCATTCTATAAATTTTCCTAGAATAATTTGTTAAAGAAATGTGTAAGGATCTCGGATAAACCGCTCGGATGAAATGCTTACTATTTCATTTACATAACAGGCGGTACTTTTTTTTTACTTATTATTAGCGTTTATTGTCTAAGCTTATGCATTTAGTCATCTCCTCAATACCACAAGAAATTTGATTAACCTATAAATACTTACATCAATTTACATATGCATTATTTCTATTCTTTTTTTTATGTCATACGTGGTTATTATTCCTTAAGAAAAATTTTATTATACATTTTGTTAACATAGTTTTCGTCTAAGGTAGTCTCCTCAAGATAGTCCCGAAGATCGTTTTCTTGTAAGTCCAATTATTCCGCTGATGCCGGATGTTTCCTTGAATAACGACGAACATATATCGGAAGTGAGTTATTTTCATAATTGTAGTTGAAGTATGTATTTTGCAAGTTGATTTTCAAGTTAGTCATATTAACGGCTAAACTGCGTATTTAGAATGATTTTTAAATTTTTAACTTAATCTTTGTATTGTGGTGTGGTAGTATTTATTCTAATAGGATCCAACTGATAACACGGATTCGCGAGATGGACTACATCGAAATGAAAGCGATCAAAATAAAAACCCACCTGTATTAGAGGTAAATAGCATTAAAAAGAACACTCTGTATAGTATGTATGTATTTTGCAAGTTGACTTTCAAGTTAGTTTTACATAACCGTGAGCCGGAACAATTTTAACTACTAAACACATGTCATAGGAACGGCCAAACTGCGTATTTAGAATGATTTTTTAATTTTTAATTTAATCTTTGTATTGTGGTGTGATAGTATTTATTTTAATAGGATCCAACTGATAACACGGATTCGCGAGATGGACTACATCCAAATGAAAGCGATCAAAATAAAAACCAACCTATATTAAAGGTAAATAGGATTAAAAAGAAAAAGTATAGTATGCAGACGCACATATGTCATTTGAAAAATATGGCAAATTTAATTGTATTAAACTCAGCGCTTATGATTTTTTTTTGTTTTTTAGACACCTCAGGTATATAACTCCCCTTTTTTGATCGAAAATAAATATAAGAAAACCATGTGCAAATACTGCGACGGTACCATTGTATCAAAACTCTTTTCGCGGCATTTGCAACGAAAACATCTAGAAGAGAAAGAAGTGGCTAATGTTTCTAAGATCCTTCAGCTAATGGAAAAAGGAAATGCTGCAAATTTTAAAAACAAGTCCTTAGAAGAAATCGAAATGGATATGGAGGATGTATTAGAAGAAAATTTGGAAGGTAATAACGAATCAAAAAAATGAAATAATGTAAAACCGCGATTTTAATTGTATTCTCTAAGCCACACAAAAGGCGTCGTTTCTTTTAAAGATTCTAATTACAGATGAAGTAATAGAAAATACTAATAATTACATTCAAGAAAGAGCAAATATCAGCAGAGAACAAAGTCCCGTAGAACAGGAAGTTAATATGGGAATTGAAACTCCAGTGCAAGAGAGCAGCACTCCAGAACAACAAACGGAAAGGGATTCTTCAAAACAAAATAATGAAACAGAACACACAGCACAAGAAAGGGATTCTCCAGAACAAAATAAGGAAACCCCAGAGCAAAATTTAGACAATCAAAATATACTTCAAACAAGTACTTGTTATTATCCTTAATTTACTGATTCAATCTGAAACTTTTTATTTTCAGATTGCTTGGCTAAAGGTAACAGACAAAGATGGGCACCGCAGCAAAAAAAGGTCATGCTTGGGTATTTCAAAAACCATATCAGACATAATCGGCCTCCCACGAAGTTCGAATGCGAAGAGTTTGTACGAAAGAATCCAACTTTTGCTGGGATTTCATGAGTTCGCATAAAACCATTTGTTTTTAATACATATCGCAACAAATAATATTGTCGCATTCTATATATATTTTTAAATATATCTATAGTAAATAATTCTCATTTTTAAAATTTTAAATACATATACATACGTTTTTAAATATAATAATAATGTAATAAAACATTTTTCTACAAAATAATGAAACTGTGCTCCTTTGGTATTGAAAAGCCAATTAGAAATATTAACCAGTAATTAACATTTTTTAATACGACGTGATACTTGTCCTTGTTTCAGATAAAAGAAAAGTTGTTATTCATTCTCTTCTGGCAGTTCTCCGACAAATTAAAAAGCCGAATCTCTATCAAATACTGTAGATACTGTTTCTGTGATGGTCATTATTTAAAAACCGCGTTAGAACTCGGTAGACGCCATTTGAAGACTATTTTACATAAGTAAAGAACCTTTATCTTTTTCATGAAGACATGTAGCCAAATTTAATGGTAGTAATTGCTTTCACGTAAAAAGAATATAATTCCACATCATATCTAAGTCCCGTATTGCTAGTCACACATGAATCATTAAACTTCTGAAACCGGCTTATCAGTCCAAAATATGTGGCAACGGTGTAAGATGCCACTTCAACAACTCGTGTCGCCGCCATCATACAGCTGGATGCTATATTGTAAATTGTTGTATGTGTGCCATGATTACACCGTTTTTCAAAAGTGTATTATACACTGGGTGCTTAAAGTGCAATGCGGTTCCTGGATGCCACTTTAACCGAAACATATGTATATATATATATATATATATATATATATATATATGTTTGTCCCGTATGCGTTCCTATACTATTCATCCGGTTGCCATTAAACTTTGGTGCGTTGTTGTGCGTCGAGATATTTCAATAAATTGTATTTATGGTCCGATTTGGCTCATATGCAGAATGCATGTTAGTTACGTGGAAAGAATTATTGTTACAAAATATGGACCCGGTAGGTGGAGCTGGAGTTGAGATATTTACGAAAATGTGTATTTATGGTCTCATTTGGCTTATACTTATTTATTTATTTATTCTCTAACAGCCTAAGGTCTAATTACAACATAAATTAATTTGAACTATACAGCAGTAGTATAATGTCTGAGTTAGCGGGCTTACGTTATAAAGTTATTACGTTGTATTTGTTATGAAGAAGTATTGATTAAGTTGCATGGCCAGGGAGTGTTGCATTTGCGCCAATATCAAATAATACAGATATTTCATTAGCGAGTTTCATAAAGCAATCAATGGGAGATCTACGCCCTAATGTTGAAAAATATATATAAAACAAAGCAGAATGCCTTATAAATCTGCTAGGCCAGTAAAATTAGATTGAAAAAAAGGGCTGCCTTCCAAAAACGGGTGGAGTTCTAGAAACTGTTTTAATCACCCCAACAGGCCTCGAATATGAATAATTTGAGTTTGCCCTGATTTCCGAGTGGAGCTTCAGCCGTGATATTAAAAAAACCTCGACATTTTCGGACTTTTTCCGGTTTATCTCGAAAAGTCCATCATCACCAAAAATATAGATAATTAAATTCTGCTTCGACTAGGTACCAATACTTTAGAATTTGATCAAGTGGTCTTGTAGAAAATCTACGTCAAAGAACGCCAATTTTTCACACTTTTCGAAAAACTCTCTTTTCGTCTCTATAAAACGTACAATCTCTATAAATAGATCAACTTTAACGCAAAATGTTGGAGAACCAAAGTTGTAGTGCATCAAATTATGTTTTCAAAAAGTCCAAGAAACTGCCAAAAAACCCAACGAGTAAGTAGATATTAACCTTTTTCAATTTTGTGGCAATAGCATGGTTACTGAGCAACATCAATGTTTGTTTTTCCATTCACTGGTGTTTCCAATTTTTTATGAATATACAAGCCCTCACCTACACGTTGTTATGAAAATAATGGTTTTGAAGACAATAAAATTAACAGATTAATGTGTTATGTAGGAGAAAAAAATCGTTTGAAGGGTATTTGCAAAGAAATAATGTTGTGTTTTTTTTTATTAGGAAACATAATCAATTATATTCAATTACATTACATACAGTTACATTTGATTATATAAAATTACATTAAGATTACATGATAAAACAAAGTACATTAACTAAGAGTAAAAAAACTTCATGTTGAGTTATGTACAATGTGTTTTTTTTAATTTACAGTGTTACTTTATTCCGCCCTTTAAGAACGCAAGGGGGCTAAAACCACCACCGCAGGCTTGCCAGACTTCGGGTTCCCTTCTCTGTATATTCAAAAGGACCTTCCAGAACAGTTACAGACTGCTTAAAAATACTGTAAGAAATCCGTTGCTGGCTCTTGGACTAACATGTATTTGATATTAGGCGAATGTGGCGGCAATTTTCACCGAGCTTCAAATTTATATGCCGAACGTTATGTAAACAGGAGACATCCTAATTCTCATGTTATTGAAAGACTAGATCGCCGCTTAAGAGAAACAGGGAGAATGGAACCGATGCAGGGAGTTGGTGGAGGGCAATCACGACATGTATTACAACCCAAAATAGAAGGAAACATCTTACAGGTATTTGAAGACGAACCTCGACAAAGTGCCCGTTCTGTAGCTCGAAGACTTAATATTAGCCATACTGCTGTACATCGAGTGTTAAGAGAAAATCTCTGACATCCGTTCCACTTCCAGCGGGTCCATGGGTTGCTTCCGGAAGATTATCCGCGACGGATGGTGTTTTGTAGATGGTTATTACGGCAACACGCAGTCAACCCGGCTTTCATTGAAAACATTTTATGGACGGCTGAAGCCACATTTACCCGTAACGGAATGTTTAATATACACAATATGCACCACAGGGCCGATGAAAACCCTCATGTCTTCCATCAACTTAATCACCAGTTTAGATTCAGCGTCAATGTATGGGCTGGAATTATGTGAAGTAGACTAATAGGGCCACACATTTTGCCTCGTCGATTAAACGCCGAAAATGTTGTCCATTTCTTTAACAATGATTTACCGGGATTATTGGAGAAAGTACCGTTGCTTGTCAGGAGAGATATGTGGGCTCTGTTAGATAGAGCTCCAGCCCACTGGGGGCTTGAAACTAGGGATTGGTTAAATCAAAACTTTCCAGAGCGGTGGATCGGGCGTGATGCTCCGATATCATGGCCAAGTATAGAAACGGTGGTATTATTTGAATACGGCCACAGATAGAACTCTGAAATTTGGTATAGAAGTAAAACATACGGATTTCTACTAACATACGTGGTTCCAATTTTTTTATCGATTGTTACGACTGTAGCACGGCCAACTTGATTATTTTTTTAAATTGAAATGGGCGTCGAAAGTACCATCATTAGAAATCTGTTTTTGTGTAGAAACCAACGATGTAGCACTTAATATGGCAGTTTTGAAAAATTACTTGACTATACCAAATTAAACTTCGAGAACATTACTTTCAACGGCTTGCTAGATATGCTAAAATGTAGTTGGCGGTGAATGCTTTGTTTTTCAACTTTATCTTCTATCACCATACCCTATCATCATGAGAATCTCTATTCTCTCCTTTTCTGTAAGATTTTCCATGGTACTTTCTCACTAACTACGCAAATCCAAACAACACTTATAATTTTTGACGTTCAATATTTGTTAAACAACAGTGGCATTGTTTTGTTTTCAGCGCTTACTATCGGTTTCAGTTATCTAATAAATTTTTATCTGTAACCTTTAATTTGGTATAGTGAACTTATTTTTCAAAACTACGATATCAAGTGCTAGAACGTTGGATTCTATACAAAAACGGCTTTCTAATGATGGTACTTTCGACCCCCATTTCAATTTAAAAAAAATAATAAAGTTGGCCGTGCTGCAGTCGTAACCATCGCTTTAAAAATTGGAGCCACGAATATTAGTTGAAAACCGTATGTTTTACTATACCAAATTTCAGAGTTCTATCTATAGCCGTAGTAAAATAATACCGCCGTTTCCATACTTAATTTAAGCACTGCATGCTTCTCTGATAAGTTTTTTAACTTGCGCCTTTCGCTAGAGTATTGAATTTTTGTTTGATAACTAGGGTTTTTAATTTTTCTTAACGAATTTTTTAGTTTTAGTGACACCTTTATTTCATTTGTAAACCATATAGGAAAGGTGGACTTCTTATTAAGTATCTTAAGAACAGCAGCATCAAGGTAAGAATGAAGCACTGAATCAAAATCATGTACGGCATCATTCACATCTGCGTGTCGCAGTACCGAGGCCCAATCAGCATTACGTATTAGGTCCGTGAGAAGATCGAAATTAGCATGCTTGAAGTTGTAGTGGTATTTTGTTCCCGATATGTGTGTTGGCTTTATTGCTGATTTTAACTTGATATTGATAATTAAAGTAGGATAAAAAAACATCTTCCGTAACTATAGGGAGTTCGGCTCTAGTAACGCTAACATAATTTTTAGTCTGTTCCGTAATTATTACCTGGTCCAAAGTTTTGTTATTTATATTTTGAACAGTATTGTATATTTCAAAAGAATTAAAATTCAAAAATTCTAAAAAAATTCTATGCAACTCATCGAACGTATTTACATCGAAAAAATCAAGATTAATTTTCCAGATACTACCTAAGTTAAAATCCCCTACGATGTACACCTACACATTCGCTAAATTTGTATCTACATTAGTTTCAATGAATTTAACGAAATCAGCGTGTACATCTGGTTTCATATCGGGTTGTATGTAAACAGCTACGAAAGTACATGTGTTTTTATTTATTTTTGCTTCGACAATTACTGCATCATAGAGAACATTTCTAGTTATTATTTTGAGCATTTTGAATGATTTTTTTAACGCGATTAACACACCACCTCCCCTGTACTTACCTGCATTTCTATCTCCTCGTACTAAATTGTAAATATTTGAATCTTTAATTTCATCTGAGTGCATGTACTGTGTTAACCAGGTTTCGGATACACAAATACTATCATAATGTGTAACAGCTCCAAATAAGAAAAAGTCTTGAAGTTTTCTTTTGATACTTCGACAATTTTGATAAATGACCGATATCTCAGACATTACATCTACCATGAAAAACTTAAATATTTACCTGAACCAAAAACAAACATATCGTTATGATACATGATGCAGGAAATTAAAGCATATGAAAGAAATATTTAAAATGAACTAATAAAGTTGGACAGTTACAATAATTGAATCTTGATGGGTATAAAGTTTGTAACACCAAAATTATTTATTTCATATGCCACGGCAGCTACCTTTGCGGAGGCAGGTAGTGGGTTGAATAAAAGTCAGGTTGAGGGATAATTTGAATTTAATATGGTTGTTGTTAGTACACAGACATGGTTTTTAATATTGCGATCGACGTTAAAAGTGAAGGTTAAAACTTATCTTTTCCTTATTTGAATTGCTCCAACACTGCGAGTCCAATCTTCATGATGAGCTGTTATGTAGGTGCCTTGGAACATGCAGCTCTTGGCTTCAATTTTGCAAAAAGGCCATAATGACGCCCCAGGATGGGTGGATGCGGTTGGGATAATTTACAGCGTGCGTGGCTCCAAATTTGACCCCAAACTAGAAACCGGTTGGTCGGTTTCTAGTATTCAAAAGGTAATTTTAGGGTGCTTAAAATATGCTATGAGCAACCCTTCGGAAAATTTTGGTACCGCAGACAATGCGTGTGTATGCTTAGACGGCTTCGGCAAAAGTGCCTTGAAACCGATGTCCTCGAAAATTTTAGAAATTTTGCGGACACGCGCCGTTAGAGCAACTCGTGTATCAGTCTTAATATATCCCCAGTTATTTTTATGTTACAAGTTTTGAACATAAATAATGAAAGTAAAAAATACAAGGGTTCCTTTCATTGTGAATCATTTAATATTGTTATATTTATTGGAATGGATTAAACTTAATGGTTGTATTTAATATTTATAAAAATAAACCAAGGCAACATTGACAAATGTATTTGTTAAGAAAATTCTGTATATAGCATTATTTATAAAAAAAATAGGAAGTGTGCAATAAGGATTGTCTCTAATAGATATAAAAAGTTTATTTAAAAACAGTTACATAGAATAATTCAAGAAAGCATGTATGTAATTTGGCTATAATAATTTTGGTATAAAAAGAAAATGGAATCTCTGCTTAATTTGTCTAATTTTGATGATAACAAATTAAATAAAGGCTGAAAACAAATCTACGAGGTAAAATAAAGTGAAATATTTAATATGGAAAAGATATTGTGACATCAAGTGTTAGAGGAGAAGCTGCTGGTACAGTTAATTGGATATAGAATACAGAACATTATACTAGTTGAGGGGATTTGGATTTATTCATACGTACAAGATATTAGAAGAGGTATTTTACAATTTATTATTTGATTAGGGTGTTCTGTGGACGTTGCTTGAGACATCACATTATCTGCAAAAAGGGGAACAAAGTTACAATTGGAATTTATAAAAAGATAGAAACTTACCAGGACTTGGATCGTGTGACGGTGACATCCAGAAGGAGCCGAGGCATCCGGCAGGAACAGTGACATCCAGGAAAGGCTAGGACTGGAATTAGGGATCTGAGCAGTTGGTTTGACAGGTCAAGAGTAGTTGAAAGGAGTCACGGACCATCAAAGGGGTTGCTGTTGGTGAATTGGACATTGAGTGCTGCAGCCTATCGATGACAGGATCCAGTAGTGATTGGTGTTTGCAGTGAAAGCATGAACAGCTGTTAAGGTTTGTTAAGATAAGTTGAAAAAGCATTTTGAATATCTGTCAATTTTGAAAGTGATAACATAAAGTTTAGTTAGTACTTACATGGGTGATTTGAATAGTAGTAAATGTCAATGTGAGATACAGTTTTCAGTTTACCTGGTTTGATTAATTTTGAAAGTCAAGTTTGACGTTAACTATTATTGATAGCAAACTAGATTTTGATGAACCCACCCTGAAAATAAGAACTCTCTATTTAAAAGCAGTTATCATTTGATACTTAAGACATTACATGAATTAAGGCATAGTTTACCTGGTGAGCTATTGCATAAAAAATAATGACGCGACAACGTAGGGCTTGATAAAAGACAGATATCAATTGTAATATTTGAATATTATAGTAAAATAACGGTGTCTGAACGTGGAGAAAAAGGAAAAATAGAATAAACCACGTTGAGCAACATATAAATAAGGTCGCTCAAACGAGGGGTAAAGTGTGATTATTAGTCAGTTTGTTTATAACATAATTAATTAATTAATTGCGACATAAGTGTCAGGATATTTAAAATAAAAATAAACAGATTTAGTTTGTAACTGATAAACCAAGTTTATGGTTAATTTGTTATTAACAAGGATGAATTAATCCTGTTTCTTAATTTACAAAAACAGGATAGAACTAAAACAATCATAATTTAAAGAACGTATCATAATTGAATTATTTTGAGAAGAATAGAGTAACAATCAAAGAGAATAACGAAAGTATTTTATAAAGGTTTCAATTGGTCAACTAAATATAGAGATGTACAATTATTCAATATAAAGGTTGGAAATTAAAGATAGGTACATTTAGAAAACTTTAAAATAAAATATGGCTTATAAAAGAACTACAAGAAAAAGCAAGAAGATTAAAGAGGAAAAAGACGTAGAACAAGAAGAAATGGAAGTAGTGCGAGTAGTCCGGAAGGTGAATTGGAGGAAATACAGCAAGGTGATCAGGTAAGGATACATGAGGAATTAACAGGAAAACAAGATGATGTTAAAAAGTTAATGGTAATGATGCAAAAAATGGAGAGGAAGGCAGAGGAAAGGGAAAGCAATTCAATGAAGAAGGCAGAGGAAACGGAGAAGAATGCAGCAGAGTTGGGAAATAGGTTGCAAGCAGCAATAGAAAGAACTGCCAAGGAAAGGGAAGGTAGGTTGCAAACAGCAATAGAAAGAACTGCGGAGGAAAGTAAGAAGAATGCTGAAGAGTTGAAAAAGGAATAACAGAATTTAGAGAGGAAGACAGAGGAAAGTAAGAGAGATCTGCAACAGTCAATTGAACAAAAGGCTGAGGAAAATAAGAAGGATGCAGAGGAAAGAGAAAGACGATTACCAGAGTTAATTAAGAAGGATGCTGAGGAAATGGAAGGTAGGTTAAGAGATGCAATTCAGATGACTGCAGAGAAAGTCCAAGAACAAAAAGATCAGGCAAAAAGAATGGAAGAATCTATAAATGAGTTAAAGGAAAAATTTAATAAAGTACAAATCCAGAATAAGCAAGAATTGCAAGCACAAATAAATAAGATTAGTGATACATTAGAAAGTTCTAAAGAAGAACTTAAGAATGAGATGAGAGAAGAAAGACAGGAGGATCACAAACAACTAGAGGAAAATTTAACAAGAATCATGGAAGATAAGTTAGTAAAGAGTAACGAAGAGGTAGATAGAAAACTAAAGGACATACAAAGTAAAAATAAAGATGTGCATAAACAAATACAATTGATTGATGATAAGGTAATTAAAAATCGAACTGAGATGCAAGAAGAAATTAATGTCAGTGTAACCAGAGTTAATGTGTTAGATGACAATCATTCGACAAAACTCAAAGAAATGGAAGATAAATTAAAAAGGATACAAGATGGGACGGAAATGTTCAGCAGTAATCAGAGAAGGCATTATCTTATATTATAAAAGCTGATGCCGGCCGTCCGACCGTAAGCGCCGGCGCGCGCACATGCCGACCGCGCACAAGTGGCGACGTAGAAAGCATTTGTATTGTTAACGATGGCAGGGCCGGACGTCGTCTGGCTACCAGTTTAAGCAAGCATTTTTATTGTTAACGGTTTCTTTAAGCTGGCAGGGCCAGACGTAGGCTGGCCAACGCGTTCTAGTATTGGTATACAAACAGATATGTTGCCTGTACTTGAAGGAAAACCTGGGGAACAACCCATGAGTTATATTGTAAAATTAGACGATATTATGAACTCAACACAGGATGAAAATAAGAGATTGCAAGTAATTAACATGACATTAAAAAGTAATACAGATACGTGGCACAGTATTGTCAAATCGAAATACAACAGTTATAATGAATTTAGAAAATTATTCATAGAGCAATACTGGAGTGATGCACATCAAGCTCGAGTGAGAACGCAGCTAACAACTGGTAGAAACTGGGAGAAAGGTGGTGGCACACGTGAAATGTACATCATACAGAAATATAATAAAGCTCAACATTTAACGCCAACGTTAGCTGAAGAAGAGATTATTCAACATTTGTCCAGACATTTGGAAAGTGAAATAACGAGAGCAGTAGCTGTACAGAACATTAAAACATTAAAGGATTTCTTAGAAATAGTCAGAAATTATGATATGGCCATTCGAAATAATAATAGGAAGATAACAGAAGAGAAAATCTGAATTTTCCAAATTACAGTAAAAGAAAATATGAGGAAACATATCAAAATAAATTTAATTTTGGCAGAAGTAGCTTTAATAATTCAGGTGAAAAGAATTTTAATAGTAATTATAATAGAACCTTAGATAGATGGAGGAATAACCAATATAACCGGAATAATAATGAAGGAAACTACCAGAATAGGAATGATTCTAATTACAATGATCGAAAAAGATATTGTAAAATGATTGATGAGAGAAACAATGAAAAGTTAAGTCAGGAAGAGAATAAGAACAAATACCCTCAAAGACAATATGTTAATACATTATTTAGGAATGTATACGATAGAGGGAAACAGAGGCAAAAAAATCCAATAGGAGAAGCTGAGGGTTTGGAAGATTCCTCAGAAGATAAAAAAAACAATAGTTATGAAAATAATGGAGAATTTTTACTGGAAGGGGAGGAAGAAGTAGAACAGATTTCAAAGTTACCATTTTTAAAAGTTAATTTCAATAATATTGAATAGATAGATAGTGGAGCTATGGCTTCCTTAATAAATGAGAAGAAAATTTTAGATAATTTAGATGACCTATACAAGAATATTATAAAAGTGAATAAAATAGATTACTAAAAGAAAAATATCAACAACAAACGGAATGTTAAATATTAAAATAATTATTGATCAATGGGAAGGTGTTGCTAGGTTGTTTATTGTTAAAGGGCTTACTGTGGACATAATGTTAGGAATTGATATCATTCAGCAACTGGAAATAAATATTGATGCAGCACAAAGGTGTATTCATTTGAAGGGGTTAATTAAATCTTGGATCTGTACCAGTAGAGTCAACCTAGAAGATAAGTGTTGCCAATTAGAGAAAATTGAAGACGCAATGAAATATAAAGATGGTATAATTATTAATAATAATATAATAGATGATATAGAAAATAAATACGATAATAAGGGATTATTGCTGAATGAATTAAAAATAGGTGAAAAGAATAAACAATTTGCAAGCCAAATATTAGAAATAATTTAGAAGAATAGAGAGATTATTAATGAAAAAGTATGACAAGGTCAGAAATATATTCCTAAGTTACAGGTTGACGAATCAAAAAGTTTTAATATCAAATCTTATCCTATGCCATATAAATTAAGAGGACAGGTGAGGAAGGAAATACAAAAGATGGTAACAGATGGAGTAATAGAAGCTTCAAAAAGTAATTTTATTAATCAATTAGTGGTAGTTAAGAAACGTGACGGTTCTCTTCGATTATGTTTGGATACACGCAGAATTAATCAAATAACTAAGCCACAATACGAATCTCCACAAACTATAGATGGATTATTAAGTAGAATTTGGGATAAGAAAATTCTTACAAAGTTAGATCTGAAAAATTCATTTTGGCTTATTCCATTACATGAAGAATCAAGAAAATATACTGGTTTTAGTATTGATGGGGAAATTTTTCAATTCAGAGTGGTACCATTTGGGCTTGCAACTTCTTGTGCAGCGCTGGTGAGAGCAATGCAGAAGATATTAAACCAATTTGACAACTTTTGTGTGCATTACGTTGATGATATCTTATTGTTTTCTGAAAACGAACAACAACATTTAAAACACTTAGCAATTATAATTGAAACATTAAATAAAAATGGATTAAAATTGAATATATCAAAAGGTAAATTTATGCAGGATAAAGTAACATATTTGGGATACGAGATAATTAAAAATGGAGTAACCATAAATGGGAAACGTCTTGAGGAAATTAAGAATTTACCTCGTCCATCGAATTTAAAAAAAATAAGAGGATTATTAGGTCTTTTAATTATTATAAAAGATTCATAAGTAACTACTCAGAGTTGACGTTATCTTTAGTACAATTATTAAGAAAGGATGTTAGAAGGTCATAGAAAATAAAGAATTGATAGTTTTAAATAAAGAAGCTATGTTAGAAGTTATTGAGAAAATTCATACAATATTTGGACATTGTGGGACACGGAAAACTTGGTTGATTTTTAGGGAATGTTTTTATACGAAAAATGATATTAGATTAATTAAACAATAATTCAAACTTGCCAAATTTGCCAATTTGTAAAGGAAAAGAATTTTAAGAATCAAAATATTGTTAAAAGTATTAGAGCAAATGAACCGATGGAATTGGTAGCTATTGATTACTTATCAAAACTAGTTACAGGACAATATGGGTACAAGCATATTTTGATTAAGGTAGATGCATTTTCTAAATTTATAAAACTATACCCAGCGAAAAACTGTAATACTAAATATGTAATTAAGTCAATTGGAAATTTTGAAGAACAAGTAGGTAAACCAAGAAAGATTTTGGCAGATAATGCAACATATTTTACCACAAACAAATCTACAAGGTAAAATAAAGTGAAATATTTAAAATGGAAAAGATATCGCGACATCAAGTGTTAGAGGAGAAGCTACAGATACAGTTAATTGGATATAGAATACAGGACATTATACTAGTTGAGGGGATTTGGATTTATTCATACGTACAAGATATTAGAAGAGGTATTTTACAATTTATTATTTGATTAGGGTGTTCTGTGGACGTTGCTTGAGACATGAGATTATCTACAAAAAGGAAAACAAAGTTACAATTAGAATTTATAAAAGGATAGAAACTTACCAGGACTTGGATCGTGTGACGGTGACATCCAGAAAGAGCCGTGGCATCCGGCAGGAACAGTGACATCCAGGAAAAGCTAGGACTGGAATTAGGGATCTGAGCAGTTGGTTTGACAGGTCAAGAGTAGTTGAAAGGAGTCACGGACCATCAAAGGGGTTGCTGTTGGTAAATTGGACATTGAGTGCTGCAGTTTATCAATGACAGGATCCAGTAGTGATTGGTGTTTGCAGTGAAAGCATGAGCAGCTATTAAGGTTTGTTAAGATAAGTTGAAAAAGCATTTTGAATAACTGTCAATTTTGAAAGTGATAACATAAAGTTTAGTTAGTACTTACATGGGTGATTTGAATAGTAGTAAATGTCAATTTGAGATACAGTTGTCAGTTTACCTGGTTTGATTAATTTTGAAAGTCAAGTTTGACGTTAAGTACCTATCATTGATAGCAAACTAGATTTTGATGAACCCACCCTGAAAATAAGAGCTCTCTATTTAAAAGCAGTTATCATTTGATACTTAAGACATTACATGAATTAAGGCATAGTTTACCTAGTGAGCTATTGCAATATATATAAAATAATTCAAATTCTGCAAATACAAAGATAATATAATATGTAACTAATACAGACACACACTGACAAAACAAAATGAAAATATTCTAATTAACGCTAAGGTCGAGCTAACGCGGGAGTCAAATTGAGTTGGAGAGTGCTGTGTATCTTGACTGATTAGGCCAGCAGCTGAAGTACCTCTTCTTCATTTTTAACCTTATGCTTTTTATTGTTAGATTTAATCCAGATTTGACCATTTGATGTCCAAACGTTTTCATTTTTGAACTTTGTTTGGGCCAGTTTTAAGACATTCAGCCTGGTTTTTGTGAGATCTTCTGTGATAACAATTCGAGAACCTTTCAATTTTTTGCGATTAGCAACTATAGTGTGACGATCATGGTAGTTGACGAATTTCACGATGAGGTGACCTCGTCGACCCATATTCATGTCCACCCTGTGGGTGCGATCCAGTGCAGAACGATCAAGTGGAATACCCAACTTATCTTTGAAGAGATTTAAAATAACATCATCTGTATTCTCCGATTTAATTTGCTGCACACATAAGATACGAATGTTATTTCTGCGCGAATACTGTTGTAGGTTATCGATATCATCAGCAAGAGAAGTTTTCACTTTTATTAACTGTTCATTTTGAAGTTCAAGTGAGTTCAGATTAAGATTTAAATCCCGTACTTAGTTGTTTATATCAACAAAAGCTTTTTGTAGGTTGGTTTCAACAACTTTTGCTACAGCCACTGCAATAGATGATATGAAATCACTATCCGCAGACATTGTTTTCACATTTTTGTCTATCAAGGACTGAATGTCGTTTAACTGGAACTGCGTGAACACCACAATGTTAATAATATTGGCAATAAATTGCAATTATAAAAGCTTTTTTAATACACTAAGATGCCGAAAATTACTAGAAGAACTAATCGAACCAGATACTGGGTGTTGACAATTTCTGGTATATAAATATTTACCCGTTTGCAGAGGAATTTATAAAATATTTCACAGCACTCACAACATACTATTCAGTTGACGCCATGTTGCTCAGCTTTTGCTTCAGAAGATGTGCGTAAAAAACAAATTATTTTTGGGCAAAACAACGTTTTCCGGGTCAGCTAGTGTTTCAAAACTTTACGGACACAAACAGTTTATTACAATGCGTCATTGAACAAGCGGCCACAGTTGCGTTAAAGATCAATATCAAAAAAAAAAAAGGAATGCGACTTAAAGAAGCAACTCACTTTATATTAAGAACCAAGAAGTATAACATAATAGGCAAGAGTTTTCATACTGGGATTATGAGAATGTTAGAAGTTATGGGCCGCTATGAATATGTCGATTACAAAATACGAAAATATAAACAAGCTTTCTATATGCTAAATGGAACATGGGTAGTAGGGCACGAAAACAAAATATTTAATAGCAATGTAAATTCTGTAGTTTTTAACAAATTCCAATCATGCAGAACAAGCATAACTATTGAATAAAAATTGCAAATCTTTCAAACTAGGTACCTTTACGAATTTGTAAAATTTATTGGCCAAGAACTATAACAAATGAGGAGTTGTGGAATCTGGTAAGACAGAAAAAGATTCAACAAGAAATAAAATGTAGTCGATGGATTGGTAAAACATTTTGTAAAGATAAACAGAACAACGCAAGGACAGCCTTAAAATAGAATCCAATTGTCAAAAGAAACGGAGAGCGACCAAAAAAAAATGCCAAGGAAGACCACGAAGCGAAAGAACTTAGCAAGGCGGTCAAAGAATAAGTGTAGTGTAGTGGGATAAAGCTAGAAATCAATCCACTGCAGCTAGGGTTAGGTACCTATCATCATAACTCTATAATAAAGCAGAACAGTTCCCAAGGTCAAACATATCAACTCGTGGTCTATGCGTAGTTACGAATGTGGGCGGCGTCTTGATATTAGCAGCGTTGCCAGACCTGGTACAATTCTAAGAATCTGGTACATTCTGAAACCGTTTCCTACAAAAGTACATTTTTAAAACGGGCATGCGCTCAGTCTGGCAACCCTGCATATTCTGACCCGAGTCGTGCCGACCTACCGATGCCATCGGTGACGTAACCGATCCTTGCCGTTTATGTTTGTAAAAGTGTGGTTAAAGTTTACAAATGGAAACAAAATTTATTTTATGTACAAGAATCTGATGAAATCGAAAATACTGCAACGTGCATCCAAATGGAAGGTGTATAAGTCAATGATAAGGCCAGTGATGATCTACGGGTGCGAGACGTGGTCGTTAACAATGAGAGACCAAAACGCACTACGAACTGCAGAAAGAGCAATAATGAGGAAGATATGGGGCCCAGTGCAAGATATGAATGGCCCACGGCGTAGAACGAACGTGGAATTAGACGTGCTAATAAGTGGTGCAGATATAGTGCGTCTTGTGAAAGCACAAAGACTCAGGTGGTTGGGGCATGTCGAGCGGATGGCGAGTGACAGGGCAGTAAAAAGCGTTTTCGAATGGAGGCCGGACTACGGAAGGACCAGGGGAAGACCCAAGGAAAGATGGCTAGACGGTGTTCAGCGGGACTTGAGAACCTTAAGGGTGCTCAACTGGAGACGAGTCGCACAGGACAGAGCCCGGTGGAACAACGTTGTAAAGGAGGCTAAAATCCACAAAGGATTGTAACGCCGGTTAAGTAAAGTAAGTAAATTGTAGCAACTGTTGAATTTGAAAAGACGTCATTATTATCAAAGCAAAATCGTTGATATCAAGAAGCCCTAAATCACTTTCAACACCTTGTTCTTTATACCGGGTGGCCATAAGTACCTGCTACCTGATATCACATTACCTTTGGAATCAACACCGCTTTATTAAAGCGATGAATACAACTAAACTAATAAATGTCATTAATGTCATCACAACTAAAATTCCTGTCTGTCAAAAATTATTACTGATTGCAATAAATAATGGAGTTAGAACAGGAGATTTTTATAATCGAGTTGTAGGCTAAACTGCAGAATCCGGGGCACATTCTCCTCCTCTTATTGCATTTTATTACATTACATAGGTACCAATACTTATTGTAATTGAAATATAATACTAACCCAACATTTATAAGTAGCTAATTTCATGGCTACCGAGATCTCAGATATTTATGGTCACCCGGTATAACAATACTGGACACTCGTCACATAGACTTTTCGTATCTTCAACCCACAATTTTATGTATTTGTACTATAATCTATACCTACAAAAATCTCTTAGGCCAGCTACAGTAGGATCGGCCTGCCGAAAAAATCCAAGTGAGCTGAGATTTTGCATACACCTTTGACATTACAAATAATGTCTCAAAAGTCCCCATCGATATGGCGCTTGCGATTTGAGTTATTCAACGTCAAAGGTCACAGAAATAAGTTTTTCGCAAATATCTCGCTTTCTATGGGTCGTATGACTTTTTTAGTTATTACAAAAAATGAAGGCTAGGAAATTCTCTACAAAAAAGATTATACAGGTGCTTTACGTACAACTAACCATTCAGTAAATAACACACTGTTGAGTTTTGCAGACGGGTTTTACTTCCTTTTACGATAAAGGAAGTATTGCATTCACCCCAAAAATTCTAAATTGAGTTTTCAACAGATCTTCACGTTTTAGAGTCCCCTGAACCCAAAAACACGTGTTTTTGTTCATTGGTCGGTCTGTCTGTCTGTCTGCGAACAGAATATCTCATAAACGGAAAGAGGTATGGCGTTGAAACTTCAAATATAAGTTTTGTGTACTTTCTAAACGCGACAGCTATCTTTTGAAGAAAATCGCATAACCGGAAGTATGATGTTTACTCTTGTGTTTCAAAAACGGCTCCAACGAGTTTTTTCAAACTTTACATTTTTATTACATTTTATATGTGGATTGATTGAGATGAGTGATTTTCAAGTTGAATTTTAGAGGTATTCAACTGAAAAATCACTTATCTCACATCAATACACACCGGTTATGTGATTTTCTTCAGAAGCTTGCTGTCGCATTTAGATAGTACAAAAAACTTATATATGAAGTTTCAACGCCATACCTCTTTTCGTTAATGAGTTATTCTGTTGGCAGACAGACCGACGGACGGACACACAGACCAATGAGCAAAAACATGTTTTTTGGGTTCAGGGGACTCTACAACGTGAAGATCTGTTGAAAACCCAGTTTCCGAATTTTTGGGGTGAATCCAATACTTTCTTTATCGTAAAAAGAAGTAAAACCCGTCTGCAAAACTTAATAGTGTGTTATTTACTGAACGGTTAGTTGTATGTAAAAAAGCTATATAATCTTTTTTGTAGAGAATTTCCTAGCCTTCATTTTTTGTAATAACTAAAAAAGTCATACGACCCATAGAAAGCGAGATATTTGCGAAAAACTTATTTCTGTGACCTTTGACCTTGAATAACTCAAAACGCAAGCGCCATATCGATGGGGACTTTTGAGACATTATTTGTAATTTCAAAATAAAGGTGTATGCAAAATTTCAGCTCACTTGGATTTTTTCGGCAGATGCTGCGGTTGTCCGTCTAATGTAACTGGACTATCTTGCGATATTGTGCAAGTCAAAGTGTGAAAATTGCTGTTGATTTTGTTAATTCTGTTATTTTGTTATTGCTATTGTCGCTATTTTTGTGTGTGTTATTAATTCTGTTTTGAAATGCGCCATACCACAATGATGAGTACGCCTCCGATTTATTGAGTCGTTTAGCTTAAATAAGGTTAACGATTTAATGTCAATATGATAGATGTCAAAAGTGTTACCAATACAAAACTTGGAAATTACTAGATTCTAACATTAGTTCTGCCATCTATGACCACTGGTTTGGATTCAAGTTGTAGTGACATCGCCATGGATATGCCATCTACGAGTGCTGGTCCAAGTTCAGACGACATCCCCATGGACATGTGAGCTATAGGTGTGGGTTCAATTTCCAGTGACATCGTAATAGGCATATATGATGAAGAGGTTTGTAATTTTGTGAATTATCTGTTACAATGTTATGTACCTATTTTAATTATGGATTGCAGCTATGGTGTCACTGTAGGAAACCAGACGACGGCGAACAAATGGTAAAATGTTATGACAGAAAATGTAGAATAAAATGGTACCATTCAGCATGCCTACAATTAAAAAAATTCCTAAAGGAAAGTGGTTATGTGAACTCTGTAAATATACTGCTCCACAAATGAACTGGACCATTTGCATATATTGGTGCAATTTTTAAAAATATTTTCCAAAAGGGCAGTCATGAAATTTTTGGTAACCTTTCATGATTGTGTCACTATAAAAAGCATTTCTTTTCATAATTCTGTTTAAAGAAAACGAAGTCCACTAATAAAATATCATTTTAAAATTTTGAATTTTGCCCAAATATTGATAGCACATTGCATACAAAGTATGCCGAATTGTTGCCAAAGATTTTTAAACGTTCTGGAGAGACTCAAAGAACTATTAATTAAACCTTTTTTTGTGATTTGTCTTATTTTTGTGAAATATAGTTTTTTATAGTTTCATAATTTTATTAATATGATTTTGTTAATTCTTCAGTTGATATTTGAGAATAGTGAAATTAAATATGCTTAATATGAGTATACTATAAAACAAAAGCTTTTATATACAGTGTGTCCCCGGATAGGTGAAACGACTCTTGTGAAAGGTAAAAAATTCTCGATTTAAATTTTCATTTTTTGGGGTTCAGCCCTGCTTGGTTAAAGGCGAATTTCCAACATAATTTTAGTTCTGAGAGATCAAGTATGCCTTGGAAATTTTAAAAAACCTATTTTTCTGTGAGGTAAAGTACCTTATATGTGGCAAATACGACAAAAAGTTATTAAAAAAAGTTGTTTAGAATCAACACATAGGCCTCTATCCCAAATTTCAAAATCCTCAGCCAACTTTGATCTCTCAATTTCTTTTTATGTTTAGGTCCCAAATCAAAGAATTTTACTTTTAACAAAGTTTTTTATTTCATAATAAAAAAACTTTGTTAAAAATAAAATTCTTTGATTTGGGAAATAAACTTGAAAGAAAATGTGAGAAATCAAAGTTGGCCGCGGATTTTGAAATTTGGTATAGGGGCCTAGATGTTGATTCTAAACAACTTTTCTTTATAACTTTTTGTCGTATTTGCCACATAAAGGGTACTTTACCTTACAGAAAAATTGATTTTTAAAAATTTCCAAGGCATACTTGATTTTTCAAAACTGAAATGATGTTAGAAATTCGCCTTTAACGAAGCAGGGGGGCTGAACCCCAAAAAATGAAAATTTAAATCGAGAATTTTTTACCTTTCACAAGAGTTGTTTCACCTATCCGGGGACACGCTGTATACAGTCTGTTCTATAAAAAAGGCCTTCTAGCTACTTTATTATTTATTTTAGACCCAATAAACCTTATATCAAATCAAATGGCGCATAAAAACCTACATTTTAACACTATCAAAATTTTTTTATCTTCAATTGTTTCAGAGTGGTGACGTCACGTGCAATTTTTTTAAATGACACGGTATATATTTTTTGACATTTTCTGGTAGAGGTTTTTTTTCTCTTTTCAACAATATAAATATTTCATGCACTTGCATAAAAAAATTTTCGTGAAAAATTACAAAACTTTTTCACAGTGGGAGGCCATGATACAAAACTGTAAGCAAAAGTGTAACTCAGAAAAACAAAACAAATAGTAGCCAAACGCTTTAACTGTCAGATTTCAGAATAATCTAAAGTGTTTATTGTTTTGTTTTTCTGAGTTACACTTTTGTTTATAGTTTTGTATGGTGGCCTCCCACCGATAAAAAAGTTTTTTAATTTTTCTCGAAAATTTTCTTATGTAAGGGCATAAAATATTTATATTGTTGAAAAGAGAAAAAAAACCTCTACCAGAAAATGTCAAAAAATATACAGTGTCATTTAAAAAAATTGCACGTGACGTCACCACTCTGAAACAATTGAAGATAAAAAAAATTTGATAGTGTTAAAATGTAGGTTTTTATGTGCCATTTGATTTGATATAAGGTTATTGGGTCTAAAATAATTAATAAAGTAGCTAGAAGGCGGGGCCTTTTTTATAGAACAGACGGTATATATATTGTGACGTAATGTAATAAATACATTTTTATGGGTGGTCCAGTACATTTGTGGAGCAGTATATAAATAGAATTATTTTGTTATTCTATGTTGATAGAATTTGTAAATATGTTGATCCTTTATACTTTATCCATTGCAATTCTTTTTCATACTTAATTTAGACATTAGTTATTCTGTTATTTTGTACTGTTATGTAAATATTTTGATTGTTTATGTACCTTAAATTCATTAAAATTTTGTTATAAATTATGGAATAATAAGATTAATGATAGCAAGCTGCTTTTGCTATTAACTTTAAGAGTACCCGCTAGGCTTGTTCGTTTCTCACGGTTATTCTTTGTACCTTCTTTTTATACCAGAATTCCGATTACTGATATATTAAAGCTTGTGAATCAAATTTACATACTGCTCAACATTGATTTGTCAGCTCCATACTGTATGTTTGCATCTATTGTAAAAAAGTATTATTATAACTAAAATGAAACAAAATGAACTATTGATGTAACAAATTTTTAAGACTTAAATTTACCAATCAGTACGGGAAGTCATAGTAGCAAGTTACGGCATCGATCCATCTCCTGC
Source organism: Agriotes lineatus (assembly GCA_940337035.1). NCBI lineage: Eukaryota > Metazoa > Arthropoda > Insecta > Coleoptera > Elateridae > Agriotes > Agriotes lineatus. Next base: position 43,590,054 of record OW679194.1, read on the forward strand.
AACCATGATTAAAGTTTATTTTAGTTAGGATGATTATTTTAATTTTAATTTACATGCTATAACGCTCATACCTGCATATAGCAGAATATATCTACACTGCATCTCTTGTAATAAGGGTAACACTTGTTAGAGATGCCACAATAAATAAATATTAAATAGCTTCAAAATATCCGTTATTCTTTATGCATTAATAGTTATTTGTTAGAGATGCCACAATAAATAAATAGTAAATAGCTTCAAAATATCCGTTATTCTTTATGCATTAATAGTTATTTAACCAACAAGTGTGTTAATGAAGGCGATTAATAATCGAGTGAGTGCCTTTAATAGTTGAGATTATTAATAACCCATTAACAAACAAGTTGATTACAAAAATTTTTCGTTGACCTCAAAATCTTTTTTTGTGACGAAAAATTTGATTAATACAACTAACCTCCATGCAAAATATCATCAAAACATCAAAATCACAAAAACAGTTAATTAATGAAAAAGAGTGGATTAATCAAAAACAGTGTATTAATGACTTCTATTAATCCATCCTTTTTTAGGAAAAATAATTCATTAATATTGAAATTAAGAAGCGGTCAACGAAAAAATGATTTTTCTTATTCTTTTATGTTGTGTAGACAGCATGTGTAATTTTATTGATTGTTAATGTAGCTTACATAGTTTTAAAATATCCTTATGTTTCTTATCGTATAGGTACCTACTATTTAATAATTTTTGCTATGTGATATTGTAATTTGGCTTTTTATTAATTGGCCACATGCAGAATAAGATAATAAAATAATTTTACATTATATAATAAATGGTGGTGGATAGTATTAACGTTAGATCCTTAATTAACTAATTTTAATAATTTTGTAGATATTATTATTATTATTAAAGTAAAAATAATTAGATTAACTTTGTTAATACAATTTATTTCATATTTATACAATTATAGGAGAGCATAAATTTACGAGTGCAGAAGAAACTGTTAATATCTGATCTACCACAGCAACATCGTCAGTTTTCTTTTTCGCCAGGAACATAGGCATTGTTTCGTGAAGAACTGTATTTTTTTGACGAAGGACACCAATAACGCGTTGGACGTGTATTCTGAAAAAAAGATATAATTAAGATAATTATTGTAACAATATACTTGCACTACCTCACGCTTGCTATATTCCTGGTTGATGCTATATCCCTTGGATCGAGCTGCCGTTTCCCTTTTAGAAAAGCAGAGGCGTAATCACTGTGGCCATATGTAGTCCTACGGAGTCTTTTATTAAAAAGCCTCTGCCAATACAAAATCTTCTGGCAAGAGATTGTTTAAAATCCCACAATCCTCTGTTAGACCTTTATCGCTTATTCTGCCACCATATCCATGTGATACAAATGATATTGATCCAGGAGGAGTGATGCCTATTAGTACCTTTACCGTATTATGTTGTTTGTACGTAGATCATGTAGTACATTGTACTTCAAGGCTACTTGATTTTTCCACTCTCATCTCAAAACAATTGATTATTACTGAAATCTTGTTGCCAAATGCTACCTTGAAGCATTCTGGCATTGATTTAATCAGCTGATCTCGTTCAGGCCAAATAATAAAATTTTTCATCCGATGATACATAATATTCAATGTGGTATAAAATATTCTAGAAATTGTTTGTACGCTGACGTTAAACATGTATGCCAATAAACTAAAATCTAAATGTAATCTAAGTTTTATCACCGTTATCATAAACATGGCTCTAAGCATGTTTTACGTACTGAATTAGGAATAAATATATATAATTAAATGTGAACTGTATATATTGTATGTATTTGGTGTAGCATTTGCCATAGTAGACGTGTGTAAAAGATTTTTGTTTGTAATGTCGCAAACAAAGTATATCTATCTAACGCCCAAAACTTTAAATGCGGCATGTGCCGTGGGCTACGTCATTCTTCCATGCTCACGTAAAACTTTTACATTCACTGGAAAACTCTCACTTTTCTTAACTTGTAGAACAATTCTTTTCATAATTTTTTTTTACTGCGTTCCAACAACGTCGTATTAATTAGGACGCCTTCAGGGGCGAGCGTTTCCTTTCCAGAGACTTTCCATTTGAAAATATATTTTTTGGAACTTTTCCTTACTGCCAATCTCTAGCGTGCTTTTAAACTTTCTTTAGTGCAACAAAAGTTATTAAATTTGTCGTACATTTTAATTGCGGCATATGCCGCGGGTTTCAGCTAGTCCTGACTTATGATTGCCCTCAATCATTGTTATTATTTTATTACTTAAACGTATCACTAGGTACTAAGCTAGACTAATTAGTAACAAAATATGGTACATAAAATTTGAAATGTTCACCTGATACAAAATACGATATTTTCGAAAAATACAAATAGTTTTAACTATCACACTTGCATATAATTAGCCCAACTTATTAATCCAGGGTTTCATATTTTGAGGTGAGCAAATACCTTCGAACCGCAGCTGAGGTAACTGATAACCATCAGGATCTTTAATTATACATCGATCATTATCCAATCCTTTATCTAATAGCCGTGTCTGTCTGGGACGCAGTTTTTGTCTGTCTGGGACGCCGTTTTGTCTGTCCGGGACGCTGTTTCAGCAGCCAAACCGTAAGAGATAGAGAAAAAAGTTATGAAAGTTATATGTTTGGAATGGTCATGTCAGGTCAGGAACCGAATTTCAGTCACGTGACACTTTCGGTTTTCGATAAATCAGCAAAAAAGGCCGTTTTTCAAATAGAACGCGTATTAAATAAAAACTGTTTCAGCAGCCAAACGGAGCTGCGACCCTCTGGCCTTCAAACCTCGATCGGTTAGGCAACCACTTTGACACCTTTCAGGTCTGGGTACAGTTTTTATTTAATACGCGTTCTTATTGAACAACGGTCTTTTTTGTTTTTTTAAATGAGACATTTGCCTCACTGGACTGCTAGTATTTTCTTAATTACATAAAGTTTCCTAAATTTTGGAAGTAATTTTTTATCGACTCCCGCGGTAACATCTACATTTTTAATCATTACATAATCTCCAACTTTATACATAAAAGGTTTTTTTATGACGTTTATCGTAATATTCTGTATTGTAATTTTGATTTGCTATGATTCATGAAACAGCACTGTTTCGAATATCAGCCAAATTGCGCTCAGCTTCTTGTTGATCTTCCAAAATTATTTTAAATCATCTTCTACTAAACCAGTTTGATTGATTCCAAATAATAACCTTGCAGGTTTGTCACCCGTTAGAACGATTAATTGTGTTATTTAATGAAAATTCTGCTTCATGTAATATGCGATCCCATTTTCTCGTATCCTCTGACAGCTTTGTTAGCATTGGTGTAAAAGATCGATTAATACGTTCAATCTGACCGTTTGAATGTGGAGTAGCTGTAGCTATCAAAACATATTTTATTCCATGCTCTCCTACAAAATTTTAAAATTTGGTTGATGTAAAAGAACTAGCATGATCCGATTTGGTTTACTATACGTTACAAAATAATTGTTTAGGTGTTTAATTACCTCATCAAAATTGGTGGTTACTGTAAGATACAATTTTACAAATTTTGTAAGGGCGTCAATTATTTCGAAAATAGTATATTGTATGTTAAGAGCTGAAAGTGCATTCTTGCCGCTTGCGCATGAATATTGCTGGTTGAGACGAAGTCGAAACCAGCAATCATGCAAAAGCGACAAGCGCACTTTTAGCTCGAAATATACATACTAGTTTTTCGACGACTGAGCATATTATTAAAGGAAAATATCAAATTTCATTTTATCGCAAAAATTAATTGGCAATCAAGTTAACATTACTCGCGCAGTCTATTAGACATGTGACGCGATTATTTCGACAAATGATGGGCATTGTCAAGGAAACATTCGGACGTGGCTACCTATTTTGTTCACGCGGAAACCCAAAACGCTCGGCGAGCGGCAAAATGATGAAAACGCACGCTCAGCGGCAAATGTCAACTTTCTGTTGTCAAATGACAGTGAGAAAAATCTACTTTCGATGTCAGTCGTCGAAAAATATATTTATAATGATGACCAGTTTTTTCTAATGGCCCGTAATGACCAATATGAATACAGTAAAATGGTAAATTTCCTTTGTCAGGACAATGAAGTCGCCCTTCTACTTTGTTAATACTGTATCGTGTGCTATACACTTTGTTACGGTATAAAACTGTTTTACGACACCTCAGGATACGAGAGTGCCACCAAAGATGTCACGTCCGGGAAATGTCACCACTTGCCCTAGGATTCTCGAGAACAGACTAATACGCTCAGGGAAATGGACGTGGTCCTACAAACGGTACGCCGTAGGGACAAGCGTAACGATATACAAGATGTTACAAAATAATAGGACGCCACGGGATTCGGAATTTAAGTCCACGTTTAACAGAAACCCGAAAGCTAAGCGGGGTAGAGTATGGGTGCAACCTTGGGATTCTTGGAACCGGCAGCTGAAGCGTTCGAACCTACCTTGACGCTCACAAATTCGTCCAGGATCCGCTTTACATCAATCTTACACCAGCCGCCAATCGGGCGACGAGACTACAGATTGCTTACACCGAAACTCAATATTGCAACACAAAGAAAATACAGCAGAAGCGTTTGACAAATAGGTCTATTGTTCTTCAACCACATACGGTACACAAACATTAGTTAGTACACAAAGCGTAACGAAAAAAAGGGGTGTTAAAACAACCGTTAGTTAATGCACACATATAATTAGTACGAAAAGATGACGCTCCTGCATATGGCACAGTACATTGAGAACGTAGTCGCACTGCTTAATGCAAAAACGGTGACATAACAAACGTTAGTTAGCACGCTTATAATTAGAGACATTAATTAAGACGCCAATGTGATGTGCTGGCATAAGGTCATGTACACTGAAATGTGTTCGCACTGCTTAATGCAAAAAGGGTGATATAACAAACGCTAGTTAGTGTACGCTTATGATTAGCGCGGAAAGCTTACGCCTAGTACAATACCATCACGGAACTTTACCTGTGGCGGTCGAAGCGGCTTCCAGCGTGCGTTACGTGTCCCAAGGTCTGCGAAGAGCGCCAACGGGCTCGAAACGTGGGCGTTGATAGTGCCGTCCCGCAGAATCCTAACCAGAAGATAACAATGCGACCAGAATACTCGACCAGGCTCGCACGTAAAACTCGACCAGGGGTAAACGCTCTCACTTTAATCCGACATACTCATAAGTGGTTAATGGCACGACAGCCTATTCGACGAAACACAAAGCGCCTGGCAACTCAACGGAGGGGGGGGGCAACACTCTGCGACCGACTCCCTTCAATTTTGCGAACACAACCAAAAACCACAAGCCACGCTACCCCAGCTCTACCAAAGCGGGACGGACGGGGAGCGTGTATGTGTCTCCCACGAAGCACCTGGAAACATTGACGAGGCGACTGCAAGCTTGCGAAATATTCTAGAAAAGCGTCTGCATACTAAATCGTATTGCTACAGTTGCAACCAATAAAAAATGGGACAACTCTTATAACAGATTTTTGTCTAATTCTAGCTGCTTGAATTTGTTTTATTAATGTGTCATATTGCAACATTGAATATTTGACATCTGCCAAACAATTCCAAATTAAAAAAAATACGACAAAGTAATTTAGCCGCATATAATCGCAGTGACGAAAGGTGGAATAATCGCGAAAATCGACGAAACTGTCCCATTTTTTTGCCGCAACTGTACCTAGCATGCCAACGAATATACGCAAAGTTATGAAATAAGCGCCTTTCAGATTCTATGGTGGCGGGATTAGCTGGGTACGCTGTAAGCCATTTACTGCTTGCATGAAATTCGATAAGCTTGACTTAACAACCGGAGTAATATGAAAAACTATACAAGTGGGGCCATCATTTTAGAAAAATACTCTAACAGCCGTACATTCGTACAATTTAAAAATGTCCCGACAACTTTAAACAATTTCCTATATAAATTTTCACTTTTTCTTTCATATGAGGGAAGCAATAAACGCGCGTTAAATATTCTATGGTTTTGTTAATGCCTTTGTGACCTATATCGTCGTGACTGGCGTTAATAACGTTGTGTTACATTGTGCTTGAAACATAAAATAGTAATTTTCCATTATATTTTCTATAAACTAAACGGCTACTAATTTCGAAAAATGTGTCCTCATTTACTTCGAATTTATTTTAATTTTGCTAACTTCATTGTCTCTCTAAATCTTGTAAAATTGACAAGTTTCTTTCAAAACTATTTTCAGTTATGAGTAAAACAGTATACGTTCGACTAAATGCATCAGCGTGTTTCACTCTATCACTTGCGCGATGTTCAAATTTGTAATTTACGTAATATAAGAGACCACCATAATATTCGCGGATTTACTTCCTTTCTTTGTAATGTTAATTTTAAGCTGTTACAATCAGTGACTATCGTACATGGTATTCCTTGTAAATAAATTCTAAAGCGTTCAATTGAATAAACCACTACTAAAACCTCCAATTCATGGTAACGTGACTCTGCTTGTGTTGTTCTTTTGCTGAAATAACAAATTGGATGAAATTTTCCATCAGATTGCTTTTGCATAGTACGGATCCAAAACATGCGAGCTTGCATCGCAGTGCAACTCTGTGTCCACCTGCGGGGAATAAATTGCTAAAAGTGGTTTCGATATGAATACCTCTTAAAAAATCGAAACAAATTAATTCATTATTTCCCCACTTAAATGCAACTTTTGATTTGAGATCATATAATAGTTTCGAAATTAAAACAGTTTTTTTACGAATTTACGAAAATAAGAAACTAATCCAAGAAAACTTTGCAATGCCTTGGAACTGGATAATTTAAAACAGCATTAATATTTTCTGATATTTCGCTGCTAATTCGATACCCTAAATAGTCGATTTCATTAAATAGAAATGCACATTTTTCAAATTTTAGTTCAAATAAGTTGTTTACTGTAACAGTAAGAACTTATATCAAAATGCTCAGATTATCTTCTATTGTTTCTGTCGCAATCAATAAATCGTTTGAATAAATTAATATTTTATTTTGATTAATCAATGAACGGAAAGCTGCGTTTACAAATCACGTAAAAAAGGAAGGTTCGTTTGATAAACTAAACGGCAATTTTATGTACTGGCATTTCCCTTTAAAAGTAACAAAGGAAGTATACAGAATAGAACTGTCTTTTAATTTAATATGATAAAAGGCATCTTTTAAGTCAAATCTCGTAAAATACATTTTATACCTAAGACTATCGATGTGATCGTCTATCCTAGGAATCAAAAATGCATCTCGTACTGTCTCCTTTTCACAATAAGAACGGCGCCTCGGATTATGATAAAAGGGACTGTGATTTTGTTTTATTATTAATTCCATTTCTAAATTACTACTCGGTTCAATTAGTTTCTCCGCTTCTACATAATATTCTTGTGCAACGGACTGCACCTGATCTCGAATTTTCTAGTCGAAATTTTCATTGATGTTCAATTCTATTGTGCTTAATGAATCTTCAGTAACGTTTATCTCCAAAATTTCGCTTGCAAAAATATTCGAGTACAATTTCAATGTCATCACTAGCCATAAAATCACGGTCTAGTAGACAACAACTAGATACAACAAGTAAATTTATTACAGCTTCACAACCTTTGTTACAGTACAAAACTGTTTTTACGACACCTTCGATTAGGGAGTACCATTAAGCTATGCCACGTCCAGGAAAATGTCACTACTTGCCCTAAATACTCAAAGACAGACTAATAGCCACAGCTGAATACGCTCAGGGAGATGGGCGTGGTTCTACGAACAGACGCTATAGGAACAGGCGTGACGACATATACAGGGTGTCGTTACATAAGAGGGCGCCACGGGTTTCGGGTATAGGAAGTAATCCTCGCGTCTGACAGAAGCCCGAAGGGCCAGACGGGGCTGGTGGGTGTGTCGCTTTGGAGCTTCCTGCAGACTGCAACCAGAGCGTCGGGACTTACCTTGCCGCTCACAAGATTCGACCAGGATCCACTTCACATAAATTCTATACAAAGTGTCGCTCGGGCAATAACATGACAGTATTATAAATATAAAAATTGAAACACAGCATAAAAAACGCATTGGTAACATTTAACAAATGGGGTCGATTGGTCTTCTAACGTACACAAAAATATTCATAAAGTTTTACATAAATGGGTGCATCTTAATGGTCATAAACGATCATGGTTAGTAAACAGTGACGCGTAACATAATTCACAAGCACGGTGCTTATCAGCAGGGCAGCGGCGTTTTAACAACGGGAAGGGGCAAAGCCCTGCAATTGTAATTGACTCGCGACTCCGCCAGAGGGGCGCTATTCATACATTATATGGCCATGCATAGTGCACAGTTCTAAGCCGCGATCGGGTCGCCAGAACGGCAGCACTCGCACGCTAGACCACAATGCGAAACAAACAAATCTAACTTAAAAGGATGCAAGACCAAATGCAGGGGTTTCGAACAGTTAAACTTACGGACGCCACTGGGCTGCAAATTCGTAGCGCGCTGCAGTTCACAAATGAGTCCAACAACCCGCACTAGGTTAAAATGCGCGGCGGTATTCTCACGCTCCGCGAGTCGGTGACTTTAACACGCGGTTCGTGCAGATCAAAACGTTACAATTACAAATACCTTAGCTTTTCCTGGGTTCCCTCATCGCACGAGGGCCGTCGGCTAGAAAGCTGGCAACGCTATCGAAGCGGGGGAAGGCGGTATCTCGTTGCGAAAGGGGGGTCGCTTCAAAGCGGCACTTGCTGCAGGGACATCGGAACGTCGGCGATATTGGGGCCCAATAAATTCCTCGATAGAGCGGCGGCGAATCCGGATGGTTTGACAGAAAACGCCGGAATACACACAGTTTTACCAGGGATGAGTCGTCCTCCGTTAAGATTATCCGCATAGGCAGTGAAAAGGGGCTGACGCCCGACTTCGAAAAACGGCAACCGAAGGACGCCTGGAATCATTAGGCTACACAAACAAGCACCGACCCCTGACTCCTCACAACCTTCACAGTCAACGCCACTCCACCTCGCGCTGTTGCCGCGGTGCGGGGAGCACTGCCGTCGATTCGCACAAAAAAGTGTCTGATAAAATTTTCTCGCCGCCGAAGCAGCATTTTTAACAGTGGAAGGAGTGACTGCAAGCTTGCGGGCTCGTTCGCACTCGTAGAGCATCTCGCTCTATTTGGTAACGAAAACACGCTCACAAGAGCCGTCATATAACATGTGCGTCGCGTTGCTTCTCGGAATTCTGTCGAGTTCGCACACGCCAGAAAATGCGGCATATACAGCATGCACTGAAAGTAGAAGACAACGCTCGCTTTCTCGACTGTCCCTAACACTTCGAATTGTAAATTTTTGTTGAAATTGACCTAAGATATTTAATTTGCTTTTATTAACCCCTTCACACTGTAACGTGCCAGTATACGGTTGTACTGTTACGGTTTTAGGTACCAAATTCTTGTCTAAAAGTGATATTGGACTAGCACTGTCGAATACTGCAGAGATTTTACCGATATTATCAAAAGTTATTTTAACTGTGTAGCACGGCACTAAATCACTGACAGATTCCACTAAATTGGTTGACCCAATTTGCCCGTGGGTTTGTCCTCTCGGATGCGTGACTATTCGACTTGGACATCTGTTTTTCATATGGCTCATTTGTCCACATGTGTAACAAAAAGCGCGCTCCGTTTTCGGCTTTGGGCACGAAGGTGGAAAGTGTCCGGTTTCGTTACAGTTGAAACATTTGGAGCCGCAGCCTTTTGAATTGTCTTGAAAAGATCTGGCAGCACTTGTTGAGGGCACCCTGCTGTTAGAATCGGTCCTACCTAAAAAGTTTGGCACAGATGTTTTACTTCGAACTCTTGCATAAATGTCCAACTTCAATTTTAATTCTTTCAGTATAGTTGCCTCGTACAAAAACATTTTGTGGTTGTTGTCATCCAAAGTCTCATCAATAATATACGTAATTAATGCTTCCGTTTCCACTGTACCCCTTGAAGCTAATTCCTTCATAATTATGAAATATTCTTGAACAGTTTCCTCACACCGCATTTTTCTATTGGACAACGTTTGATGTAATTGAGCACTATTAATGTTTACGGAAGTCGAGATTTTAGAATTTTCCTAGAGTTGAGGCCTCGCTCTCCTTGCATAAACAGTTTTGCTAATCCAGTCAACGATTTCTTGACAAATATCAGCTTTTACAAATCATTCTATCTCATAAGAATTGCATTGTCCTCGAAATCGGAAATCCAGGTCTCCACCGGGTATTGGTCGCCGCCGTAATTAAAGGTCCTCATCGTGTCCTCCACGTCCCTGAAACTCATTGTAAAGACAGGCGCTTTTGAACAATTAATTGACTGAGTCGCTTCCCGAAAATCTTCAGATTTCTGCAGATCCTCCTCAGCATCTTGCTTCACATTTACCAAAGAATCCAAATTAACAAAGTGCGTACAAATTCTTTTGACGATTTCTTCTTTCTCGTCGCCATATTCAATTCCCAAGATATTGCAAATTGCAGTTAAATAGCCTAAATTAAAAGTAAATAGCTGCTACCCATTGTAACTTTTGACTGAATCGTTCCGATTCAAATTCGAAATCAAATCCCGTAAAACTACGAAGTTGTGCACGCCTTTGTCTAACATTACCATATTCTTCATAAATACATTTATAAAAAGCGGCAATAGATTTTACCGGTGTTTTGGTAATATTTTCTTTTAATCCAGGAACTTGGGCCAAACTTTCAATTTCGTTGTTCTCTTCAATCGCGACACATAAAATTGAAAAATGCGCTCCGATTTAAGGGTGATTAATACAGTGCTTTCTTTATCCCACTTCTGAAGCTGTAGTGTTTATTAATATACAGGGTGATTTTAAAATGTTTCGCCAAACTTCGGGGTATTGTTCTATACACCAAGGCAAGTAAAAAAGTCCATATAAACATGTGTCCGAAAATCGCGCGTTTCCAAGTTATGAGCAATTTTTGATTTATTTATTTTTTATATCCCACTTTTATTTGCAATCTATACAAAGTACATTCAGCAAATGTTTTGTAAAAATGGCATGTAGAAGAATGTTCAGTAGCAATCTCCTGTAACAATTGGATTTTCTCTGGTATGTGAATTAGGGAAAAATAGAACTTAAATACTAATCCTTAAAACTAGAACTAGCTTAAATAATAATAAGATTAAAATCTGGTAGCCAAATCATTGGGCAGGTGTCGTTGTAATCTCCTATTGATTATGGGCTGGTTTTGAAGATTCGCTGCTAAAAGGATGGACACTAAGCCGCGCACTGTACACTGTACACTCAAGCGTCTGATTTCTTCTTTGACCGTTTGCCAAACTTTGAGGTATTACTCTACACACCAAGGCAAATAAAAAAGTCCATATAAACATGTTTGAATTGTGAATTTGGGAAATCTAACCTTCTTCAGAGTAGATGTTCGATATGTCCACCACCCATCTCCACACAGACGTCTAATCGCCGTCTCAATGACTGTCTTACTCTTTCAAAAACGCCTGGCATTCCTCTAACAGTTTGACAGGCATCGTTAACACGCTGCTTTAACTCCTCTACTGTATTAATGGGGGTGGTGTACACGAGGCTTTTTAAATATCCCCAAAGGAAGAAGTCCAACGGATTAAGGTCTGGGGAGCGTGGCGGCCATGGAATAGGCCCACCTCGGCCTATCCACTGCTCGCCAAAAACTTGCGATAGGTGCTGCCTCACAAGTATAAGGAAATGTGGTGGAGCACCATCATGCATAAACCATATTCCTTGGCGTAATTGTAAAGGCACATCCTCTAAAAGGCCTGGGAGTTCATTTTCCAGAAAATCATGGTAATTCGCACCTGTCATCCGATTCGGCAAAACGTAGGGTCCTATTAGGCAATCTTCTACGATACCTGCCCACACATTAATTGAAAACCGATGTTGATTTCTTGATTCATAAACGGCACGGGGATTTTCATCTGCCCACATATGAGTATTGTGGAAGTTAGTAATACCATCTCGTGTAAATCCCGCTTCATCGGTAAACAGAATTGAATTCAGGAAAAGTGGATTATCAGCACATTGTTGCAGAAGCCACTGGCAGAACTCAGCTCTTGCAACATAGTCCGTAGAGGCAAGACTTTGAACCCGTTGAACATGATACGGGTACAATTGCTGCTCATGTAATATTTTCCAGATAGTGCATTGGGAGACTCCCTCCGCCACTGCAATCCGTCGTGTACTCACTCTTGGGTCATCTTCTATTTGATGTAACACTCGTTCTTCTAACTCAGGAGTACTCACCCACCTTGGTCTACCTTGTCCTATTGTGCTTGGTCTTGCTGATCCACTTTCACAGATATTCGAATGAATTCTGCTAAACATACTTCTTTCTGGAATTCTTCGGTTGGGAAACCGCTCTTCATACAAACGACGTGCCTCTCTGGTATTTCCATGGGCCCAACCATACATAAAATGCATGTCTGCTAATTCTGCATTTGTGTACATTTTGATACGACGCCTAACTGTTTTTTGTTTGATTTTGACAGGAAGTATTCCAGCCACCTTGATATTTTTTAATAGTTTACGATTTATTTCTCAAATTCATGGTTTGTGCCCAACACAGTTATTCGCAAGGACCTCCAAATCTCAACGGTCAGAGAAAAAATCAGACGCTTGAGTGTACAGTGCGCGGCTTAGTGTCCATCCTTTTAGCAGCGAATCTTCAAAACCAGCCCATAATCAATAGGAGATTACAACGACACCTGCCCAATGATTTGGCTACCAGATTTTAATCTTATTATTATTTAAGCTAGTTCTAGTTTTAAGGATTAGTATTTAAGTTCTATTTTTTTTATATAGATTGCAAATAAAAGTGGGATATCAAAAAAAAATCAAAAATTGCTCATAACTCGAAAACGTGCGATTTTTGGACACATGTTTATATGGACTTTTTTACTTGCCTTGGTGTGTAGAACAATACCCCGAAGTTTGGCGAAACATTTTAAAATCACCCTGTATATTTACAGACTATTTACACACGTTATTGATAACTAACATAAGAACACAACATACCTAACACATAACATAAGAACGTTCATAATAACTCCGCAACTAAACTCGAACCACAGTCTATAATTATTATAGACTGTGGCGTTACGCCATTGGGATGCGCACGCTGTACTTTGGGATTGATGCGGTAACGTCACATGCTTGGCAAATGTGTTGCCTATCCGTGAGGCGTATTACTGGAGTACAAGTGTGTTGTCTATCCGCAAGGCGCACCCACCACACCTTGGACATTGTTTCTGCTATTTTTAATAAAACTCTTAATATTGTCGTTATTAATATTAATTATTAGAAATTTTAATGCGCTTATAAGCAGCTTGCCTTTTGAAATAATGTCCATGTTCTTTACGGAGGTTATTGTAGTATACTAAAAGTTGTTCTCTTTGTTTATTACAGTTAATTTTATTTATTTACTCTGTAAATTTAAACAGTAATCTAACAATTAGGTAACCGTTTGCCATTATCCTTCCACACAAATATGTAGATTTGGATTCGACCAATTGGATTTTTTATATTTATCAACTAGGCCTTATTTGATTTTTCAAAAGTAATTATTCGTTTTTTGTTCTGCAAATTTTTGTATTTTTAATTTTTAAAAAAGTTGTATCTAAGTAGATCACTGAAAAACACATTTTAATTTTTTTATTTGACTAAGTTTCAACGCTGACACTGAGTCATAATCATAAAACAAAATTTGCCTCCAAATTTTACTGCTAACTTTAATAAATAACGTTTACTGTTTTTTACGTCTTTTTACAATAAAAGTAGTATTGGATTCACCCCAAAAATTCTAAATTGAGTTTTCAACAGATCTTTACGTTTTAGAGTTTCCTGAACTCGAAAAACATTTTTGTTCATTGGTCTGTGTGTCTGTCTGTGAACAGAATATCTCAAAAACGGAAAAAGGTATGGCGTTGAAACTTCATATATACATTTTGTGTACTATGTAGATGCGACAGCAAGCTTTTGAAAAAAATTGCATAACCTGAAGTAGGTGTTTACTCTTGTGATTTTTCAGTTTTTTTCGATTTTTTCAAAAACGGCTCCAACGATTTTTTTTAAACTTTACATTTTACTTCCTTTTACTATAAAGGAAGTATTGGATTCACCCCAAAAATTCGAAATTGAGTTTTCAACGGATCTTCACGTTTTAGAGTCCCCTGATCCCAAAAAACATATTTTTTTTCATTGGTCTGTCTGTGTGTCTGTCTGTCTGTCTGTGTGTGTGTCTGTCTGTGAACAGAATATCTCAAAAAACGAAAAGAGGTATGGCGTTGAAACTTCATATATAAGTTTTGTGTACTATGTAGATGAGACAGCAAGCTTTTGAAGAAAATCGCATAACCGGAAGTAGGTGTTTACTCTTGTGATTTTTCAGTTTTTTTCGATTTTTTCAAAAACCGCTCTAACGATTTTTTTTAAACTTTACATTTTTCTTACATTTTTAATGTGTATTGATGTGAGATAGGTGATTTTCCAGTTGAATACTTCTAAAGTGGGTTTCTTTTGTTTTTTTTCTATTTTTTTTTATTAACTCCTATTTTAAATAAAACACCCGGTATGTTATTACATTTTTGAATTTACCTTGAAATTCTAGAGAAAATTTGTCTTTTCAACTAACACTCGATTTTGTACCGTTTTTGTAGAATTTGTAATTTTTGAAAATTTTTAATGCTTAAAAATTAAAAATGAAATTTTTGACTAATTATAAGATCACTGTAAAAGGAAGCTGTGTGAGTGTATCACACCAGATTTTTTATTAAATTTTTAATGTGTATTGACGTGAGGTAGGTGATTTTCCAGTTGAATACTTTTAAAATGGGTTTCTTTTGTTTTTTTTCTATTTTTTATATTAACTCCTATTTTAAATAGAACACCCGGTAGATTATTACATTTTTGAATTCAGCTTAAAATTTTAGAGAAAATTTGTCTCTTGAGCTAACACTCCATTTTGTACCGTTTTTGTAAAATTTGTAATTTTTGAAAATTTTTGACAAATGCTTAAAAATTTAAAATCAAATTTTTACTAATTATAAGATTACTGTAAAATGAAGTTGTGTGCGTGTATCACACCAGATTTTTTCTTTTTTAACGCCGATGGCAACTTATTCCACTTGGAACCAAAATTTTAAAGTTCCATTTGTAGTATCTTTCGCCAGTTCAGGATAAAACTTGGTTAGCTTTTTGTGAAAAATATGTCAACAGGTTTTGAAGGAAAGAGAAACGTGACGGGTAAAAGCATTCAAAGTCTTGCGACAACGCCTTGTGAAATGCAAATTTGGATTCTTAGATACTGACAACTTTGTTCAGTCATATTAAAAATCTATATTTTCAATTGGTTATTCATAGCTGGATTTTGTGGTGCTTTATCGCAACTTTCGTCGTGAAATATTATTTTCTATCGTATTCTCTTTCTTCGTCTAGCGGAGTTTCATTTTCAAAAAATTCCTCATTTACTTGATTTATAAACTCTTCAGTTTTACGAAATTCTCGATAAACTTTTTTTAGCGATAGAAAAGAGTGCTCTGCCATGCGGTATTCTGGCAAGAAATTTATACCTGATATTTATAGGTACTTTGATAGAGGCATAAAAATTCTTTTGAACAACATCGCGAAAATAATTGTCTCATACTTCAAGAAATTGTAACATGTTAATATGTGACAGTGATTTGAGTGATTAACCAGCAGACCACCTGCCCATCGGGCTAGCGCCTGATCGCCCGGCCTCCCAGTCCGTCTCTGCTTAAAGTTACTATTAATTTGGCAGCACCTAACAACGGACAGTTGCCGATTATGTTGGCATCCTGCATATCCGGAATTGAAAGTGCCAATGGTCGATTAAAAATACTTAAGTCTCAAATTTTGTGTGTTTTGTGTTTATTTATTTGTAGGTATATGGTGGCCAAACAGCAATAAATGCATCCAGTAACAACGCCTTTAATTGCAGATTTGGTAGTGCAGCTGTAAATATCTTAAAAACGTCGCATGATCAGCTGTTCTGGAATTTGGTATTTGTTAATCAACAAAAATAACTGTAAAAATAATGGATCTGTCAGAAGACTTGCAAGACATTCTATCACTAGTAAGGGCCTTTCCAAGAGGGTTTGAAGACAGCTGGAGTAGCAAAACCAGTTTTTCACAAGACTTCCATAGTTCCATGCTCGGTGATCTAATTGACGTTAATAAAATACAGTTTTCCAACGATGAAACTTGGTACGTAGCACCATATCGTTAATTAAGCAAAAATGCATGTTAATCATTGCATTCTAGGCTCTATGAATCTCCAACAAAAAACTCCAACGTTAAAAACTTAAAGCATTGGTTATACCAGGACAGCATGGGTGCACAAGATTCAAGCTTCCGCTCTAATCACGTGGCGTTAGTCCACGAAGCACCAAATTTAGATACGAAAAAAAGTATAGATTCGCGGACGTTCACACGCCCCAAGAAGCGGTTAAACCGGCCCAGCATTGAAATGTACAACGAGGGTTATTTTAAAATGGATAAAAGTGTAGATTCAGACACCAACAAATATGCTGACGAAGTTGAAAACAGTCCATCGCCCTTTGCAAGTCGATTCAAAAGTGTTTCAGAATTGGAAATTCCCGAAAGTGATTCAGTACCAGTGCAATCGCAGCCACCACTAACCTTTGATTTCTCACAACCCACAAGCAGTAGCATATTTGATAAAATTGTAGCCGCTGCTCCAGACGTGGACTCGTTTCAGAACATGTCGCCGCCTAGTTTAGTGAATTCCATGTGCTCTTCGACGTTTACGAACCTGATGGAAAGTAGTATGATTAAAAACGATCCTGTTTTGAGGGAAATTCGGGACGAGGATTATTCGGACGACATGCTGCAAGATTGCGATCCTCCACTATTGAAGTCGTTCACGGGCAGTAGCAGCAGTCTCAATTCGGATACCCCAGAGGGTTTTTTGAAACGGACAGCTGACACTACGTTTAGTAAAATTTACAAAAAGAATGTGTCTGTTGAAAAGGAAAATGCTCTGAATGAAACTTACAGTTCCGAGCACACTTTTACGCTTGATTGCACCTACCAGAAAGAATTGATTAACGATGTCAGTACGTCTGACGGCGGTTCTATTACCTCTGGTATGTATTGTTTATATTTTGGTGAGATCTTAATTGATATTAATTCATTTTAAAGTTCTGTTGGTAGCTTCTGCTGTAAGAAAATAATTGAACTAGTATGGTTTGTTGCAATTTTGGTAAATTTTAAGTTGTTTTTCACGATTTATACCAATTATACCAATGCTGTCTTGATTGAGATTTTCGAAATGCTTGGTTAATCTGAATATGTTTAGAGTGTTGGAGGTGAGATATTCGGCTGGCAGTAGGGGTCTGATGTTGAAGAAGTCATATTTTGCATACACAATATATGTATACACGATGAGCACCTTAAGAAAATAAAATTTTGTTGGTTTTTGCTTTAACTGGGAAATACATAGAAGTAATAATTTGTATATAATGCAGACTTTATCCTTGATAAAAATGGGGTCTAACAAATACAGGATAAAGGTTGTACGATACAAAAAGGAGCAACGAATAAGTGTGTTATGTTAAATACAGCTGCAACGCAGGAATTCGAAGGGTCCCGGTGGCTCTGGAAGCAAAAGCTTGCAAATGTTTTCGTTTTCTTTTAGGTAACGTTTAGTTTTTTCAATTCTTTCTTTATATTTCTTTTCCATGTTTCTCTTGGTCTGCCTGCTTTTCTTTTTCTAATATTCTGCATACTGTTTGGAGGTATTTGTTTACGAAAGTTTGTAGTCTTCTTATATTTCTTTTGGTCTCCATCTATGTTTCTGCTCCATGGAGGGCACTTTTTACATTGGATCTGAATAATCAAATCTTGGTTTTCCTATTGATATTTTCAGTTAACCATATTTTCCTAAGCATATTGAATGCATTTTGTGCTTTATTTATTGTAGTTGTTATTTCTTGGTCGGTGCCACTCTGGCTGCAAACAATACTCCCTAAGTAACAATTTTTTTACTGTCGTCTAGGCTCTTCCTTGTCGGTAGCTTTATTTTCTTCTCATTTATTGTCAGTCTTACTTCGTTTTGCGGCATTTATTAGTTTATTTGTCTTTGTCTGCATTTGTTGTCTTTTGGACGTTATCAGAGTGATGTCATCAGCGAATTCTAGGTCTGCTAGTTTATTAAAAGTGTCCCAAGTTTATTTCTGTTCTTTGGTCTACTGTTTTCATTTTTGGCAATTTAATTATAATTCCTTGCATCCACTCTGAAGGGATTCGTTCTTCTTATATTTCCTTTAATAAAATAGGTACATGGTTTTTACTAATGTTTCCATTTGGGCTTTAATTAGATCTACTGCTATATTATCTATCCCACCCGCTTTTGCATTTTTGAGGTTATGATTGCTTTCTGTATTTCGTCTTTGCTAAATTCTTCTAAACTTATATTCAGTTCCTCGTTTTGGCTTTAGTTTGCGCTATTAGTTGTATCATATCTTGTTCTTTATAAATTTCTGTAAAATATTCAACCCATCTGTTTTTTTTTATCCCTTCAGTCAATGACATATTTCTTGTTTTTCCTCGTTTTTGATTTTGTTAATTTTCTTGTTATTTCATAAGGCTTCCATGTATCGTGCAGTATTGCCGCCTCTTCTGCCTCTAGTGCTTGTTGTTCCAAGAATAGTTGTTTATTTTTCTGGCGCTTCCTTTGATCTGTTTATTCTACTCTCGGTATTCTTCTTCAAGCTTCAGAATAGATTATTTTTATCTTCAGCACCTTTCTTTTGTTTATTACTTTGAAGGTGTTTTGGGAGAGCCATGTTTATCTTTTCTCCTTTCGAGTCTGGCATTTTCTGTTGCTGCTAACGTTATAGCCTTTTTGTATTTTTGCCACACTTGTATGTTTTCTTCATTCAGATTTTCAATTCTTCCAATTTTTTATCTACTTTTGCTGGAACTGTTAGCGCGAGTCTTCATTTTCTAATAATTTTTTTTAGGTTATATGTTCCTCTTGTTATCTGCTGAGTGTAATTGGCTTTCAGGCTTAAAATGTGTGCTCTAACAAGGTTGTGGTCGTATCCTAAATCAGCTCTTCTCATGGCTTTTACGCCTTGGAGGGAATTTCGCCATTGTCGCTCAAACATTATGTGATCAATTTGGTTCTTTGTATTTCCTGCTGGTGATGATTAGCCTTTGGCCATTTTCATTCGCGACTCCAAATGTTTTCCAATCACTTTTTCTCTTTATTGTTTCTGCCCACCTTTGCTTTCCATATCCGCATTAAAATGTTGATGCCGCTTTTGTGTTTTCTGCAGATCATTTCAAGTGGCGATTGGTTTGATATTCCTTCTGATTCCATTAGTGTTACTGCTGACTCTGGATTTAACATTTTCACCTTTTGCTCCTGCATGTATGATGGTATTCCCACTTTGTAGTCTGACGCTTCGTTTCTCTTTCCATCTTGTTTCGCTTATAGCTACATTTTGTTTTTATATTTATTCATTTTCTTTGTGTTCTGTCTTACCTGTTCCCAACATTGTTGCACACAATATATTTTTTCTTGCTCTCTAAATCTTTGTTCTTACTAATTTGGAATTTTATGTTGTTCATTCTTGTTATTGCTGTTATTGTCATATGTCCATTTGTTCTCGACTCCTTCCAAGTCTTCATTTATAGGTAGTGCATTTGTCATTGAGCCATTTTCATTCACCATGATATTGTATTGGTTGCCTTTGGTTCGTGGATTAAATGCGTTGATTTTTTTAATTTGATGCTAGGACCAGACTCTGGGTCTAAAAACCCCTGCTATTGTTAATATTAATTATTATTAATCGTGTTTTTGTACTAACTTAAAAATTATAAGGAAAACAAGTAAAAGGAGGGGAATGGGCCTCGAATTCCGCCTGCCAAAACTTGTTTATAATCCACATATTTTATTTCTTCTCTTGTGATTTCCTCTTCATTCATTTTTATCTTCTCTAATTTGTTGATCAGCTCCCGGTGCTTCTTCCTGTGTTGTTTGTAGATTTCTTCGAGTTGTTCAACCCACCTTTGTTGAATTTCTTTATTTGTGTTAGGAATTTTCACCCTTGTGATCTTTTTTCATGTTGATTACCTTTGTTGTATCATAAGGGAGTTTAATGTAATTTTTTTGTGCTGCTTATGTTCTCTGTTTTTTCCCCTTGTCATTCCTAGCACTTGGTTGGACTTGCTTTGTATTTCTTTATCCTCTCCGTTCTTGCTTGCCAGTATACTTTCCTCACAGTTTTTTTTAATAGTTATTTTGTATATATTCTATATTTCATCTACCTACTTCATTGTCTTCATTTTTCTGTTTCTCCCATTCTTCTTCTAGATTTTCTTTGCCATTGTACGTTGTATCTATTCTGTTTTTGTCTCCTTACTTTTGACTTAGCTTCACTGTGACTAACATGTTTAGTCATTCCATCTGCATCCTTCATTGCTCTAACATCATTCAGCATGCTTGTCCATTTTCTTTCTATTACTGTGTTGTCTATTTTTTAAATAGGCCATCTACCTTCAATTATTAAGTTATTTCCTATAGAAAATTCCACAAATAATTTGCCATTTCCTTTTATACTGCCTACTCGCTCTATCTCTATTGTTTCTTCTTCATTCATTCATATCGCTCTTTAATATTCTTATATCTGTTTTATGTTGTTTATTATGTCGCACCCTTTCCATTTTACTTCACTTAACCACATTATCCATTCGCTACTTTCCAATTTTGTTATCAATTTGATTTGCCTTGCTTCGTTCTAGCATCACTTTCAAGTTCCACACTCCTTATATATTTTGATTTTCTAGCTTCTAAAACTTAGTATGTCTTGGAATGGAGTAGCAGAAAGTTTGGCATCAGTGCGAGTGTCATGCTTGGAACAATATAGACAGACCGCCTTGCCAGTATACAAAAAAGCTGTACAGAGTCGCATCGCATTGCTAGTTTACACTCATTATCGAGCCATTCTTTATTATAATAATCTGTATGCTACGTTGTGGATTGTTCCTTTTGTGCTTTTCCATTCCAACTTCATTTCATTACTGACAGGTTTTGTGTTGGTAGCGTCACATATGCTTCCTTTATGTTATGTTGCACTTAATTATAGTTTTTGTAGGGATATGTAAGTAGCTTATAATAAAATTTGGTCAAACCGCTATCATGACACACAATGCTATTTCTCTTTTTTGTAGCTAATGCTACAACACTATACAGAACCAAAAGCCGTCAATCGAACAAATATTAGCTTAGAATTACCAACACAAGTGATCCAATGTCGCCTTTTTTTCTAGGATCCGTTATACAATCACCCACCTCACAGCACCATACAAACCTCAATGTCACTATCACCAATATATCGCCCGTTCTGAACGGCACCTACCGCAAGAGCATGAATGCGAAGCTGAACGACACATATCAGAAGTCGCCGCAGTACCGCAGCAACGACGACCTAAATCGAACCATCACCATTGCCGACAGCATCGATTCGAACCGACGGAACAGCTCAAAGCGCCACAGCTATGTCCTAGACAATCGCGATTTGAATAAGACTGTACACTTGAAACGAAACTCCGTGGGCTACTCGGCTGGGTCTACCGACAGCCTGGACTACACGAGCAGCCTATCCACAAGCAGCAAGGGCTCGAATAAAATGCTAAACATGGCAGAGGTCGATGCCATCGTGCTGCAACAAGAGCAAAGTAAGTGGAACGTGTGATTTGATTATAGATAATAGAAACGGTTTGCAAAATATTTGAAAACCTCCTTTAAATACTAAACTGGGGCAGTTTATTATTGTTTATTTATTATATTAATAATAATAATTTCCAATTAAGAATATTTTGTGTATACCTATATTTGAAAGTAGGTTTGCAGTAAGTTTGCAGGCCTTTAGTCGTGGTTTGCGAACGGCTACTTTTAAACAATTTACAAATAAATATTGCCTGTCATTAGTGATCGGCCGATACGGATTTTTTTTGCCGATACCGATAATCGGCCGATACCGATATTTTAGTTGCCGATACCGATATAATATCGGTATCGGCACTACATTTTTAAAAGGTCTGTAATTATTTAATACACGTTGATATAAGTAAAAATTGTCAACTTTGCATCGATGCGGACATGACATGAACCAATTTCGGTAATTCCCCGACAGTGTCGTGGTGATTACCCGTTTTACAGAAAGTGTATTGTTTCATTGTTTGCGCCAGTGCACAGTGCTGCTGCAGTTGCTGCTCAGATAACGATTGTGTCGTGCGGTATTATAATCTTTTAGGATTCAAATAAAAATACGATGGGAGAAAATAGCGAAAATAAGTTTTTACATACAAATAATTAATAAAATGGTTGAGCTTAAATTTGCCGATATACATCGGCAAAATTTCGCCGATACCGATTATCGGCAAAATTTGCCGATATTGCCGATACACCGATATTTATATCGGTATCGGCCGATCACTACCTGTCATAGCTCTGGTGCAGTCAATTACAATAGCGGTGGGCGTGTCAAATCCACAATGCTCTGTTATTGCACATTTTAAGTTCTTATAAATGTCTTCACCTTTTGTTGTTCCATGTAATAATCCTAATTTTAAAGTTCCTCTGAATAACTACTTTTTACTTCCTTTTACAATAAATAAAGTATTGGATTCACCCCAAAAATTCGAAATTGAGTTTTCAACAGATCTTCACGTTTTAGAGTCCCCTGAACCCAAAAAACATATTTTTTTCATTGGTCTGTCTGGCTGTGTGTCTGTGAACAGAATATCTCAAAACGAAAAGAGGTATAACGTTGAAACTTCATATATAAGTTTTGCATACTGTCTATATACGACAGCAAGCTTTTGAAGAAAATCGCATAACTGGAAGTATGGTGTTTACTCTTGTGATTTTTCAGTTTTTTTCTATTTTAAAAACGGCCAAGGATTTTTTTCAAACTTCACAGTTTTATTACATTTTTAATGTATATTGATGTGACATAAGTAATTTTCTCGTTGAATACCTCTAAAATGGGTTTCTTTTGTTTTTTTTTTAAATTTTTTATTAACTCCTATTTTAAATAGAACACCCGGTATATAATTACATTTTTGAATTCAGCTTAACATTTTAGAGAAAATCTTTCTCTATTTTGTACCGTTTTTTTTAATTTGTAATTTTTTGACAAATGCTTAAAAATTAAAAATCCTATTTTTGTCTAATTATAAGATCACTGTAAAAGGAAGTTGTGTGCGTGTATCACACCAGATTTTTATTTATAGTTTTTATAAAAATAAGTATTTGGCTTGTATTGGGAATGACTGTACTGTCATCCAAAGCCACACAAAAATAGAAGCGGTTATTGATTATTTTTTTTCTAATTTATTAGTGACTTGTATACGGATCTCTTGCACACATTAACGGTTTGATGAGAAAATGTAAAAACAATTAATTTTACTGGTACATATTTTTTATTCAATCATACTTTATCTTACATTGTTGAAAATAGAATAAACAATTCTATTCAGTAACCTAAAAATTCAATATGGCGCCCATTTAACTTAAGGAAGTTTATACGAGTACCTCAAAAGCAGCCATCTTGAATTTTGGTTTGACGCCAATTTTAAATTGGTCTGATCGAAACAGTGACTTTCATATAAAACTTTTTTTCGCATTTCTTATACTTACGAAGATATTTGACATACTACAAAATGACAGTTTTTAGTTTTTTTAAATAACTTCTAACGGGTGTGAACTTTTTCAAACAGATTGTAAATCAACACATAAAACTGCAAAACATTGCCCATTTAACCAAATCTCCATCTTCAATGATCAGAAAGTTACCCATGCAATCCCACTCCATCTGGGAAACACTATATATTATAATGGTATACTGCTTACAGCAATTCTAGTTGCATTGCTAACATATGAAAACTAAAGAAAGATTTAAATAGGCCCAGAATTGGTATTCTATTTATTGCAACAATAAGTCACTGGTAAACAATAATTGCATAAGATATGATTAGCAATAATTGTAATTTAATTAATACAGGTTAGTATTTGAATAAAACAGTATTGGCAGGGTTGGGTTCAGCTTATTTTTCAATGTTTGTGCTCAGTGTGGCAAATGCATCTAATTTATGAGGACTGACAGATTAATTGTGTAACGTCAATACAGAATAGTGAATTTGCTTAAGTACGGAGATGTTTCAAAGCGTTACAAAAGCTTATGCAACGTTCTGTATACATATCATTATGCCAACAATGGACAACGCAGCTGAAGGGTTACAAAGCAGTGTAAGGAAGCACAGGAATGCAAAGAGCATGTGAAAAGCAACCTGAAAATGATACAACATTACAATACAGTGCTGTGCTAAATAACTTGTGTGTGTTTATAAACTAAAAGTGCATAAAAGCAATCAAAGTGCGATTAAAATGGCATTTAGCAAAAACAATTTAGCATTTAAGGAAAAACATTGTAAAAACTTACTTGAAACAATTATTAACTTGTTGCTATGATACCTAGATGTTCAATTGTTATTGTTTATAAGGGAAGCCAAGTAGCAGGTGGCGAACTCTACAGGAAGTGTTTCAGAAGGAAATTACAAGCTTAGGGTCACTTGGTTTTGCAGTGGACAGACATGGATTTGTAAAGCAGGAAATAAAACGGTTGCAGTTAGTGTCACCTATGGCTAATTTTGATTTAGTTGTCAATAATTAAAATATAGGGAGCAACGTAACCATTTGTTATTGCAAATTTTTTAATTAACCCTGAGAGAGGCAATTATTCAGCACCGCACAGCACAATAAAGAGAGAGGGGCGATTGGTGAATTTTCTTCGTTTCAAACCCCAGCCTTAAACTGCAAATCAAAAACAATTTTTCTAAGTATAATTTGGAAAGTGTTACACCAAAAACAAAGTATTAATAAAATGTTTAAAAAATCCATAAACGCAAGTATTTGCTGGGTGTTGAAAATGTTTTATTTTCCAACAGAGATGTTTCAATTTTTATTGTTATTGAAACAGATTTAATTATATTTACCTCCGGAATTTAAAACCCACTGCTTGCATTTTTCTTCATCTTTTCTGACAATTTTTGTAGGAACACTTATTTCCCGGGGGATGCATGTTTAAATAATAATGTTTATTCGCAACCATATATGTAATGTTAACATTACTGACCTCATTTGAGTATGGGAAGTCGTACATTCCCGACCGCTGTGTAGGTAGGGACACTGGGAATCTCGTTCATCCATTCATGCGCATCACAACCTGTCGTATCATAAAATAACAATTTTTCCAATTATTGTTTAGAATAAAGTGGTTGCGAATAAAATAGTATACATACCACGGTGAAAAGTTTCATTCCTGTCTCGAGATAAAGTTCACCTCGTACTTAATCTCTCGACAGGAATGAAACACTTTCCACCTCGGTATGTAATATACTATTACACTAGGAACGTTTAATTTGCATATGTTCGAAGGCACTAACTGTTAGCAACGTTTGTGATCTAAATGACTTCAATGTCAATGTCAGCTTTAATTTTGCATTGAGAAAGGACATTCCTAGGTGCTTGAGTTCTCACTCAGTTAATAATGCTGACAGGACGTAGCGCAGTGATTTTTACAACATTGTGGCCGACAGTGGTGCCGTCGTTAGAACGACTCCCACACTACCCCATAAAATGAATACATGGGTCAGACGTCTAGATATTTATTCGCCTATGCTGGAAGCAAATAAAAAGAGGGGAATTGGCCCTGGATTCTGCAGTTTAGCCCTTGATTTTGTTCATGGACTTCAAAAGTCTTTGTGCAGGCCACGACGTGCAGCTGCCAACAGTTGACATTCAGTATATTACCTGTTCAAATGGAAATTTTTAGTCCAAAGTATGAACCGTTTGCTCCATCTCCCATTATTTTCTCACAGAAATCAAAACCATCATCATTTTTTAATTCGGTATCAGATTCTTGTAAAAAATAGCTATTTTTGTATTAAGGGCGTGAAGGAGGCGATTTTGGCCCGCGGCGGAATTATAAGCCAGAGGCCCGAAGGGCCGAAGGATTATAAAACGCCAAAGGGCCAAAATCGCCGTTCACGCCCGAAATGCAAACAAGATTTTTTGTAAAATCCACCATAAAGCTTTGAAAAATAAATAGCACGATTCGTTCTCAAAAATCAAATTGTTGTTGGTTGCCAATGTGATGCTGGTTTTTTAGGCCTTAGGGCGCAAAAGGCATTATTTACGCCCGCAAATTATTTTTAGGCCTTAGGGCGCAAAAGGCACTATTTACGCCCGCAAATTAATGCATAAATGACCTTATTTTAATACGATTTTACAAAAACATTTTTATAGATATTAATGTAATAGTAGCTAAGCAATATTCGACAACAAAGCACTGTCTACATAACCTAGAATTGGACAAATGGCAAAAATGCTTTAGAATTTTCATTACCAACATAATAAACTATAATCATAGCCAACTATTGTTCATATTTTGTTTTGTTGTTTTTTTAAGCCTTCTATTTATAATTAAATTTTGACAAATAATGTTTGGTGACAACTATGACAAGGCCTAGTATTCTTACAAATTTTACAATTTTTCCAAAACTTTTGTTGTTCCGTAAGGCTTTACAAAATTAAATGCAAAAATATTTCAAGAAATGCACTTTCGAACACTTTTATGTTATTTCCAACAACAAAATAACTGTTACTAAAATAATATTACTTACAATGTAGGTCTGCAACAAGTCATGTCAACCCCGAAACCGTCGAGTAAGATAATCAGCAAACTGTGGGAAAACAACTTAATTTCTCCTATAAACTCGCTAGACCGAGGCGACCACATGACGGACTCGGATGGATCGTCCAACGACGACTACCTGACAGTTGGATCAAGCACCTCCAGCATGCAGACACCCAACGGATCAGAGACCCTGATCAAAGCAGACAAAAGCCTAGAGCACCTAAGTCCAAAGAAGGAATTGCCCAGGACCAATCCGAGGAGCCTCAATGCGATTCCCACGAAGAGTGCCAGCATTAAGAAGCTAAACAGCAACTTTGGGGGTTCATACTCGAACTTAAAGGCTGTGGGCACCAATCTCAAAGGTTCCTATACAAACCTCGTGCCAGCAGGTGCCGCCACAAAGGGTTCCTACTCGAACTTGCCGGCAGCCAGCAACCTGAAGGGTTCCTACACGAACCTTAAAACCATGAGCAGCCATCTCAAGGGCTCGTACACGCAGCTCAAACCCGTACTAACAAACCTGCCGTGTGCCGACACCAACCTGAAGGTTTTCAACCCCCACCCGGTGGCAGCGAGGCAACGCAGCAACCCGCCCCTGATGAAGGTTCCTTCAAATTCTATTAAAATTGCAGAGGTAAGGATCGAAGTGGTGGATTCGGTTCGAATTTCAAAGGTGAATTTGTAGGTGGCGCCGACGTTGAGAGACACGGCGCTGAGGGACCGGGCAAAGTCTGCTGCCAGTGTTTGCGCTGCTAAACCGCAGGTGAAGAGTAGCGGGTTGCCAAGGCCGGTGTCGTCTATTCCTAGACCTATGGGCTCACGAATTCCAGGGCCTCGGACTCTCAGGTGAGGTAAATGAAAATATTGTTTTGTAAAGAACGTAATGTTTACCGTATGGTCAACAACTAAATATTATTATTATTGTAATCAAAAAAACCTTAGTTACCCTAAGGGTGTCAAGGTAAAGTACAATAACATACACATTCAATTCATACTAGAACAATATTTCTTATTATAAATAGACGTTGTCCATTCTTTTTTGTTTTTTTTTGCCATTCTTTTTGCGTCGTTTCGGGATACTCCACGTTTCTTCAAACCTTCCGTCACTGTACTGTCCCATATATTTCTTGGTCTGCCTCTTTTTCGTTTGTGCAATGGTCTTGCCAGCCATACTCTTTTTATCTGTCTTTTTTCTTCCATACGTATATGTATTACATGTCCAAAGCATTTGAATTTTTGTTTTTCTATACTTTCTAAAATCGACTCCACTTTTAATTCTTCTGTTATTTTTTCATTTTTTATTCTATCCCCCTAATTTGCTCTTCGTTTGCTTGTTTAGTGCCCAATTTTCATAGCCATATTTTAAAAATAGGTTTGAATATTGTTACGTTCTGGGCCATTTAAAAATTATACGACGCTTCTGGTTTTAAACGTTTATTTACTATGATTAATTATTATTATAATGATAATAATCATCAATATGGTGTAGGTATTTTAATAAGTCCAAGATTTAAAAATATGCTAAGTGAATGGAACCCTATCAGTGAAAGGATAATAACTGCAAAATTTAGTGTAAATGGAGGAAAGATGATAATAATTCAATGTTACGCACCTACAGAGGTATCGCAAGTAGAAGAAAAGGAGGAGTTCTATGACTCTTTGCATAAAGTAATAAATGCAGTAAATAGAAATGATATTATTATTCTGAAGGGTGACTTCAACGCCAAAGTTGGCGCTGAAAATAAGGATTTTGAAAGGGTTATTGGGAAACATGGGTTAGGAGCCCGAAACGAAAACGGCGAGTTGTTACTCGAATTCTGTGGGATCCACGATTTGGTTATAGGCGGCACAATGTTTGCGCACAATACCTGCCACAAAGGGACTTGGGTATCACCCGATCAAAAGGTAATTAACCAAATCGATCATATTTGTGTTAATAAAAAATGGCAACACACTCTCTTGGATGTACGCAATAGACGTGGAGCGGACATAGATTCCGATCACCATCTCCTTATAGCCAAAGTTCGACTGCAACCTATAAAGCAGACACGCAAAAATGGAATTACTAGGAAACCAAGAAGCATTAACATAAGTAAAATAGTAGAGCAAGACTTGAAAGAAAGAATTGCCAGTAGTTTATATCAAGCGAAAGAAAAGATCAGTTATGACACGTCTATTGATGAGATCTGGAGGGATTGCAGGAGAGCCATTATTGAAAGCTGCAACGAAATAACCACTAGCACAAGAAGAAGTTCAGCAGAATGGATTGGCCGGGAGTCATGGCTAAAAATAAGAGAGCGAAGGAGACTGAAAGAACTTGGACTCGTAGCTAAAACTGAAGAACAAAAGAGACAAGTGCAGGAAAAATATGTCAAGTGCAGTACAGAAGTTAAAAGAAGCCTAAAAGCAGACAAAAACGCTTTTATTGAAAATCTGGCAGAGCAAGCACAACTAGCGGCCGACATGGGTGATAATAAGGAATTGTATCGTATGATAAGGAAACTGGCAGGCAACACGGGGAAAACTAGGGAATCATCAATCAGAGATAAAAATGGAATAATGTTATGCACAATGGAGCAACAACTACAACGCTGGAAAGAATACTTCGAAGATATAACAAATGTTACAAGCAACACTGTCCAGATCCCCCCAGAAGTTGATTCCCCCGAGTTCCCAATAAATACAGAAATCCCAACAAAAGAAGAACTACTTCAAGCAATTAAACAAATGAAAAAGGGTAAAGCTGCAGGGAATGATTCAATAACGTCAGACATATTAAAAATCGATGCAGAGGGTGTATCAGATATACTTCACCCCCTTTTTCAAAAAATATGGTCCGAAGAGACTTTCCCTTCTGAATGGAGGGAAGGGATTGTTATTAAAATCCCAAAAAAGGGAAACTTACAAAAATGTGAAAATTGGAGGGGAATCACCCTACTGAATGTCACGAGCAAGGTTTTCAACCGTATTATATTAAATAGAATCAAGACAACGCTTGATAGTATAATAAGAAAGGAACAAAGTGGTTTCAGAGCTGGCTACTCATGCGTGGACAATATCAATACAATCAGAATAATAATTGACCAATCCCTCGAATACCAATCGCCACTCCAACTACTTTTTATAGATTATCAAAGAGCTTTCGACTCCATTGATAGAGGATGTATTTGGAGGGTACTCAAAAACAAAGGACTTCCTGATAAAATAATACGCCTAATTAAGGAGGGTTATACAAACTGCACGTGTAGAGTACTGCATAAGGGACAACTATCTCAACCTTGAGTCAAGGAGTGGTGTTAGGCAAGGATGTATTTTATCACCACTTTTGTTTCTAATTATAATGGACTTCATACTAACAAAAGCGACTGAAGGTAGAAGAAGGGGAATAGGATGGGGTCTAACCAGGACATTAGAGGATTTAGAATATGCCGATGACGCTTGTCTATTATCTACGAACTCACAAAATATGCAGGCAAAACTAAATAGTGTACAAAGTGAATCAAATAAAGTGGGGTTGCGAATTAACAAGGAGAAGACTAAATTATTAACTATTAATACAGATGTGAGTGACATAACCTTGGACAACTATAATATTGAAAACGTTGAAGAATTTACTTACCTTGGTAGTGTGGTGTCAATAGATGGGGGGTCATCAAGAGATATTGATCTTAGAATAAATAAAGCGAGAGTGGTGTTTCTGGGTATGAATAATGTATGGAGAGCCGGGAACATTCACAACACAGTCAAGATGAAGATATTTAACGCAACGGTTAAGGCTGTATTGCTGTATGGTTCGGAAACATGGTGCGTCACTATGACAACACAAAGGAAGATCCAAGCATTTGTAAACAGATGCTTGAGAAATATATTAAAAATCTGATGGCCCGAGCGAATCTCAAATGAAGACTTATGGAGGAGAACTGGGCAAGAAGAGTTGAGTATAGCAATTAGGAAAAGGAAATATAGATGGCTGGGTCACACACTGAGAAAACATAGAGACGTTCCTAGTCATCTCGCATTGGAATGGAACCCACAAGGTAGCCGAACTAGGGGGCGGTCTCGTAAAACCTGGAGAAAAACGGTCAGAGAAGAAACAGGTAGAACCATCGCTCAGCTTCGTGTCCTAGCGCAAGACAAAGATCAATGGAAGCAATTTATAGATGACTTATAATAATTAAAACACATGTGTATTGTGCTGTTTAACTAAATGTATATAGCTACAGTTTCTGTTTAGTTTAGTTTTGATTTATTTCTGAATTATTACTGTTTGTTTTGTATAACCCTATGTCCCTCGTGGGGAATAATGGGCACTAATAATAATAATAAAATTATTATTATTTACAAACACACGAATTACTTAAACTACGAACTATTTCTAACAACTATACACTATTTAATAATTATTTATATACAGCTTAACAGTAAGGATTTATATGGTTGTATTTATTTGTTATTTATTTCACACGGCTCGTTTATATCACACGCTTCAAGTCTGATGGGAACTGCTCTCTATTTCCGCTCGCGAGTATTTATATTGCCAGATAGTTCCTTCTGGAAAACGTCTCAAGTTTGCTCGACCTTTCTGCAACTCTGACATGTCACGCGCAAGGTCGTTTCTGGAATGTTCTGGAAGACTGACTCACGCCGTCTCATGCAGCTGCTTCTAAAATCGTTCTGCAATGCTGTCACACGGGACGCTGAGTCATATTTCTGGGGCGACAGCCTAGCCCCACGATCGTTACAATATTGTGTTAAACACTGTTATTTTAGTTCTCTATAAAATTTCCTTTTTTCTTATGAAAGTGGTGTGAAGTGCGTGATATAATTTTATCGTATTTTCAATTCTACTGTTAATTTCTGCTTCTTCTTTTCCATCTTTGTGTATATTTATTCCTAAATATTTGATTGTACTTGTTCAATGCCTTTCTATCTATATTAATTGTTATTCTTCTATCTTCTTTCCCTATTGTCATAACTTTAGTTTTTTCAGCGTTTATTTTCATGTTTCTTTTTTTAAAGCTGTTGCCCAGACATTTAAGTTTGATTGTAAATCTTTTTCACTTCCTGCATACAGTACCAAGTCATCTGCGAAAGCATTTTCTGCTACTTTCCGTATCCTATTTGTAATTTTTTTTGTTTTTTTTTAAGACATCTTTGTGTATTATATTAAAGAGTGCAGGACTAAGTATTTTTGTATATGCTAGCAATTGCATTTCTCAATTTGTTATTTATTCCTCTTTTTCTAAGGCTCTTCCATATCAGTTCTCGTGGTATACAGTCAAAAGCCTTCTCGATGTTTATAAAAGCTACATATATAGTAGTTTATATTCTTATCAATCAGCTGTTTCATCGTGAATATATTATCGTGTACCCCTCGACCTTTCCTAAAACCACTCTGTGGCACTTCCAGTTGGTTTTCAGCTGTTATTTTTAGCCTTTTTTCAAGTATTATTTCCTATAGCTTGGGCGTAGTACACAGTAGAGTAATTCCTCTGAAATTTTTGCATTCCTTATTATCCCCTTTTTTGTACAAAAAACTTCCCAGTCCTCGGGTATTTTTTGTTCATTCCATATCTTGTTCAATAGTATTTTTTAAATTTTTATTCTCTTACGTTTTTAACATCTCTGTTGTTATACCGTCGCTTCCTGCCGCCTTACCTCTCTTTAGTATCTTTACTGCTTCCACTATTTCGTCTGTTGTTATTTCATCTTTTTCTATCTTTTTGTTGCTTTCTGCGTATATCTCCTTTTCTTCCTCTATTTTACTAGATACATCTATCGGTTCTGTTTTGAGTAACTCTTCAAAATATTCCTTCCATCGCCTCAATATGTCTTCTTTATCTTCTAGTATTTTTCCTTTTTTTTGACTTCATCCCTTACTATCTTTTTCTGTTGCTTCTTCTCATGCTTTTTGTGTTGCTGTTTTACTAGTTCTTTGAATTTTCTCCTCTGCTCTTTATATCTATATAGTTTCGTTATTCCTGTTACTCAAGTATTTTTTCTATTCATGTTTTTTCTATTTTAATTCTTGTTTTATTTGCTCTGTCCACCACTGTGTTTTTTGTAACTATTTCTTTTACTAAATCCACAGTTTTCTTCTGCTGCTGTTATTATTGCATCTCTGATAGTTTTCTACAGATTTTCTATTTGATATTGCTTAAATTTTCTTTCATTTTCTTCATTTCTCTCTCAAGTTTTTCTTATATAATCTAGCTGTATCTTCTTCTCTAAGTTTATATGTTCGGGTGGCTTTTTCAATTCCGTTTATTGTATATTTATTTGTTTTAAATGTTTTTTTTCTTTATTGCTTATTTAAATTTTTGAAAGGACCAGATAGTGATCTGAGTATATTTTGCAGCTCCTCTTTACTCTGGTATCTTTTGCTTCTCTTCGATATTCCTTGTTTATTATGACATCATCTATTATAGACCTCTCTTTTTTACTTATTACTTTCTTCATTCTTTATTCCCACTCTTCCATTTAGGTCACCCAGTATTATTAATCTTTCTTTAATTTCATCAGTTATTTCGGATAGTGTTCCCAGAATGTATCTTTCGTACAAGTTTTCTCGTTCTTGTTTGGTCCATAGGCTACTATAATTGTTGTTTTCACTGTTTTATCAATTTCTAATTCTATCGTTAAAATTTTATGAAACTGTAGTACACTTCCTTATATATTTTGCGTGTTCTTTTTTGATGTAGCAAGCAACTCCTTTACTGGCTCTCTTTTCTTTTTTGACCCCACTGTATATCAATAAATGCCCTCCTGATAACGTTACTTCACCTATTTCTTTTCTTTTGTTTCAGTATATCCATCCATTGTTTTTTCCATTTCTTCTACTAGTTCTTCTTCCTTTCCCTGTAAACTTCTGGTGTTCCATGTTCCAATTTTCCAACTGTTTTGCTTTCTTTTTGATTTACACAATGTCTCTTACCTTATCCATAACTCTGTCACCCTCGTTTTTATCACTCACTATTATTTGCTGCTTATCTCTGTTCATTTCCATTTCTTTGCCAAGGTCAATTTCCTTATTACAGCCACAAATATACCTTACTTGTTTTTTGACATGCTTTTCTTAATTACCTCTTTTTATTTATTCCATCTCCATTCTTCCCCATTAACGATAACCTTATTGTATCTCATTTTGACTTCTTTTCCTTTTTCTTTTTGCTCTTTTGCAAATTTTCTCATAATCTTTTGTTTTTCTGTTTCCATTTTGGTCATATCGTCGTTTATAAAAATCCTTTTTTCCAATTTTTGGTTTGACTTTATTGACCATAGTTACTTTTTTATCAGTTTCATTTTTGAATTCTATAGGGCACGTTTTCTCACCATTTTTTTTCACTGCTTTAGGTGTGATATTTACTTGTAAATGCTTATGCCAAAAACCTGCGATCTCTTCTTTTACAACTTTTGGTTCATTGCCCAATCATTACTGTATTGTTTTTTCTTTTTTCTTTATGCATTGTTTCAATTGTATTTTTCATCTTCTGTAGCTTCAGTAATTTTTCGTTGAAATTTCTTTGTTGATCCTTACAGTCAGTCTTATAAAGGCCACTAATCTGACGTTAACTTTAATTCGCTGTTAAAACAAACAAAAGCACATCAAAACGTTATTACTTATGACATTTCATTCATTAGTAAACAAATTTTGATGCGCTTTTGTTTATTTTAACAGCGAATTAAAGTTAATGTCAGATTAGTAGCCTTTATAAGACTGGCTGTTAATGTTATAAATTTTGTTTTTGATTACTTTTTGTTCTTTTTTTATCTCCTTTTGGTCAGAGCTCATTTCTTTTATTATTTTTAGGATTTGGTCCAGTTTTTCTTTCTCTGTTTTATTCTGTTTTGACGGAGTTCTAGGTGTTTTTTTGCTTCTTTCGAAGCACTCTTCCATAAACTTGTCTTTTCTCTTTCATCTGTCATCGTGGAATATTCATCAGTCTCTATTTTACTTTGTGTGTTTTCTTTTAATTTAAATAAGTTTTACGGGATTTTTGCACTGGTACAATTTTAATCTTTAATTGTTGTACTTTTACCGCTGTAAGGGCTTCACCCAAATCCACGTCTGGGAGGTTCAGCTCTTCTCTGTGTACTTGTCCCTGTATTTACACTATCCTTCTGACACTTTCCGGCACTATGTGTTGCCTATCCTAATGTGAGCGATTGGAGGCCGCGTTCAGCTAAATTTTCTCTTATCAATCCCTACCACTTCATGGAGTATCGACCTTAATGTTTATTTCCATAACCTCAAATTATCTTACATTAATTCCTTTTCCTCACAGTTTTGTTATTAGTTCAGTTTATCCTTGCTTCCTTTCACTTCTGCACGAATGAATGCTATGTGTTATTGCCTCCACTAGAGTAGTTCCAGGTCACCAAAACAAATCATTCTGCTTTCTTCGTTGCTTCAGTTGTCTTTGTTTTTCCTTTTCTTTTCCAGGCCCATTTTTTACACTAAAGGCATTCTAAGCAACTGAGAGGTTGTTAGCCTCACGCCCCACTCTTTTAGTCGCCTCTTACAACAAGCACGGATGTTGTGAGTCTATTCTAACCCCAACCCACACGAGAAGAACTAAGCTAACTCGAAATAACTTAACGTAACCAACAGTTTTTAATTAAACATTTTCTCTATCTAAAAGTGGTTGTGTTGTGTTAAAATATGTAAGAAGTTGGGTTGGATTTCGCTTTCACATTGTATGGGATATCGTGATACGTGCTACAGCCCAAAATACAAACAATACCCTAAACAAAAGACGAGTTTTGTAATTTACTTTGGATATACAGGGTGTTTCAAAAAGGTGTTGCCAAATTTGGGGAGGTTATAGAAGACATTGCGTAAACAAATTTTGCATATAAACCCCTAGTCGAAAATGAGCCATTTGGCCCTGGAGCAATTTTTGTCCATAAACGTAATGTTATCTTGTTTATAGAAAAAGAGTTCGACATTTATAACAATGATTCAAAATGGCGACCTTAACCTCTTTACATAAATGTGCCCTTTGATTCATGGAATCGCGCACACCGTTGTAAACATATGCAGTTACGTGTAATTTTACATTTAGATGCAGTCAAGAATTGTTATGTATGATTTTCGCTTAAATACGTTCAGATGTAGTTCCGAGATTTAGATTGACCTGTAGTTCCTAGGTGTAGATTTGGTTGCATACTCACTTTTGCATTTTTGGATGATTTTGGAAAACCTTGAAAATTCTAGGGGATTATAATACAATTTTCAAAATACATTATCAGTACGATTTCGGCGGCCATGTTATGAGACTGATTTCGTGAGATTATTTCCTTTTGGGGCTGCATGTGATTTGGATACTTCACTTATGTGGATCAAGTAATTTCCAAAAATTATCGGTAGATTCTGTGATCAGCCTTGGGAAATATTGTGTTATATTGCTGAAATGAAGCCAGTTATACTGGGATGATTATGTATTTCTGCAATTCACTCACTTGAGGCCATCCAACAGCTCTGGCTTCTTTCGTAGTCCCCTAATTGGTACGTTAGTACTCCTGTTTTGCTTACGACCTTTCGGGGTTCAATTATCGCTTGCCACGCACCTGGAGGACCCCTACGCGGTCTGTGCACCCTCAATCCATGTGGTAACCTTTGAACGCACGGCTCTCCCCAGTGTGACAACCACGAGGTTTTTCCCCCGATGCAAGAACCTGTTGCACTTGAGGTTATTTCCAACTAGAGGAACATCTCCGTGGAGCAAACCCCTGCATGGCTGTTCTGTAGACGCCGCTGTGCCCCGTTGTGCAACCACAGGTACCTACTAGTGTTTATTCATCCCATCGTTTAGACTAAAATACGGATCGTGCTAGTGTTATGCGGTTTTATGCGTCGTATCATACCTTTCATGCTGGCGATATCCCTTACAGTTTTATGTGCGAAATTCTATGCGAGACGCACCACGTGCAATTATTTAGGATTATTTAGGTGGAATAAGTTATGCACACTTTATAAGTACTTTGATATCTTCTCCGATTGGCAATACTGCAGTTTGGTTGCGTTCAAGTAATTCAACATATTAAAAATTTATTAACAAGTTTGGCGAGGGTTTTCGGGAGCCTGAATTTGCAAATAACACGTTGTGAGCGCCGAAAATACACAATTTTGCGTGTAATAACCCCCTAGGCGAAATGGTACCACTTCGAAAGGATCGCGAGTAGGTAGATTATTTGATGGTTGAAGCGATTTACTAAGAACTGATATCTCCCGTATTTCGCTATCGCTGTTAATGTTTAGTCACTACCGTACAGTTGAGATACGTGTACTCGAACGAATTGCGAGCTAAGATCTTAGAGTTCTGTTTTGGATTTCAAATTTATTAACATAAAATCTTGTACATTTTTTATACGTAAAACTAAGATAACATCTAGGTACTATCCCATGTACGAATAAACTAGTTATCACAGATTTATGTCGGCTTTTCCAAGTATGGTGCAGATTTGTATGTGTACATACTGTGAATAAATAATTAGGTTATTTCAGGTTATGATGTTTTCTGTCTTTTTTTGTTTTTATGTAACAGCTGAGTGGTTAGGAACTTACAGGGCCACCTGTAGGTTTTCTGGTTTGGACCGTCTCGAACCAGTGGCGCTTTCGGACAACCCCCCCATTCCTGCTCAGGAACTAGCTTGGCAAACGTTTGCTACACGACTAGACAATTATATGATTTTCCTTTTCTTTTGCGTGCGAATAAATTCCCTTGTGTAGCAAATATAACAATCTTTCTGCACGAAAAGACAGGCTGCCATCACTCTCCCTAACAGTTCCTCTTGTGTGGCTACAGGGGTTTCATAGACGAAGAACTTGATTTAATAAAAATTAACTAAATATTAAAAGTCTTTTTCTGTTAAGATAACATTCCGTTCTTGGACAAAAATTGCTCCAGAGCCAAACAAAATGGCTCATTTTCGACTAGGGGGTTATATGTAAAAAAATTTACCTCATTGTCTTCTATAACCTCTCAAAGTTTGGCAACACCTTTTTGAAACAACCTGTATAAATGCCTTAAATGTAGGAATTCTTTAAAAAAAATTTGCAGTATTTTATATGTGTATAATAAATTGTTTTATTCCATCTTTTCGACAGGCCACCAAATTCACGCCTGCTTAGTCGTCCATCCAGCAAAGTGAGCATGGACTGTGATTTCTGACAAACTTCAATTATTTTAGTAAGACTTACGTGCCTTATCCTCCTGTCCTGACGTCAAATCTCATCGTCATATGTATATTCTAAACATATCATTGTAATATTAGTATTATATATACATACTTTTACATTTAATATTTAGTCACCATTGGTGCAACAACGCGTCTTGTAGACGACGCTGTTGCATGGACATAATTGAGGGTTGCTTTTTTCGAGAGTGCTTTTATAACATGCAATACATAGTGAAATTGCTATTTGTAACTTGCAAGGTGAATGATTAAATGTATAATTTTGCTACTAAATTGTGTTTTTTATTACGTAAAATCAATATCTATGAGTGGTCATGACAAAAAATGTATATTTGTAAATTTATTAGTAGTATTCGACTGAAATTGTTACATAGAAAGGATAGCCCTACGTATTTGGTACTTGTGAGTCGAAACAATCGCAACGTATATAAATTGAACGCACATTCACAAGTACGTTTCTGTTGTACTGCCTTAGGGTCATTTTGTAATACTTTGTAAAAATATTTATATATATTTGTACGCTCATAATTTATTATTTATAAGTGATGTATTTTTGGAAAGATTATATAAAATTTTAAGGATGCTAATATATTTCAGTTTCTTCCATGTTATTCTTCAAGGTGCCGAAAGGCCAACAATCCTACAACCTTAGCACAAATCTTGTACAAATATGCACATATAGAATGAAAGTCAAGAGATTTGTGTTTAGAGAGTATTCGATTGTGTCGTCTACTTTTTGAGACTGTTCTTTGTAGTTCGTACTTTAGTTTGAATTTTAAATCAATTTTATTAGCATTTGCGTGTAAATTTAGCAGTTGCTTAAGAGAGAGAAATCGTACTTGTATCTGGGTTCTACTAGATCTATTGAGTTTTAATTGATTATAGATGATTATTTGTATAACCCTCTGCTTGTAAAACCTTAGCAAAGCCAAATCAACTATGAGTATGGCTTGTGTTTTGTTGACATTGAGTACCGTTTATTGGTTTTATATATTAATATAATTTAATAGAGTTTAAACCTATGTTTTAGTATGGTAGAAGCTTTAATTGCCATTCTGTCACTTAACAGTATTAGAATTTACTGCATATTGTGACTGAATAAAAGTTTCAATTGTACAGTGGTTATAGCGATAACTAATCATCTTTGTCCAGAAATAATTGTGGATCAGAAATTATCAGTATTACACATTTTGTAATTTTGTAATGGTGGAACAAAAAATAGTATTATTTTTGTAATTCGCAAAGCAATCATGACTAACTATAACCATGGTGTATACTTGAATAACTTTCCTAACGATTTCATGCCAAGTTAATAAATAAAGTTTAGGTACTACTAAATCCAGCATGTTTTATTGACCCGTATTCTGTATGTAGTGTGTTTTAAAAATTTGTCAATTTGACACTAAATACTAAATTTATAAATTGAAGTGCTCCTATAAAAAGCTTACGTTTGAAGAAAGATTGCTGTATCAATTTTTTTACAAATCGTGCTGTGTGAAAAAGTGCAAAAATACGTAGAAGTCCACAAAAACAAAAAATTATAACAAATAAATCAATCAGAAGAAGAAGGTGATGGAAGCAATCTTGAGAAAACTGAATGAAATAAAGCAGAGCTGTCTAACATGTGGCCTGCGGATCGCATGCGGCCCGCTAGGGTATTTTTGCGGCCCGCACATCGATACTATACTTTCAGAAAACATAAATCTGTAATAAAATGATATTTGTTTATAACAGCTGTCTTAATAACAATCAAAACATTAAAAATCCATTTTACATTTCCATCCCATACATACCAAAACTATCACAACGTTTAAGTAAAATATTAACAAACAAAAATAATATTAATATTTCTTTTAAAAATTACAAAACAATAGGAAATCAATTTTTTAACAATCTAAAAGATAAAACAAAAATTCAATCTGAATCAAATATTGTTAACCACAATTATTGTAATAATTGCAATGCTAAATACATAGGACAAACAAAACAAAATCTAAAAAAAAGATTAACTCAACATAAAAATTCTATAAAAACAAAAATTTTAAACCCAAATAAACCAAATACTGCCCTCTCTGATCATGCCGTTGATAATTATCATAATTTAAATTTTAACTCACCTAAAATATTGCAAAAAGAAAATATTTTACAAAAACGCCTTATATATGAAATGATTGAAATAAAAAAAAATACAAATTCTATTAATTACAAAACCGACATAGAAAAACTTCATTCCATTTACTACAACCTTCTCTAATTTTTCTTCTATAATTAACAAAGAAAAAAAATATTTAAATGACACCTTAATATCAAGATATCTTTTACAATACAATTTTTGTATCAAGTTATACTTTTAAAATAAGAAAATTTAGATTTAAAATTTTGACATCTGACATTTTATATCTACAAAATCGTTTTAAAAATGTTTTTCAAGTTATATTGTAAGAATTATTATTAACCTTAGAACATTTTACAACTTCACAATCTCAAAATTTCAATCGACATTACATAAGGTAAGAGTAAATATACATTGTTTAAGTGATCTAACCTTAATCTCATTTCCTTTTAGTCTATTGTATTTCAACCTAATGTGTATTTTCTGGAAGTCAGCTGAGCTGACGAAACGTCAAATATATTATTATAAGAAGATAATTAGCTGACTAATTTTCCTAAACTATATTGAATAAATCTGTAATATAAATTATAAATCATTGAAAATATAACGTAAGTACATAGGACAAAGGTTCAAAAATATATAATTAGTAAAAGAATATTCACTTTATCTGCCAACTTTGTGTTAGGAAACAGTCCCACCTACCTCCGGTGCAAGGCTTGTCTCGTCCGTTGTCTCAGTCTGGTATTTGCTACCAACGCGAATGGTCCTGTAGCGATCAGACACCTGTTTTTGATTGTTTTTTAGTAGTGTTTAGTTTTTCTACGTAGTTGTTAATTGTTTTTAATTAATGACTACTTTGACAGTGCTTACTTATCAACAAATGTCATTTTATCTAGATTACTTATCTCTATACGTAAATTTACATTAATTGATGCCGATTTTTTCTTTTGTTGATATTTTAAGAACAGAAAGGAATTAACCTAAAGTGTATATGATTTTTTTTTTTTTTTTGTTCAGAATCACCTCTAAAACGCATGGTGTAAGTTTGTCGGTTACCTCAGCAAACACCCTGTATATCTCTATTATGTTTCAATGCTTTTTGTAATGTAACCTAAGCTTCTTGAATAAATAAAAATTAGTATTCAAATATACACGTTTTATATTTATTACAAATCACTCACAAAGTCGCATACGACACATTTTATGATGCGGCCCTCATAACCTTCAATTCTTTTATAGTGGCCGTTCGGCCACTTGAGGACAGCCCTGAGATAAAGGAAGAAATAAAAAATGAACTTCACAGGAACATATCAGATATAAAATCAAAATTCAAAGAAGAATTACAGAAGGTGAATGCAGAATGGGAATAAAAGGCCAGAGTATTGCAAAACGGAAGAGGTGAGGTGGAAAAGAGGATTAATAACCTACAAAGCAAATTAGAGAAACAAGAGAAAGAGAAAAAGAAGAAAAATATAATAATTAAAGGAATGGATTTCAGAGAAGAGCAGCTAGGTGAACAAAATTTAAAACGGAGAGTTACAGGAAAAAACACAAATAGACTACCACAATTAGGAGTGGATCAAGTCAAATACGTATGAGCAGATACAGAAGAAGGAAGCCTGATACGGGCCAACATATAAAAAAACTAACAAAGTGATAAAGAACTAATATCTGATGGCCGAAGTAGGCGTGGAAATGGACAAAATGACAAAACGGAACTAAGACAGAAGGTTGGGAGAAAGCTAAGAAAAGGATGGTAGGTGTAAGGCAAAGAAAAAGGATACGAACATAGATGAAACAAAAATACAGGAAATAAAAATAGGATGCTAGAACATAACTACATTACAAGGTAGAGAACCAAAATTAATTGTCGAACTAGAAAAATATAAGATATAGTTATTAGGACTGAGTGAGACTAAGGAAAAAGATGTTGGATAACGAGTACACATTAAGATACTCAGAGGTAGAAGAAGGTAGTCGAGCTGAAGAAGGTGTAGGAATAATAACAGAACCAGAAATAATAAGTTAAATTTGACTTTTTCAATTAAATTTTAAAAAATTGTAATAGGAGATTAATTAAGTCAATTTGGTGTTAAAATTTGCATGATTAATATTATATTAAATAAAAATCATTAAGTCGTAAATAGTTTAATATATAAGCAAAAACGTTTCGCACAATTAAATTGGCTTCATCAGTTTATGATAATAAGAGCATTATGTTGACATGGTTAATTGGAAAATTACAAATGGTTTATTAACTTTTGTAGAACATAATTTTAATCATTACGACTTTTTTATATATTTTTTATAATATTAAAATATGAAATTAATTGATCAAAATTTACATTTTAAATAAATAACTGTTATATATAATTTAAATAATATTTTACTGGCATTCATCTCGAAATTATATATAACAGTTATTTATTTAAAATGTAAATTTTGATCAATTAATTTCATATTTTAATATTATAAAAAAAATATAAAAAAGTCGTAATCATTAAAATTATGTTCTACAAAAGTTAATAAACCATTTGTAATTTTCCAATTAACCATGTCAACATAATGCTCTTATTATCATAAACTGATGAAGCCAATTTAATTGTGCGAAACGTTTTTGCTTATATATTAAACTATTTACGACTTAATGATTTTTATTTAATATAATATTAATCATGCAAATTTTAACACCAAATTGACTTAATTAATCTCCTATTACAATTTTTTAGAACCAGAAATAGAGAAGGCAGTAGTGGATTATGCAGCTATCAGCTCAAGAATAATAAAAATAAACATAATAATTTTTTTTTATTGTTAAGAATATTTGCAGCTAAAGAATTTTTTTAAATATTCCATCTTGAAATGAAGGAATTGGTAAAAATTTTTCTTGTAGAAATATATTTCGACACATTAGTGTCTTCTTCAGTCTACTTCGTACAAATAACATATTAAAATATGTAAGTTAAAACATATTAAAATAAGTCGGTGAACAATTAAAAATTCTCACATATAATCTCATAAGAGCATTAATTATTTCCGGAAATTTTTTTGAGTGCGTTCAAAGTCGCGAGACGCGAGGGCAAATTTGGACATTTTGGAATGCACGAAAAATAATTTCCGGATATGAATTAATGCCCGAATGCAGATTCGGTTAGAGAATCATAACGACACAAACCCTCACAGTTAGGTTGGTCTACCTACAAAAAATTTCCAAGAAATTTTGTTGTTGTCTTGGTTACGGCTCGTGAACTAATTTTTCTATTGTTCATTAATGAGTGTCGTACGATTTTCAAGAAAATGTATCTTACAGTTAAGAAGTATTTTCAATTGTTACAAATTCTTTTTCTTTTCCAATTAAAACTCGCTGCGTGAGGTGAATAATAATATCTCGTGGTATTTTTGATCAAATATCTGTAATATAAATGTATGAAGTTGTTCTCTGAATGTCATTTTTTGGCAGTGGTCTATTATGATATGTTTTATTGGACTTTTTCCACTGTCTAGGGTGTATATTACATGACGTTTCGAGAGTTTGATATAGACAGTGGAAAAAGTCCGATAAAACATATCATAAATGTATTAAAAACCTTAAATAAGAAAAAAGAAAGTTATTTGATCACCTAGTATTCAATTAAAAATAGATCCAAAATTATAATACTTAATGAAACCATATGCATAATACAAATCTAAGAACCAGAGGAATATGGTGAAGATGAGAAAAGTGAGTTTTACAACAAATTGCAAGAAGTTACGGAAAGAGATAAGAATAAGCATTTACTAATCAAAGGAGACTGGAATGCAAGAACAGTACTATTGGTAAATATGGAGCAGAACAAATGATAAATAAAAATGATAGAATTCTGTTTTGAAAATCAGCTATTAATAGAAAATTCGGCATGGAAGTAGAGATATAAATGAAAAATTAAGAAAAATTATGTTAGAAGCTGCAAAAACAATATGTGGAACTAAAATTTAAAAAACTAGAATAAAATAACAAGATGGTGGAACGAAGAAGTAAAGAAGAAAGTAAAAGATAAGAAATTAGCTTAGAAGAATTACATGCGACCAAAAATTTACAGCATAAACAGGTATATAATAATAATAAACAGCAGAGAAGCCAATTACAGGACAAAAACAAACTATTACTAAAGAGGCAATACAAATATATTGTTACGATTTATCTTCTGGGCTATTAAAAATTATACGCCGCTTCTTGTTTTAAGCATTTATTTACAGCAATTTAACTTAACGATTTAACAAAGACACAAGAACTATTAATACGGAACACAAATTATCTATACACCAACAGGAACTATTTCTAACAACAAATAACACTTTATTTATTTACACACGACGTAAACACGAATGATTTATATGGCAAGCTTTGCGCACTTCAAAGCTAGATTTGGACTGCCTGCTCTCCCGCTGCGCTCGCTTACATATTGAGATGGTATTGAGCCCGCTACTCAACTCTGCTTGCAGCACAAATAAATAAAGCAAGTCAGAAAGCACAGAGTTGGGGTAGTTCATGCACTGCAAGATTTCAATCCGTAATTACATTTGCAAAGCAATGCCAGTAGTAACGAAATGATTTGAGTACAAAAGGCAAAGGGCAGAGCTCGTTCATAGTTTGGAGACGTTAATTTTAAATTAGCCAAAAATAAGATGTTTGTGCAAAATTAAAGCCAAACCAAATAAATAGAACTGTCACAGAAAGGTTTATAATATGTGCGTGTTAAATGAAGCGTAGATGTCAGAATAATTAAATAGGATATGTTTATGAGCATTTTAAATAAAGGTAAAAGAAGCAGAATTATTATA
The DNA here is from genome assembly GCA_940337035.1 of Agriotes lineatus. NCBI lineage: Eukaryota > Metazoa > Arthropoda > Insecta > Coleoptera > Elateridae > Agriotes > Agriotes lineatus. The sequence continues at coordinate 43,635,017 of OW679194.1, forward strand.
ATACTTTGCAAAGAGCATAAACCAGGCAGAACATGGCAATTGTACCGAGTGACTATAAATGATTGAAATTTTTTTTATTAGGTTGGCACTGTTTATATTGGTAGCACTGTAAGTCTATGTCAAATTCGAGGTTAGCAGGTTAGGTTTTGCGTCAGTTTTGACATAGAATGACGCAAAACCTAACCTGCGAACATTGAATTTGACATAGACTTACAGTGCCACCAACATAAACAGTGCCAACCTAAGAAAAAAAATTTCAATCATTTATAGTCACCGGTAATATTAGACAGCAATATTTGAAAATCTGGGAAAATTAGACAGTGGATAAAAAATGCAAGAAAAGGACACACCCAAATAAGAAGAAAAGTGAGTGAAATGTAGACAGGAAATTCAGAAACAAATAAACAGGATGTGAAACAAAATTGGTAATTAAGCGAGTGATAAAGACAATACCCTTTGCCGCCCGAAGGGACCTATTAGTCCCGCGTTCTGTTAACCGCTATTACAGTAATACAGAAAGAAATTGCAACGTTATTTCCTGACGGGAGCTCTCAGTACACATTCTAGTCGTGCTGTACACGGTTATATCGGTGTGGTAAGACTATAAGCCAAAATAACTATACTCTGTTCACTATAGTCCCAGATTGTCAATGTCAAAATCCAATTAAAAACAATCCTTTATATCATGGTTAATACTTTTAAGTCAAGCTATGGGTAACTAGAAACAATTAATAAAGCTACTAATGTCAAAACTATAAATTATAGGTTATATTTCGAACTGATTTGAGCAAAAATAAATAAAAGTTGCTAGGTAACAAAAACCCAAATTTTCAAAATTACGCTTTTGCGTTGTCCAACCTAGTAGTAACAAAAAAACCAATAGACATTCAACAGTGCTACCATAAAACGTCATTTTTGACAATCCGGGACAATAGTGAACAGAGTATAACTTTGTTTACTTCGCTGCATATTTGTTTGACAGCTGATGCTACTGCATATTTGCAATCGATGTTTTTGGGTCTTTGGTGTTAATTTTTGCCTTGATTTAGTGAAAACTTGAATGTTTGATGGTAAGTTGTCATTACTATGCATGTGTTTTGCTTGAATTATATTTACTAATTGTATATCATTGTAAAATATCTGCGGGACGTCAGAGTCCCTTCAGGAATTTGACAAAGCAAGTTGTATTCACATTACATGTAAAGTAATGTTAGATTTTTATACTTTTAGATTTTGAAAATACGATGGCGAGAAGTACATCTTATTGGAAAAAGGCTCTTACTGATTAGGAGCTAATTGCTGCAGCAGAAAATGTCGAACTATTTGTAGCAAATTTACCAGACAATGCCGCTTGTAGTGACATCGAAAGCGACGACAATGCTTCTGATTCCGAGTGTTCTTATGAAACAATAACTCTACAGAACATCAATTCTATTAGTGTATCTCAAGAAGATGAAGAACGAGAAACAAGTTTGCAAATAAACACTGCCACTGGTGAATTGCAATCCCAGACGCCAGCAGAAAAACCAAAGCAGTCATGAGAGTGTTGATAGAAAGTGGAAGAAAAAGGATGTTTGTGAAGCCAATCTGGACTATAAACTACAGGAAGGTGCCATTGCCGATGTATTTCAGTCATGCGAAACTCCTACTGATGTGTTTATAACATTGTTAGGTACAGTAGTGGATGATTTAGTGTTTCAAAGTAATTTATACGCTACACAGAAGGACAAAACTTTGAATCTGAAAAAAGGGGAGTTATTGGCATTCCTTGGGCTCAATATGTTTATGGGCTATCACCAGCTACCTAGTTGGAAACACTACTGGTGTTCTAGTGAGGATTTGGGTGTACCTTTGGTTGGCAAAGTAATGTCCAGAAATAGATTCGAGTAAATATTGGCATATTTATATGCAAATGACAATCAATCAGAAGATAAAGAAAATAAGGACAAAGCCTTCAAACTCAGACCAATGATGAACACTTTGAATTCACAGTTTTCCAATTGTAGTAATGGAACTAGGAGACTTAGCATAGATGAATCGATGATTATTTTTAAGGGAAGAAACTCTCAAACAATACAATCCCCTCAAACCTATAAAAAGGGGCTACAAGCTATGGTGCATTGCGGATCAAAAAGGATATATCCTAAAATTTTATTTGTACCAAGGGAAGAATGAAGAGCTACAACAAGAATTTTCCAGTTATGGTTTAGGAGAAAGGGTTGTCCTGTCACTTTCAAAGACGTTTTGGGGAGAGAATAGAAAACTTTACTTTGACAATTACTTCACATCGATACCGCTGTTGGAGAAGTTACGATTGGAAAATACACTAGCATGTGGTACGATACGGTCCAATAGAAAGTGAATACCGACTAATATGTCAAACGAGAAAAAGATGATACGTGGTGAATACGATTATAGATTCTCTTCAACAAATATAGGCTACTTCATTTGGAAAGACAATAGGGTTGTGCATATGGCTTCCAATTTCCACGGAAATGAAGAGACTAAAGTTAAACGGAGGCAGAAAGATGGAACATCAAAAGAAGTACCATGCCCTGCAATTGTGTCCGATTAAAATGACAACATGGGTGGAGTGGATCTGGCAGACCAACTCAGAGCTTCATACTGTGTTAATAGGAAGTCTAAAAAATGGTGGCATCGCATATTTTGGGGCATTATTGATATAGCATTTGTAAACTCCGCAGTAATTTATAATCATCAGTTTGAAAAACTCACAGCTCTCGAATATCGTCGATCAGTGGCTTCAGGTCTCATGAATCAAATAGATTTACCAAATAAAAAACGCAAAAGTAAGACCTCAACATCCTCATCTGTTCCAACCAAACACCGTAAATAAAATTACAGTGTACCAGATGACGTAAGATTAGGACACCGTGGTAAACATTGGCCAGTTTTTACCCTAAACCGAGGCCGCTGTGAAATGTGCAGCTCTAAAGCTATTGAGTCTCTGCCGCAGTCTAATGTGCCACCTGTAACACATATCTCTGTTGTAATGCAAACAAAAACTGTTTTGTTGAATATCATGAGTATTAAAAGCATTATTTTAAAAATAAAAATTGCTGCTTACTGTGTATGTGTGTATATTACCTTGCCAAATTCCCAACGGGACTTTAAGGTCCCTTTAAAAAATATCTATCAAGCAAGTAAACTAAAATTTTTAAAAAATTACAGGATACTAATATACTAACGCCCGTATTCATAGTCGTTCGCCAGCGGATCGCCGGCGACTCGCCAGAGTTTCGTTATGAATAGTATGTTGGCGGCACTGTACGTCTATGTCAAATTCGAGGTTAGCAGGTTATATTTTGTGTCAGTTTCTGTCAAAACTGACTGAAAACCTAACCTGATCACCTCGAATTTGACATAGACGTACAGTGCCGCCAACATACTATTCATAACGAAACTCCGGCGAGTCGCCGGCGATCCGCTGGCGAACGACTATGAATACGGGTGTTAGTTTTATTAAAAAAAACACAAAATCTTGTAATATTTTGGAAAGTAACCAGTGTTGGGCAGTAAAGGGTTAAATAAAACAAAGTGTAGTGGCGCTATGAGACAATTTAAAACCGAATTGAAAGGACAATAATTTAGAAATAGTATTTTTGTAAAACATTTTAGTTATAAGAGATATTAGTTTAAGAAATTGTTGCATTGAACTTGGTCTACATCCGTTTTTTGTATTCTAGATAGGCAATTGTTAATAATGACAAAAAAAAGAAACAGTTGAATAACATTAAATTATTGACACACCATTTCTGGTCTTTCATTTAAATACAGTTTTTATATAGAAATACCTAATTGATACTAATAAAAAGTACACCATTGTGTTGGCAATTTACCCGTGTGTCAGTGGAAATGTGGGTTTTAATTTCCCTCGAAAAAAATTATTTTCTCCACATTCCGATGATCCATCCGAGGCCAGCTCAAGATTACGATATTCAATCACGAAGATATTCGAGTTCCTGATCCCGGGATTTTAATGGCAACCCATCCGCACAGCGTGTAGGAGGCCCCCACAGCGGCCGTAGCATCGCAGGACCCCGCATCCGGCAGAAACCATCTGGAGCCACTGTCCGAGCAGTTACCGCAGCGCTGCAGAGAACTAAGGTTAGTTTTTTTTCAACCAAAATATCGGCGTTAGAAACCGGAAAGTTATGAAATGAACGAGAGGACGTCTTACTGAAGGGAGATCCAAGCAGATTAAAAGTTTTAAGCATCCATTGAAAGCAATTTATCCAGCATTAGTATGAAAATCTAGATTTGAGGTTAGAAATAACAATTGCATGTTGGCGTCTATTAACAAGCAAGGATTGGTTTTGCCTAAAGACAAAAAATAGAGTGACGCCGTGGAAGGCGCGAAGATTTAAAATTATCTGATCGATTGCTCATAAAACTTCTTTTGTAAAATTAATTCACAAACGCGAACCGCAACTAAACTAAACCGATTTGTGTAACACATTGACAGCGCAGTAAAGTACCTACCGCGCGAATAAACTAAATTTACAGCCCAGTGGCGTATCACACGAATTTTCAAATTAACGTATCAGGGAACCCAGCCTTGAGATATGAGTTTTTCCTCTTGCCTACCGAGCTAGCTTCTGTAATATTAAATTGCAGGTGAATGAATTATAGTAAAGGGCATAATACTGTAATTAACGAGCCCAGTAAATACTGAATTATTTTTAATCAGTTTATAAAATTTAACCAATAATTAAAATGTTGGGGCTCCTACTAAGAATTATATTTTAGTATAATATCATAATTACATCAAACAGAAGGCCCGAGCATCATTACAGACTTATTGGCAAGCCCAACGTGGAGCTGTCATAACCATTATAATATATCGCCGGGGATTCCTTCCGGAACCTGCGAGATATTTTCGACTATTCTAGCAATGCTGACGTATCGCGCGCATTAATCGCCGAGGTCGTTCTCGAATGATCTGGAAGGCTGACTCATCTGTCTGCACGCTATCCGGCTCGAAGGTCGTTAGAATGTTAATACTAAATTTTAAGTGCAAACAGGTACCGTATAAACTATAAAACTAATGCAGTGAAATCTCCCATAAGCGGACACGCACGGTGCCAACGTTTTTGTCCGGTTATTAGAGGCGTCTGCTTAAGAGAAAAATCCATTTTTATGTTTAAAAAAGTTGTATTATGCAAAGGTATACGCGCTAACAATACAGACAAGAATATAAAATAATTGAAACAAAGTTATATAACAGTTGTTACAAAATCTAAAATACTCATTTGACGTAAGGGTTTTTCTGACTGTTTATTATACTTTCCGCATGTATTTCTAAATATTTTGACAGTTTGAATACTTTAAAGTCATTACTTACCTTAGCAAAGCATTTAAAATTTTTCACTGTTAATGCTTCCGTGTGGGTCTTGATTACATTCTCGCAAATTTCTAAGTCGCCATCGTTTTCTAATTCTGCCAACTGCACATCAACGGCAGCTGATTCACCTGAAATTTCGGTTACATCATCTTCCTTGCTTATTTCCTTGTGAATGTTTATAAATTCGTCAGGGTCGACATCTTCGATTTCTGGGATACTCCTATACAGTTCAGCCATTAGTGGTCGCGGAGCCCTGAGCCTAGTTTTCTTATTCCTTCATTCTATAAAAGCAAGCACGAAAAATTGCTATTTTTATTTTTATCATAATAGGCTGCCCACGCAAAAGGCAAAGTAGTTTTGAATTGCAGGCCTCTAAAATCAAGCGACATGGATTGTTTTGTAATAATATCGCGCATAGGGTAATGAAAGTGTCGAATTTCCTGCAGTCGTAATGCTGATTTGAGTTGACTTAATACCGCCCGTATTGCAAAAGTATTCTATAATTTAACAACATGATCATTAAATGTTGGATTTATGGATTGTTTTGACGCCTCACGACATTAGCTGGGCCTGCATTTTGAAGTGTCCATACAAGAGAGATTCACAGTCTAAAAATTGTCGAAAAATGGTGTCCGTGTCCGTTTAAGAGAGTGTCCGTTTAATAGAGAAAATTTTATTAGTAAAGTTAATGCAAGCAAGTTGGTTTCCAACAAAATGTCCGTGTAAGAGAGGTGTCCGGTAAGGGAGATTTTACTGTATAACAATACAAGAAATATCGGCAAATGCAGGGTATATAACAAGTGCACTAGTGATCAATGTAATTAGAACTGTAAGCATTTAATAAAGTAGACAGACTACAATTGAAAATATCACAATGAACGCAGATTTCATTATAATATGAACACATTACTGTCACATGTGACTTTTTAACATATTAGTTTTCACAAACTGTATATAAAAGATATAATTAGAGTCTTCCAGTACCCATCCTAAAACTACAGAAATTTAATTTAGCCAAGATAAATGGACAATCTATCATGTTTTGTATTAATTTGAATAATACAGTTAACGCAATTTTTCTCCGTCTAACATCAAGAGATGACAATTCAAATGTGTCACATAGTACAATATTAGCAAAGAGCAATATGCTCTTTGATATTAGGAAAACCTCCGGCATTTACCAAAGAAATTTCAAGAACTTCCTTCGAACATTTTCAATTTGATTTTAATAATAATCGTAATACGGCATCCAAATCAGAGCACAGTATTCCAGTTTACTTTTGACTAGCGAAGAATACATTTTTCAAGGCATTAATATTGAAAAACTGTTTGCAATTACGCATAATAAATCCTAACATTTTACTTGCAGAAGAAACAACTTTTGATACGTGCTTATTGAAGAATAACTCCTGATCACAAAAGAACACGAAGGTCTTTGGTCTCGTTATATCGACTCATCTGGTGATTATTAATGGTGTAATTAAAAAGTATATTATTAATCTTTTTAGAAAATGTGACAACCTTACATTTATCAGCATTTAAATTAAGTCTATTTAAATTACACCATTTAGAGATAGTATTCAGGGCAGATTGTAGCATAAGACAGTCAGATGAAGATTTAAGTAGCGAATACTTTTACATTATCTGCAAGCATCAAAATTTCACAAGATAAATCATCACATGGCTCCTTGATAAATAATAGGAACAAAAGAGGATCTAAATTGGAGCCTTGAGGCACACCAGATTTAGCAGAAAAACTAGTAGATGTAAACCCATTGTAAACAACAAACTGAGAACGATGTTCTAAGTAAGATGCAAGTAGTAAAATTACTGAATCATAGAAGCCCCATAATTTTTGTTTTTATCAAAAGCATGCCGTGATCGATTGGATCGAAGGTCTTGGAAAAGTCAGTGTATACCACGCCCACTTGACCTCGGTTATCAAGAGATTCGGAGATAATTTGAGTGAAATAGCACAAGTTGGTAGTCATCGAGCGCCCTTCAACAAAACCGTGTTGATGAGGGGAGATAAATGTTTTTACTTGTTGGTATATCTGAGAATACATGACTGATTCAAACACTTTGGTAAAGTTAGATATAGCGATTGGTCTATAGTTACTTATATCAGCTGGATCACCGCTTTTAAATACAGGGCATACTCTGGCAGTTTTATATAAAGATGAAAAAGTACAGGTTCTTAAGCATAAATTAAAGATTATCAGCAATGGTTCAATAAATACATTACTACAGTTTTTGACTAAGTAACTAGGCACTTGATCAGAGACAGAAGTTGGTTTGCTTTTGAGTTTACGGATTGCAAGGATGATATCAAGCTCAGTAATACCAGCGTACATAAATCAAACAAGTAGAGACACTCATTCCAAATGTTGAAACCTGTCTAGAGTGCCTGGGACAACGACTTGGGGGGTATTTCTAAGCTTGACTATCAGATGGAAGCACAAAGTTCTACCAGTCAGAGCCAGTTACTGGCTCTTCTACCAATCATATGTGATCATGGATATATTAGTACAGGATACGTTCACTACATGTAAACGTACGTCGAATCTTAAAATAACATATCACGGAGTTTGGTAGGTACCTTCCCCCATTTCATTCTAACCTGTATCAATTTATTTCTCTCTCTTTTAGACATATTTCATACAATGTTTTATACACTTAATTTTGAACAAGTGAGATCAAAATGTCAGAAGTGTCATTCAATTTCACGTTTTACTTCTACCTTCAAAAATTGATCTTTAGCAATGAGAACGTGTATAATTTATTCTATTTCTTGTAATTCTTCTAGCGAAGACCTATCTTTTCACCGGTGTGTTAAGTAGATAGTTTGTTTAATTAAAACCTTTAAAAAATTATTTCAGTTTTCCAAAGGACAATTTCTTGAAGTTTTTTTATTGATATTCATATCCCTGATGGCATTAGGAAAGGAATGAATATCAAAAAGTTCCCTATCCAAGATTCAAAAAGGATCAATCCCTACAGTTTTTCAAGGCATCTAACTTCTGACGAATGAATTATGTACTGTAAAGTTGAGGTTAATGTTTCCTTTCGCTTCTTCAGCTGCTCGTCAACACTCTCATCATAGTTTCATCAAATTCGAATGTGCGAAATAACAGCAGTTCATGCAGATGTGTTGGGGTTGGAAAAAAATAGTAACTGTTCGTTACCAGGCAGCTGAGGTGCAAGCTCCAGCAAGCCATATAAATTATGTTGCGCGTTCTTGTAAAATGGGGTGCAGGAAGAGATGTGATTGATCTCGAAGTTCTTAATGATGAATAGAATGATATTGAGGACTGCACATTATTAGAAGCAGAAGATTTATTCTCATATTCTTTAACATATTTAAACGTACAAATGAAAAAATTTCTAAATGATGGTAACGTTAACTATAATTTCAAATAGCAAAGTTAATTTTGATTTCGAGTGATATTGTTTACATCAAATAAGTGGATTTATGTCTACAGTCGCATCACTATAAAAAAAATGCGCCAAAATCTCTACATCATGGGTGGTGTGGTAAAGAGATACCAGTACATTTAACTGTATTTTTCCAAAAAATGTAAGTACCACTTTCAAATTGGTGCAACAAAAATTTAATTTATCGTTCTTGCAAAGAAATGTTGTGCTCTACAAATTTACTTCTTTCCATTTTTATCGAAAACTCCTGTTTTTGTGATATTGACCAGAAACTAAACGAGCGAGCCCATTTCGTGCTGTACGCTCAAACTTATTTCGCACTCTTGCTGCAGATTACACATGACAGACCTTATTGAAACTTGTATTTCCAATATTTACATCCCTATTCAATTTTCTTCTCCGATGCACCCTTTCATAGTTAATAGCCAAAAACCAGTGCTACTACCAGTTTCAGGGGTATTTTTTGAGACTACGGGTATGTGCATCACTACTTGAGTAGAGAATTTTTTTTGATAATCATTCCTAATGCCATTAGGGATATAAATATTAAAAAAAATTACCAATTTTAAATTTTGGCTTAGACCAAATCACGGGTAGCTCGAGTAACATAACCATCAAACAAATCCTTACAAGGCACATAAAAATGAAAAATACTAGATGTTTACTAATTTTTTCTGAAAATGGGCCTATTTTATGATGCACAATCAAATAAACAAGGCTATTTATTTAATAACCAACTCTTTTCCTTATAATTTCGTTTATGGTTAGTAGAGAAACAACATTAAATAATTATTAATATTAACAATAGCAGGGATATTGGCCTCAGATTCTGCATTTTCCCTGTTAATAATTAATCAGAAGATCAGAACTCAGTTGATTTTATAAGAATAAACACCTTAAATTAACTATATTTACTTACTCTTATATGTACACAAGTAAACACGTTAAAAGCTATAATAACAAAGCAACCGTTGGTGTTTTGTAACTGTTACAACACAAGGGTGCTGCCTACTTAAATATGGTGTGGGTTGCAGCCCTTGTCATCCCTCTCTTAACGCTAAACATATGTCAAGTTCTTTTCCACATTCTCCGTTGTTGCATGTATCAAAGTTCTGCTTCCTTTTTATTTATTTAGTTATAATGTTAGACAGCTGAGCCGATAAAACATATCAATCGAAAACTAGAGCTAATAAGATAAACTTAACTAAAAATTAAAATTGAAACACATAATAATGTAGTAAATAACAAGATAAAGAATTCTACTTGCAACACTTGCAAACTTGAAAATTTTACAGAATGAAATTATACAACTACAGCTATTAACTTAACTTAAATTAACCACTCAATTTGTCCAAGGCGTTTACCGAAGGCGCACAGACAACTAACTCGGGAAGAGCGTTCCAATCTCCACAAATTCTGTTGAATAAACAGAACTATCGACACATTTTATTAAGTCTTTCGCGCACTAGCTTGAACTCGTGGCCACGCAACTGCACATTCTCACTAGCCACAAACCCTTCAATAACTACAGTGTAGTAACCGTGGAGGATTTTATATGTCTCTATTAGGTTACTTCTTAATGTCTTTCAGAAATAGATGATAGCCCCTATACCTGCAGCCTCTGTTCATATGGCAGTTTTCAAATAGTAGACGATAACTTGGTGATACGTCTCTGGGTGAGTTCAAGAGCATGAATGTTTTTAACAAGGTAAGGTTTCCAAACGCAGGACGCATACTTCAAAATTGGCCGAATATGGGTTTTATAAATTTTCGCTAAAAGTTGAGGAGACATGTTTTTAAAAGCGATCGAAACTAGGTACAAAACTAGGTAGGTGCTACTCCCATTTAAAATCCGACGGACCCCAAGATTTTTTTGTTGATAAACCGCCTTTATAAGCACATTGTTCAGAAAATACGTGTAGCTAGGGTTGTGGTATCCCATGTGCAACACGCTGCATTTTGTTCGTTGAGCTCTAACAGCCACTTCGAACACCATTCTTGGAGTCCCAAAAGGTCATTTTTATCATTCTTCAAAATGGTGCGGTGCATCTTGTAAAGGACAAACTCAGTTTCAGAGCAAGTAGTGTTCACAAACTTCTTTTATCAGGATCATTAATTTCCTTTCAGCCACCCTCTGACAAGTTAAAACGATTAGAATGGTGATCTAAAAAAGTGCTGCTTGAACATTTAACTTGTCAGCAGACATGATAACGTTTTAGTAGATCAATGCAAAAAATTTGTTAATAATTCCGGAGTACCAATTTATGCATTGCTCAGAAATTAAATTTTTTTTTGTGTACCTAACTGTAAAAAAGCAAAACCTGTTGATAATAATAAATTAATGCTGCTGTGGTTCCCAGATAGTTTGTTCCTCTGCTGCAGGCGCCGCGCCAGCTATAAAACCCACAGCACAGAGTTGTATGTTCTCTGCGGCCATGAATTTTAATCTTGCAATTCGATAGCTTTATCACGCCGAGTTTGTGAAAGTTGAAACCTCCGCGAATTTCTGTGTGCCTGGCATAAAATAGCAGAAAATTGTTTATTTTGTTTTTGTAATTGTTAATAAATATTCAGCGCGCAATTAACAACCGATTAAGTGTAAATTTGCTAAGTCAATGCCATTTAGAAGGAAAACGATAAATCGAATTAGCTCTAGACTAGTTTGAAAACGATTATTGTTAGCTGACTACAACAATTTGCTCGAGCGGCAAGTCATTAATTAATATTGTATAAACAACAGCGCCTTGCCTACCAGACGTAATTAGGAAGATGCTGTTTGCTTGGATTCGCAATCATAACTGCTCATATAGTCCAATCTACTGAAAGCGTTTGTAGGTGTAGATTGGAATATTATTCACATTAGTTTCATCTTAACGATCGCCATACACACACGTGAGTGTAGAAAACAAGAAGCTGCTAAGTTGAAGATTAAATAAAAACATGTTTGTTATTTTTTTTTCAAAAATGATATCTATACAGGGTGAGTCGGGAAGAATGGACCAAACTCCAGAAGTGAAAATAATAAAAAAACTCAAATGTTATCCGATTTTCATTTGTTTTCAGATACAGCGTCATAAAAAAATCTCCATACGCACTATTTTTATTTTAGCCTTTGTAATAAATGGTGGCATTTGTCGATTGTTTGCAATATCTTAAATTAACAAAAATGTCAATTTTTTTTACAAAAATCCAGTTAAGTTCTCCATAAAAAGTTGTTTTTCGTAATGCTGTAACTTGAAAACAAATAAAAATCGGATAGCAAACATTTGAGTTTTTTACATTATTTTCACGTGTATCATACACTCCTGGAGTTTGGTCCGTTCCTCCCGACTCACTCTGTATATAGTCGCTATCGTTAATTGTATGTATGTATGTATAATCTGTAACCTCATTTACCTTGCGGTGTTTATGAGATAATATCGGCGAGTTTGTTTTAGCTCAATGGTTAGCACATTCGTATAGTGTTGAAAAAGTAATGCATAATGAGTATTATGTTTTTATTGTTTCGATTAAAGATGTCATTTTACCATCATCTCGAAATATTACAACAAACTTGATTTTTTTAGTTTCAAGAGGATCGCTGTCCTGGATAACCTAGACATCAAATCAAATTTACTCAAAGAGTCTTTTCGCGGCCTTATAAAGTTATGAACAAAACACTGCTATCATATGGAGGAAACAATGTGTTACATTTATGACCCAATTTAAAATTTATGGTTGTAATTAAGACTGTAAATAAACTAACACATCGGTAGGGGTTTCAACGGGAACTATACATGAACTATTATTGCAAACGGAATTACTTGCAAGTTCCAATAAGCTTAAAAATGGTGTGATAATAACAATCTAATTTTAAATGGTGATTAACTGTATCATACCTATAAGTGCTTTCATAAAGTAATCGATAATTTGCTAAAAATTTAAGGAATAACTTTTCGAAAAAACGCTGGGACCCGTCGATTTTTATTTTTATTTGCGCATTTTTTCAAATAAAATCTATAAGTACAGGATGACCCGCGTAGGAGATATGACGTCATCGATGTTTTTTTAAACGGCAACCTCCTTTTTTATTACGGGATTTGAAAGAACTCATTTTTTACTTACGTTAAGCTGATTTTTGAGTATTAGGTCACATGACCAAAAATTAAGAAAAAAATTAAATTACAAAACTTATTCTAACGTTCCTTGCAATGATACACTTTAAAAACAACTAAATTAAATGTTCACATTGTGCACCGTTGTCCTGCCTGACAGTAGCCAAGATGACCGATATACTTTTTATTGATTGCTCTCATTGATAAAAACGTAAATTCATACTTCCTAAAATGAAATTTAGTATTTGGCAATTTTTAAATTGTTTTTCTTAGTACTTGGTCATGTCACCTATACTCAAAATCAACTTAACGTAAGTAAAAAAATCATATGTTATAATAAGATTTCCATTTAAAAAAAAAGGATCGATGACTTCATACCTCCTACGCGGGCCACCCTGTATGTATAGATTTTATTTGAAAAATGCGCAAATAAAAATAAAAAGCGATTTCTTGAATTTTTAAGGCATTTATCCACTACTTTACGAGGACACTGTATAATAAAGCACAACACTACATGCCGTGTTAAACGGGTAAAAATACCATGGTTGCATTCAACCGTTACTATTTTCGGGTTTTTGTAAACAAACTCCCATTACTTTTAATAGCAATATTATCACATAAAACAATTACTTATTATACCTATTTATTGTGTTTTCAAAACACAAGTACATTTCATTTAATGATAAGGAGTATAATTATTGTCTTGCTGAATGAGCCCAAACGCAGCGTTTAACGCACCCTTAGAAATCGATTTTCCGAGGTCACCGCCCGATGCAAGTTCGGGTGGCATTCGTGTCATGAAGATCTGCCCGCATCTCACACTAACGCGCGAAAGGCCCTGGGTATACGTGGACTCATATGCTCCATATGCTCCAATGGTAAATCGGTATCCGAGATACAGAATGTGTCGCCGGCGGCCGATTTTCCTTATCTCTCCATTTTGGCCGCCGGCGACAAATTCTGTATCTCGGATACCGATTTACCATTGGAACATATGAAGCATATGAGTCCACGTGTACCAGGGCCTGGACACGCCTACTTTTGCCAACCTGAACATATGATATCATATCAAAGGCGTAGCAGATTTTCTTCAACTTCTATTTAAATCGAATAAGCAAGGCGTTCCTTACTATACAACGATCATAGAGCGTACATTATTTGACAATGAAAAATTTATTAGCTTAGTAGAGCCCAATCCCTGACTTTAAATACAGCACTTCTAGACTAATTCGACAGAAACAAAGAACAGCAAAGTGTTCAGTAGCAAAGCCTTAGCTCTCACATCAGTGAAGGAAGAAGGTATTTGGAGCTTTTTTTCATAAAATGTTGATACAGATGAAAACGTTAATGCTAAAGTCAAATATCGCGGAGAGCAATGTGCCTCTGGTGTATATTTGTAGTCCGGTCAATACTAAAGATGTATTTTTATATCGATGGAATTGCTTTATACTTGCGGCAGGATAGTATCCAAAGCAACCGTTAAAATAAGCGAACATACTACTAAACGAAGATTAAGAACCCGGTTCGAATACGACTCAAAAGTTAAACCAAAACAATTTTTAGAATTATTTGCAATACACTTGTATGCTATGTTATTAGCTTAATACATGGAACTTGATATTATTACTTGTTTCTTCCTTTTCGAATATCTACTTGATTTAAGTGTTGTTTCGTTATTTAAGTATGTTCAGAGTTTTTTTTTTTTTACTTTTTGGAAATATTGTAGCGTTGTTTATGGGTTACTTAACAGAGTTTATTACAGTTTTTTCTTCAAGTACCTGTGTTGTATTTTATTAAGTTATGTACTTGTTTACTAAAAATATTCTTTCTGAGTATTAAAGTTTACTTGGATAAAATCGTTGTCTTTAATGAAAGGCAAGTAAAAATTCAATCAAAAGAAAGCAAGTAAATTAAAGCTCAAGCCAACTTGTATTTATTATGTGCATCTTCTTATGTGTTAAACTTAAGCATATTGTTTTTTATGTAAGTAAATATTCTCAAAGCGAGTCCTGCGCTGGAATTTGTTGTGAAATTTGGTTTAACGCGAGTGCAGTAAGGAACACACGCTGTCCGCAAGACGAAGGGGTTTTAACTCATGCAAATTTAAGAAAGAATAAAGTAGCGGTCGCACGCAGCTTCTGCTGAGAGCTGCATGTGCTGCCGACTCGAAAGTGTAGTACGCGAATTCACCCAGGGCGATATACGTTTATTAGAAGCGTCCTGCAGTAAATAGTTTCCAACATACAGTTTAAAGTGCAGCGAGTCAACGTTTGTAAAATGCAGCACGCCAGCGTTTTTCAGGTGTACCGGTGCTTTTCTCACGAGTTGTGACGTCTTTTAGACAAGCCAGAAGCGGATGATACAATCGAAGACCTGCCAAATCCAAGGGTATCCAGCAGTGTTTCAGGTAACATGTTTTCGGGTCAACATGATAAGGTTCAACTGTGAGCTTTTCCAAACGCGAAGGAATGTGTTTTGTCATCGATAAACAGAACCGGCTTGAAATAAATATCGGTAATTTTGACATTGAGTTGTTGTTAAAGACATTTTGACTTCTACCTTTAAAAAACAATTATTTCAATGTTATTTTGGTACGTTTTTATTAATGTTTTATGGGTGTTTAAATGTATACACGAGTATGCGCACGTAGTTTGTATTAGGATTGAATCCTGTGTTTATTTGGTTTTTTATTGTGTTTTTGATATGCTTTTATTTGTGTTTTGAAGTCAATAGATTGATGTAAACAAATTGGATTTTCTTGTACATTATTTTAAAGTCAGTTTCCCTTCGACAATAATACAAGGGGTAACCAGATTTCTGTTTTGGTAAATAGTGATCTTGGATAAGCCACTAGCTGAGAGATTTAGAAAGTTTCATGTTCCCTGACCGGATAAAAAAGGAAAATAATCACTTATAATACCACGAGTAGTTAAAGTTTTTACGGTGGTGTCACGAATGTCCATTGCGCTTTGGTACGATTAGGACGAGTGCGCTAGCACGAGTCCTAATCCCAAGCGCAATGGACATGAGTAGTGATACCACCGCAAAAATAATCTACTTAACTTTGACTAAGAATGGTATTCGAGGGACTATTTAATGAACCAAACTACTTTTTCAAATTAGTTTTCAGTAAATCTAGCAACAAACTACGCAATTTCTATAGTAACGGAACACTAATATTAACTTTTTCTGGTAAAAATCACATTTGTTTATAATAGTCACTTGAATACCTTCTAGGAAGATAATTATATCCACTGATATTTTTTTGATTGGTCAAGAGACGTCAGAATTCTGGATTTTCATTGGTCACTTTTTGACAGATGACAGGTGAATTGAATAGTCATTCAAATATTAAGGCGTACGAGACATCTTGTTCAAATTTAATGTAATTAAGAAGGCATAAACAAAAGTCGCAATCCAATTTGGTGTTCAACTCTCAACGAGCAAAGAAAAGGTGCAAATGTCAAGTTATGTTTAAAAAAAATTGTGTTTTTGTGTATAATTATTAGAGTTCTGAAACTTTTGCGTCTGTTTGAATAAAGTAGTCACCCCCTACCGCTAGGAAATTTCATTTAAGCTTTAGGAAAAATTATTTTTTTTAGAAAAGCGCCAAACATTCATCGCACACACAAAAAAAAACATCACTCTCCAGGCCTGTTTATGTATACAGTGTCCGCCAAAAAGTCGTCATAATATGGGAAAAAATTTTATTTTTGATTTTTCAAAAAAACTTTTTACGTCAATAACAGGCGCTTGTCTAAAAACCTATTTAGACCCTATCATATATACCGAGTGATTTTTACTTATTTAGAAAATGGAGTTTTTCGAAATTGTCAAAATCCGAAAAGCGTTATTTTTCGGAAATTAATTAAGATTTCAATGAGATGTTCTTAGAGTGTGTTATTTTTAGCTAACTGAACAAATCTCAAGGTCAGAAAACCCCTATTTTTTAAGTTTAGCTAAATTAAATTTTTTGATGTTTTAAATATTTTTCAAAATTTCAGATACCAAGACTTAATATTAAAGTTCAAATTTTTTTATGTGAACACTTTAAAGATTTATCATTGGAAAAAATTATATAAAATGTGAATTACTTCTTTAGATTTTTTATTATTTACCGAAAAGTCGTATGTTTTCATAATTTTGACGTTTTTTGAAAAATCAAAAACAAAAATTTTTCCCATATTATGTTGATTTTTTGGCCAACACTGTATATAAATTTTGCAAATATGTATACGAAAGGCGGAATGATTTTGTAAAACATGCAGATATGCATGCGTGCAATACCAGATGCCAGGCCAATATTATCTTACCATTGTATAATCTAACTTTATATGAAAAGTGTCGTATGTATACAGGGTGTCCAAAAATGAACCATGGAAAAATATGAAAAAAATTCCCTGGGCCGTATTTTTCGAAATATTTCTGGTCAAAGGTGGGTAATGAAATCCATTTATTTAAATAACTAGTGTATAATTATAGTGTCAAATATATCTGGGACTTATTAAAATATCTGTTTTTTTAATATTCTTGGGATTTAACTAAATTGTTTTCAATATTTAAGTAGTATTTTAAAAAACTGATTTCCTGTTGAGTTTGTCAATTACTAAATATGGCAAACAGGCTTTGTACAATAATAATATACGAAATCAAGCTTGGCATTGTAATATTTGTTGTATGAATAATATGTTGGTGGCACTGTAAGTTCATATCAAATTCGATGTTAGCAGGTTAGGTTTTGCGACAGTTTGTGTCAAAACTGACTCAAAACCTAACCTACTAACCTCGAATTTGACATAGACTTACAGTGCCACCAACATATTAACAACTTACTATGGATACATTTTTGATTGAGAAATTGTTGCAGTATCAATGTTGCCAGATTTATTTTTATTAATTTCGAAATATTTCGAAAAATACGGCCCAGGGATTTTTTTTCATATTTTTCCAGGGTTCATAAGCCATCCCTCAGTAACGCACCGTAGAGTTAATCCGCCATTTTTTGGACACCCTGTATATGTAGCAAAATGTAGATATAATCATCTCCCAGCAGTGATAAAATTTAATCGAACAGAAAAGAGAAAAGATGAGCCCTCGAGGCCGCCAAGCCAAGAGGTGTCTTTTCTCAAGTGAATTATTTGTAATAACACATCACGCGTGCTATAAAAATTGTATCTACTCCAGTGGGATAAGCAACTCATTACGTCACTCATTTGACACTATTTCCGTTAGTTAATGAAGCTCATTACACCACTCAGTTATGTAATGGCTTCATTACCTAACTGAATGGTGTAATGGCTCCGTTATCTAACTGAAATAGTGTCAAATGAATGACATAATGACATTTGCCTACTAAAATATTTTTGAAAATTACAGTTCTGACATTTCTCTTAATGCACTTTTCTCAATTTTAGGCAGTTGTAGATAGAATTTTGTACAGTACATGTGTGATAACGCATCATTAATATACTTGTGTACTTTACGCACACGTATATTAATGATGCGCTTATCCCACTTGTATAGTAAATAACAATTAATCAACAACTCAATAAATATCTAAAAAAAACATAACTTTTGTATTGACAGCCGTGAAAAGTCATACTGACAATTTGGAAAATACCGAGAGATCAAATCGTATAACATAAAATCGTTGCTCTCTTTCTTTCTTTCTTTCTATGTTTGTTTGCTATCTCCTCCGAAGATACAGGACCGATTAAGTTGTATGATGGCTTAAAAGTTTGCTAATTTTTAGACTTAGATCGTAGGCCGGTTTTTATTTTCAAAAGAAGTACGAAAAAGTTTTAATTTTATTAAATTCTCTAAGCAGCGTAGCGGAGCTCCTTTCGCCGTGGGCTACGGTGTGACAGCTGCTGTCGCCGTGTACTACTAGCTCGGGTGAATACCTATGTTCATATATCATTATAGCGGCGCATTATTCAAACACCCAGATTGGTCCACAAGTAGAGTCCTCGCCTGCCACGCGGAAGGCCCGGGTTCGATTTCCGGTCTATGCATCTTTTTTTACTTCCTTTTGCAATAAAGGAAGTAGTATTGGATTCACCCCAAAAATTTGAAATTGAGTTTTCAACAGATCTTCACGTTTCAAACTTTTCATTTTTATTACATTTTTAATGTGTATTGATGTGAGATAGGTGATTTTCCAGTTGAATACTTCTAAAATGTGTTTCTTTTGTTGTTTTTTTTCTATTTTTTTTATTAACTCTTATTTTAAATAGAACACCCGGTATATTATTACATTTTTGAATTCACCTTAAAATTCTAGAGAAAATTCGTCGCTCTATTTTGTACCGTTTTTGTAGAATCTGAGATTTTTGAAAATTTTGACAAAGATTTGAACCGGGCTCGGTGAGACCATTCACAGTTGGGCACCAAATTAACTGTGCTCTACTCAGAACCACAGACCTAAGAGAGAGAGTAACAAGATCAACATGACACACACACACAGCTCACACAATGGTGGCTGTGCAATCACAAAAGGCGAGCTCCAACTTTGTATCCCGAATCCGGGGCAAGTTGAGCATTGTACAGCCAGATGCAAGCACATAAAACACCAGCCTCTTCACCGCATGGTAAAACGAGGTTATCGATTATACACACATACATACAATTTTATGGACAACTCAAAAAATAAAAACTATTTAATTACTATTAATTTGTCATTAAATATTACTGTTTTCACCACAGATTATTCTTTTAAAAAATTGGAAAGTTAAATTTGAAATTTAATGTATAGTTGGTTGCCTACAGAATACAATAGAACATTGACACTTTTTTATAAAAGTATATATAGCTCGTATAAAAATTCTCTGTATAAGGTAAAGGCTAAGTTATATTTTAATACATAATAATAACTATGATGATTCTTTTACAAAGAATTTTAATAAAGATAATTTACTATCAAAGTGACTCAATTTGTGATTTGGTCACGGTCATTTCGTTGCCATTTTGCTGTGTAAGTTTTTCGTACCTATTGATGATGACAGATTGGCTGTCAAAATACATATTTAGCAGTTGTTAAATATTTTTGTGTGGTGAGGGGTTTTAACGAATTGTGATATTTTCAAATCGCAGGCTCCGGCAGTGTTTTATACTATTAAATAAATTAAAATTGTTAGAACCAAATAATTTAGATGTACAGAATGTGAAAAGATTGGATATAAAGACATTGTTAAGGACTTTATAAACTTTTGCCGCCTCTCTTACATGCTGAGTTCATGCTGTGCGCAGTGGACTCCCGTGCCGGCATCCGATTCCAAAACACTTACGTTTCATCTGTCAAAGTGGCAGCATGCAAACCGGTCACGCACTACGAAAACTAATTCTTTGTAAATGTTAAACTGTTCGTGTTAATTTATAGCAATAAATTACTACTTCTGCTTTTCAACGTGCGTATAAGTCAGTGAAACCTACAATCCATACAGTCCACAAATTCCAAGGCGAGCAAGGCGATCAGCGGTTTTCCAGATACCGAAATCGATCCCGATTAGTGCTCAAACATTGGTCCTACAGATCCGGATGCAAACCACATTAGGTCATTGCGGGTCCAAAACAGCGACACCATTCGACAATATTGGTCATAGGCAAGTACAAAGCATATTCAGTTTTGTATTGCATCGCATGCAAACGGCCGCAAGGAAGCAGCGCTCCAATTTCGCAGCAACGCGTGGAACAAAGAGGGAGCATGCGGTGCCCGTAGCGAGAGGAAGGAAGACAGCAGACGGTAGATACCCAAACGCCGAGTCTCGCGCCAAATTCGTGCAGGTGTGGAGCCAGCGGCCAGCTGCAAGCGAGACGGTAGTAGGAACAGAAAACCGGCAAGGCGGCACACACCAATATCAAATGTAAGCCTGATTTTCCTATGCATAAATTTGGTTTATTTCGTCTGTGTTTGCATGTGTGCATAATTTCAGCTGCGTATTATTGCGTAAACAAATGGTTTATGAATCATATAAACATTTTAATTGCGTGAAATGCCAAGCTATTACGTTTGTTAGCGATATCCCCTGCATTTTCAAATTGCAGAGCCGTTTGCGTTGTTAAAACAGTCTCGCGTTCGTGGCGCATTTTTTGGTCTTGCGTAGTACACGGCCATCCGCGTCGTGATTCATTCCCGCGTTGTACCGGGGTCGTTTTCCTGCGTCATAAGCGACCAGTTTCTCCCGTTATTAGCAAGCGCTGTCTGAGCTATAAACAAATTCGCGCCAGAGGCGTGCGAAAGGGTTTTATCATTAAAGAATATTTCAGATTCTGCAAGTAGTAAGGCTACCGCGCGTAGCATTTTGCCTGAAATATCACAGATAGTTGACCCGTTGGGTCCGCGGACCAGGGGCGTACGAAAAGTAAGTTCGATCGGTTAAATTGTTTTTAATCTCAACAATTATGAATTCGCTTGTTAGGCACGTGGCTCTATCAAAGGCAAGCTTACGAGTTTCGCAAATTACGTGCAATCTTTGCAAATAGTTCACGATGAAGATCAATTTTTATCCAGCGCTCAGATTGTTCAATTGCAGAAAAGATTGGATGTTATAGCCGCCGTGTTATCAGAATATTATGAGGTTCACGAACAAATTTTAGAAACCAGTGAGGATGTAGAATCTGAAATGCAGCAACAAGTCGAATTTGAGGATTCTTATTTTTTCGCAATTTCACAAGCTGAATGTTTGATAAATGAATACAACAAACAGTCTGATGTTGCACCAGATCGTTCTGGATCTCCTAATGGTAGCGTAAGATCAACGCATTCAAATTGCAGTTCACATTGCAATAATCAAGCTGTACGCCTTCCGGCAATTTCGATTCCCAAATATTCAGGGAACGTTTCAGAATGGTTAGAGTTTCGTGAGATTTTTATTAGTTTAATTCATGAGAATCAAGCGTTAACTAATATTCAAAAGCTGCATTACTTAAAGGCTAGTTTACAGGGTGATGCAAGCCAAATTATAAAAAGTTTAGAGTTTACTGCGGGTAATTATACTCTAGCTTGGGATGCATTGTGCAATCGATACAATGATCCAAAAATTCTGGTTCATAACCACCTCAAGGCTATATTTGAACTCGAATCTTGCAGTAAGGAATCTGCAACTAAATTGCGTACGATTAGCGATATGTTATTCCAACATTTTGCAGCAATCAAATCATTAGCTACCGAAAGCGAGCTTCTTGATTTTGTTATAATTTATGTAGTTTCTAAAAAACTGGACCCCACTACATTTCGTGAATGGGAGGTCCTTAGAAACCGGTCAAGTTCTGACCTGCCTAATCTTGATGAGTTCAAGGAATTCTTACAAAATACAGCGAATCTTCTAGAAACTCTGGAAGTAAAAGATAGCAAGCTTGTACCCGAAAAGTCTTCCAAGGTACATTCTAAATCATTTGTGTCGGGTACCCCTTCGTGTCCACTTTGTAAAGGATCTCATTCCTTGTACAAATGCGATAAGTTTGTCAAGCTGTCTGTTCTTGACAGAAAGTCAAAGGCAAAAGAGCTCCGCGTATGCTTTAATTGCCTAACTCAGGGTCACCTTGCGAGCCTTTGTAGCTCCAAATATACGTGTAGAAAGTGCAAATCAAGGCACAACACACTTCTTCATGAGGATAAGCCTCAAAATGCTTCTTCTAGTCAACCAGGATCTGCGATGTCGGCAGAAACCCCTGTTGAACTAAACCAATCGCTTTCGGCATTCTGTTCGAATGCTTTTCAGGTACTCTTACCTACGGCTACCGCTAAACTCATCGCTGATGATGGTACGCCTCATGTTGTGCGAATCCTGTTGGATTCCGGTTCCCAATCGAACTTCATACGTTCAGATCTGTGTAAAAGGTTGAAGCTTCCAACTCGCGAAGTCAACGTTACTGTTTCTGGCTTAAGTAAAGCCACTTCTCAAATCAAGGCTAGGTGTGATATCAAGCTGCAAGCCCCTCACACTTCATACGGCATTGGCCTATCCTGTCTTGTTCTCGATGAGATTACGGGTGTTACCCCAAGTTTTCGCGTCCAGCGAAACAGCTTCAAGGTTCCTGATAACATCAAGTTATCAGATCTGTCCTACGACCAACCGGGCACCATCGACATTCTGATTGGTTCGCCCATTTTCTGGCAGCTCCTTTGTATTGGACAAATTGGTCTAGGCCCAAATCTTCCCATCCTCCAAAAGACTCGTTTTGGTTGGATTGTTTCTGGCCCTACAGGCCCTCATTCTGCGTACCCTGTACAGTGCAATCTTGGCACGATCGAAAATGTTTCTGACCCCATTGCTAGGTTTTGGCAACTCGAACATTACCCAGAGGAAAAGGTTCGCACAGATGAAGAGAACGCCTGTGAGGCACATTTCGTGCAAAATACTCAACGAGAAGCGAATGGTCGATTCGTTGTCTCTATCCCTTTCAAGAAGCCTGTAGAGGTACTGGGCGATTCATTGCAAATCGCTCAGAAAAGATTCTTATCAGTAGAGAATATTTCAGATTCTGCAAGTAGTAAGGCTACCACGCGTAGCATCTTGCCTGAAATATCCCAGATTTCAGATTCTGCAAGTAGTAAGGCTACCACGCGTAGCAGCTTGTCTGAAATTTCCCAGATAGTTGACCCGCTGGGTCTGTCAAACCTTTGGTGGCACGGTCCCACCTGGCTAAGCGAAGGCGAGGCATCTTGGCCTACTTCCAAACATGTTCGTGCTGAGCTTCCAGAATTCAAAAAGGAAGTTCAGAGTTTTCCTGTAACCTCTGTTGAACCATTTCCGTTCAATCAGTATTCAAGCTTTGCTCGCTTACAACGAGTTATAGCTTATTGCTTTCGTTTTCATAACAATGCGCGAGCCCCCAAAGCTGATCGTCTTTCTGGGCCCCTTTCTACAGATGAACTGCAAGCGTCTATTGTAAGGCTTGCCAGGTTCTCCCAACGCGAGTCATTTCCAGACGAACTTAAACTGTTGTCACAGAGCAAGCCTTTGAAACAATCTTCTGCTTTGATATCCCTGAATCCCTTTCTGGATTCCGAGGGACTGCTAAGAGTTGGTGGTAGGCTCCACAACTCTCCATTACCCTTTGACAAGAAGTTTCCTCTAGTGATTTCTGGCAAGCATCCATTCGCCAAACTCCTAGTATCGCATGAGCATCTTCGGCTTCTCCATGCCGGACCTCAAATGCTGTTAGCTAGTCTCAGAGAACGATATTGGATCACATCTGGCAGAAATATCGTCAAGCAAGTGGTTCATCAATGCTTACGGTGTTTTAGATTCTCTCCTAGGTTAACTGAACCCATAATGGGAGACCTGCCAGCCTCTCGTACTCAATCATCGCCCCCATTTCATACGACTGGTATTGATTATGGTGGACCTTTCATGATAAAGGATCGCAAGGGACGTGGTTCTAAACTAGTAAAGTCCTACCTTTGTCTATTCGTTTGTTTTATCACAAAGGCAGTGCACCTTGAATTGGTCGCTGATCTTTCTACTGAAGCTTTCTTAATGGCTTTTCGCCGGTTTGTGGCTCGACGAGGCAAACCGCTCCATGTCTACTCAGACAACGGCACTAACTTTGTAGGCGCTAATTCCGAGTTAATCGAATTAGGCAATTTTCTCGCGGAACAAAACCCTTCTATTTCCGAATCAGTCGCGAACGACGGAGTAGCTTGGCATTTTATACCCGCGCACAGTCCCCACTTTGGCGGATTGTGGGAGGCCGGAATCAAGTCCTCCAAACATCACATACGTCGCGTTATAGGTAACGCTAGTCTAAATTACGATGAATTTTGCACTTTGTTGGCACAGGTGGAAGCGACCTTAAACTCCCGACCCCTGTCCCCTTTGTCCTCTGATCCAAACGACCTTCAGCCTTTGACTCCTGCTCATTTCCTGATTGGTCGTCCGTTGGTGTCACTGCCTGATCCCAACGTAACTGAGATAGTCGAGTCTCGGCTGTCTAAATACCAGAGAATACAACAACTACACCAGAATGTGTGGAAGAGATGGAGTAAAGAGTACATCTCGGAACTCCAACAGCGCACCAAATGGCGCACGCATCTTTCGGACCTCCAGCCTGGTTCCATGGTCCTCATCAAGGATGACAATCTACCCCCTCTGAAGTGGAGGTTAGGCCGGGTCACCGAGCTGCACCCTGGCCTTGACGGCGTTACGCGTGTGGCGTCAGTGAACACTGTGTCAGGGATCGTGAAGCGATCCTTCGCTAAATTGTGCCCGCTACCTAGTGTTGTGAACTAGTGCGTTAGCGTTCAGCGCAGTTTTCATAAAGCCTTTTGGCTCCCCATTGTTCGGGTTTTCTTGTATTAGATTAAGATCCATGTACTATTAGGCTTTGTATATATGTGTGTTCATGTTACATGTTCTACTCTAGCTTTTACATGTCAACTCTGTAATGTTTTATTTGAAAGGTTACCCTTTCCAAGGCGGGCGGTATGTTAAGGACTTTATAAACTTTTGCCGCCTCTCTTACATGCTGAGTTCATGCTGTGCGCAGTGGACTCCCGTGCCGGCATCCGATTCCAAAACACTTACGTTTCATCTGTCAAAGTGGCAGCATGCAAACCGGTCACGCACTACGAAAACTAATTCTTTGTAAATGTTAAACTGTTCGTGTTAATTTATAGCAATAAATTACTACTTCTGCTTTTCAACGTGCGTATAAGTCAGTGAAACCTACAATCCATACAGTCCACAAATTCCAAGGCGAGCAAGGCGATCAGCGGTTTTCCAGATACCGAAATCGATCCCGATTAGTGCTCAAACAGACATTAATATTGGAAAATGATAATGAGGGAATGGAATCATTACAGTCAGAAAAAGAATTGTTTTCTGCATTAAAAGATTTGAAGGAAGAATTGTATTGTGAAGATTACATCAGTGATGAATGTGACAAAGTTGAGATGGTGTACCATTACAACAGATGTGTAATAGGAGAACGGAACTTGAGCAGAACAATTTCATAGCAGTCTCGAAAGAAACGTTGCAACCTCAGTGGAAAAACACCATTGCGGAAGTATCTTGTGAAACGACATGTTTAAGAGAACGTACGTATTGAAGATATAGAAAATCGACTGAAAAAAGTAGAGAAAAAAATACAGAAGAAGCATGATGAAGTATGTAGATTCAACGATACAGTTATAGAAAAAGAAAAGAAAATGTAATAGTAACATAATTAAAGAAAACGAGGTATGATTGACAATATTGAGATCAAAGGCTCTTTATTATCAGGACACTGCAGTCCTAAATATTGTCGTCAGCAGCGGTAGGGTCGCTACCTGAACATGGGTGGCGGAAAAGGATAGAAAGCTTTGAAATGTGGATCTACAGGTGATTACTACGTATACCTTGGACTCCTAGAGTGAAAAACACTGATATGCTACATCAAATGAATAAGAATTGGAAATAGTACACATGATCAAGAAAAGAAAGCTCGTATTTTTAGAACACATTACACGTAATAACAAATACCAGTTACTACAATTAATAATGCAAGAAAAAATCCGAGCAAAGAAAAATGTAGGCCGACGTCGAATCATCATGAGATTGATTCCTATTTTTTTTTAATTCTTGTGGATATACAGGGTGTCCCAAAAAGAATGGGACACCGATTAGTCATAGATTTCTAACGTCACAATCAATCGATTTAACCTATACCTCAGTACAAATTCCCTTCAGTAAGAAGTTATAGGGCCTTGAAGTTCAATTTTTATTTTTTTGGTAATTTCCACAAATGTAGAGATGTCGATTTGAATTTTGGTATACATGCTTACTAAAGGGTGTTTTTTTAGAGGGGGAGAACTTTAAATTGAAATAAAACACAGAAAGATGATTTTAATATCCATGAAATTGGCTTTATTTGAAAGATAATTTTATGAGAATTATGTTTGAATATGATTTCGGGCATGTGACCTCCGCGGCTGGCGTGTACATGACGTAATCTGGAGGTCCAATTTTCACACACTCTTCGCAGTAAATCAGGCTGTATTTCGGAAATAACGCGCCGAATGTTGGCCTCCAAGTGCTCAATTGTTTCCGGTTTATCGCGTAGACATGCGACTTTACATATCCTCAAAGAAAATAATCTAACGGCTTCAAATCGCACGAAAGAGGTGGCCAGTTAACAGATCCACGAAATGGTTCCACATTAATAATAATAATAATAATGTTTATTCAACGGATTATACTATTTACAAGTATATACTCAAAAAAGAGCCAAATACAACAATAGTTAATATCTACTATATAAAGAAAATAAAATAATATAACTGTAAAGAAAAAAATGTATGCCGCGATGCTGGGTTGCATATCAAACTGTGGAATGGAATCTAGCACTAAGTAAATGTAAAAAGTAATTCATATGTGAATTACTAGGCGATAACAATTATTTAAGAAATGACAAACTGGAAAATAATAGCTCCAACGAGTAAAAAAGTATTGCTGGAGCTGCTTTTTTATGTATAAACCGAATAATGGATCCCGGGTGGTGTAACTTGAACAAGCTTTTGCGTTCGATCAGCAGAGTTAAGCAACGCTCTCTCTGGTCAGAACTTGGATGGAAGTTCCACGGCTGCACCTCTCGGCGCCTTGTGATACGGCTGTCACGGAAATAGGTGGTCCCGGCTGTCATAACAACATCATGACAGTCGTTAGTGGGATTGGAAGTCCCCATAAATGCACAGCGACGCCTATAATTGGCATAACGACCGTTTTTCTGAGTGCGAAATAAATAAATAAATAAATAATAAGCCAATAATCAAGTTAAATTGCGTTTCAGTTGTAGCGCTAGCCTCCGCGTAAATTATTATTACACAATAAAAATGTGTTTAATTTACGCATCGCCCAGTCTTGCGTTATCTCAAGTTATATTTTGCCCGTGATGATAAGCGCGCAGGGACCGACGTCACGTCCAGAGATAACAAGGAAGTACCGAGTCGAGCCGCGCGCCGCTATCCCCACTTGAGAACTTTTCTAGGGCACATAAAAGCGGCTGCACAGCGCATTTCAGGGAGATTCCACGAGACTTTCCCTTCCGACTCCGAGACCTTCCGTACAGATTTCCCCAGTCCCAGATCCCCAATCCTGACCGTCCCGTCCGACTAAATAGACAATTATTCTTCTACTTCGAATCCCTGATTTCCTTCCGGTATCCGCTGGTAGGCCAGACCTAGAGTTCGTTAGAAGTGGATGCTTTCGCTAGAAAACCCACTTTGTGTACTTAAAAACTTCCTGTTAATACACCTAGAGTTCGTTAGAAGTGGATGCTTTCAATAGAAAACCACTTTGCGTACTTAAAACTTACTTGATTAATAAGCCCGGGGCTCGTTAGAAGTGGATGCTTTCAATAGAAAACCCACTTTGCGTGCCTAAAACTACCCTGTTAATAAACCCAAAGCTCGCTTGAAGTGGAAGCCTTCGCTAGGAAACCCACTACGCCAGCTCAAATTATTCCCCTGTAAATAATCCCGACATTAATTAGGCCTAATAGGCCCATTAACCCAAATCCGGTATCAGCCGCCGCGAGATTCAATTCTTGCCCTGCAGACAACTGCTGGAAACATTCAAATTTCAACTCAAAGCAGTCCATTTTGATTTCGATTCATAACTAAAATACCCGGTATTCAGACCGCAAATTGGCTTTTCTGTTGATTTTAATTCATAATTAAAATAGCCCGCACTAAAGCCTCAAAACGAGCATTCGTTGTAATTTCAATTCGCCAGTCGAAAATAGTCTGAGCGCGCGATTTTTCCCGGCCGGCTTTGGAGGAAAAGCGGCCACATTGAGCTCGCGTTCGGACTATGAAATTAAAGTCATATTTATTAAAGCAATGCGGCGTTTTTAGTTTATCCATCTCCAGACGTCCCTAAATGAATTTAGAGGCAGTACGCCGATCTTAACCCCGCGTCCTATCAGTTAAATCTCCAGAATCGTGATATGATTTATTGTATAATTGGCAGACCGTTTAATTCTATTTTGATTCTAGCTACCTACTTCGCAGGGACAGAAACGGAGTCTCTTATCAATCGCACCTGCAATGCCTGGCGGACCGCCCAGATAAGAACGCCGGCTATCAGCTCCAGCCGTCCACACGAATTTATCGTTGTAATTTCTTGTGTATATGAATGTTGAGTGTATCAAAGGTAAATACATTAAATTGTTTAGATGTATTTCAATGGTGTTTTGTGTGTTAATCTATCATATATCTGAGCGAACATTATCTCCAACTTTTGAGCTACCCGTTCGCAGTAATTTTGACACCCTTATAAGAAGGGGCGAGTGTTACACAGTTACGAAGATTATATCAAGAGATGTAAATTAACGCACGGACGCATATTTAATTAGCTGGCTTGCAACCGGGGATCATCGGTGGAGTTCGTCTGCGGAGCCATCCAGGGACGACAGTCATTCCTGAGTGTGGACTTCACTGCAGTGCTTGACTTCCATCTGCAAAGCCCAGCGACATTTGTGGAGTTTGCTTGCGAAGCCATTTGAGGGACATCAGGTGTTCCCGAGTGTGGACTTCACTGCGGTACTTAGTTTCCACTTGCATATCCCAGTAAAAATTACTCTTCTAAAAATCGGTTCATTAAATTTAATAAAAATGTGGAGCCACTCCAAATCCTTCTTTCTGGTAAATTCAGGGGAGATGCTTGTTTTTCTATTTCAAACATTCTGAATGGTAAGAAATTGTGATCTAGTATTACAATTTGGAAAATTATTTAAAGTAATGTTGACCTAGACAATCTTGCAAGCTAACCACTACTTTTAAGTAGGTATTCTAAATTAATATTCACACCAATTCTTAAACTCCGTATTATGAAGTAATATGAAGTACACAACAAACAGTTTATGGTGTTACTAACCCACGAGAGAGGAATTTAAAAGAAAAAGTTTATATGCAATTTTTGTATGCAATGTTCCCTATAACCTCCTTAAGTTTGCCACCATTTTTTGAAGAAGCTGAATATTCGATGCACCAGTTGCTTTCAGTACGTATAAATAGTCAGTCAAACAGTCTAAGCACTCTAAGCTCTTGCTTAGCATTCGGAAAGTCGCGGGTTCAATTTCCCTGGCCGTCTGCTCTGATTGGTGGTTTTCCTGAGTCAACAGAGTATCTTCTCTGAGGCGAATGCCGGGCCAGTACTTCTCCAACTTTCCAGGCCTCTCTTCCATTCTCCACCCCTCCTTTCTTTCACCCATCCTATAATTTCCGTTTTTGGCTGAAGAGGGACGCAAGGTCCCTATAGCAGCCCGCCCTCAGTTGGGGGAATTCAAATAACCCTGAACCTTTTACCTTTAAGTTCTTTTCATTTTGGCACCCTATTTGTTTACGTTTTGTTTCCATTAAGTTCTTGCGAATCCACTACTTCTATTTCAAGCTCGTTTTGCGTTGCTTTCACACTAGACATGTTGTTTTGAATATGGGTTTTACTTCATATTAAACGTTAAACACATAAAGATCGCAGATATAGAAAAAACTACAGTATTAAATACATTTTTATTTATTTATCCTAAGTATAAGCAGAGTAGGGAATTCACGTGTAGGTATATCACATTTTAGTTTTGATCAATTAGATGCTGGTTTAGGTAGGAAAGGGTGCCTTAAAATAACACAGTACATAGGTAAATACTACCTAACCTACCGGGATGTAGCAAAGAACTGAAAGTTGTATTTTCTTTATAAGAACTTCCACGGTTGTAACATAATTTTTTTTTTAAATTAAATAAATGCTATTGCCGCTGGCTCTTATAATGCTTCAGCACCTACAGTTTTAATAATGCTACTATTATTACAACTATCAAGTTGCCTGGGGATTTGACAAATATTGTTACTAGTTGGCAATATGCAATATTTCAACTGAAATCCAACGGTATGCACAAAGATTCTTTTAGTTAAATCTAATCAGTCGTTAGATTGTCAATTAAAACAGCAGGAATAGTCCATCCCTTTACACAACTTTTTTTATAAAGTTGGGTACATACCCCATTAAAATCGTCAAATCTAGGGCTAGTACCTGGTGCTATATCCTACAAAAATAACTTTAGTATCTGTATTTAGCTTTCAATTTCTATCAAAATTAACCATAATTGGCAGTTTTCTGCATAACGTAACCGGATACACAAACAATAACTAAGTACTACCAAATCTTGTTCCATAAGAGTACAACAATTTTATATCTTCCAAAATGTAAAAATAAAAACATTAAATTCGTCTTTTAAGAAGTACCGACTACACATTTTTCAGCATTTTAGACAGGAAGAAATTTGTTACAGAAGTCCACGCTATTATTTCCGGGAAGAAATACCGGGAAAGTCAAAGTGCATGCAAAAACACAACTAAACAGAAAATGTTTCGTTTCTACTAAAACTAAACAGCTGGCAAGCATCCATTGAAAAAGTACAAGTTCTTATAGTCTATACACCACCAGCAGCAGGAGAGACTGTGATGGTGCCGTTTGTTAGTCAGCAGTTGCCCCGCAGCATTGCGCTGGATATTTCGTTACATTCGACCCATTTGGCCAGCTCCGGTGACATCTCCGGCCGCAGCTTAGTGGCGCCCTCCTCGGAATTTTCTCTCATTATTAGCTCGGCCATGATCTCCTCGACGGAGCAGTTCAGAAAGCGCATCTTGCTGATGGAAATTGCGTTTATAAAGTTGTCCCTGGGGTTTAAAAAGCGATGTTCCATGAAAATGCCTTGCTCGTCCCAGTAAATAATCTAAAAAGGCACAACTGATTAGCTCCTGTATCATCAACAAAGCATATCAAATCACTTGCATTTGAATAATAAAGCGTTTAACATAATTTTGTATAATAAACTGGTGTAAGAATCTGAACCCAAACATTTGAAATGTAGCTCGTGTTACGGTTAATTATTGTAGTAAGAGTAGAACATTCTGTAATTGCGGGTCAGAAGGATCTAACGAGAGACATTCATATTGTTTCTGTAATTGTAGTCGATAAATATAGTGTGACGATCCTGCTGCCGGTCATTGCCCCGGAATTATGACACAGTGCCCCGATTTTTCTGGAGCCTCGAGAAACGACCTTGGAACCTTGGACCCCAGGTGCAGACGCTTGACGTCAGCGTCCTTGAAGGCAGCTGCAGACGCGTGACGTCAGCGACCTTGCTGGCTAACACGCGAATGCGTCATGCGGTTTCCAGAAAGGTCCAGCGAAATGTAGATGGTTCTCGAAGGAAATTACCCGAATATAAATACACGGCCGCCGGAGTTTTAATACAGTTCACTTTAGACTCGAAAAGCGCGTGATATAAACGAACCCTAGTGAAATAAATAACAGATAAATCGAACCACATAAATCATTAATGTTAAACGCGTAAATAGCCATATAAATAATTGATGTTTAACCAGTGTAAATAAATAATGTATCGTTGTTAGAAATAGTTCGTTAGTTTAAGTAATCTGTGTGTTTGTAAATAATAATAATTAATAGTTGTAAATAAATGTTTAATACAGAAGCAGTGAATAATTTTTAAATGCCCCGAACGTAAAAACGTAACAATATTATTCTCGAGGGTGTCGCTAGCGTTCTCTTCGTCTTTCTTACTACAAACGTTCGTTTCCGGCAATGTCTGCGATGGCAGCGTTCTAAATAGTTCTAATTATACGTATATTTGGTACGGATCTGAATACCAGACGATATCATTCTGCAAATTTTAATCTTGGATTTGAAGGCCACCCTTCGCAAAGTCACATGCACTTAGATGATAACTTGAAGGCGTTTTATTTTACGTATTCGTTTAGAATACCACCCGCTGGTGTGCTGTCAAGGTTCTTCTCTACCATACTTGCTGGTTAAATCTCATTTGGACGCGCCTATCAATTATCCATCAATCATCCTGGGATGTCACTTCTGATCGTACCTTACATGACTACATTTTAATTAGACATGAAACAGTCTTCCACGGAATGCTACTCAAACACTTGCTCGATCATCAACTTTGCAGGATTGTAAAATAAAATATTTATCGAATGTTTTACTAGAATATCTGTATTTATAAACGTAGAATCCTTTAGCGTTGATATTATGATTCAAACAACAATATTTTACTTGATTAATCATTTACTTAGAAGATTGTTACTTGCAATTTTGAGTTTAGCTGGTCCCTTGCAAGATTATTTATTAAAAAAAATGCATTGCTATTTAGCAAAGATTTTGTATGTTTACTTGAAGATATTTGAATTTATAATACATTACTCGTTGATTTAGGATTTTATTAGTTCTACATAGCATTTCGACTTCTATGTTTAATGTTGCTTCAGATTAATTTTGTTTAATCTCGAATTAAACAGACTTAAATTTCATTTTCAAATTTAAGAAATACAGTTCATAGGCTTAAAAATGCAAATTAATTTCACATGCTTTCGTTCAGGAAGTTTAAATGTCACAACTGCAAGTCAGCAACTTTGCTTAATAAACGACCTAGTAATAGGAGTTTACTGTAACATACATGCAGATATTGCGGAAATGAACTTGCTTAAGCGCTGACGGTTGTTACGATACTTTATAGCGACACAGAAGAAGAAACACTTTGAACTTTGATATAATGCAATTTTAGTAGTTTCTAAGCAAATATATTTGTATAAATAGAGCTACATTTTTATAATAAAAACAATCGGCATTTACTGTTCGATTCATTAACATCGAGGTGCTACCCTTCTAAGCCTAAAATTTTGAAGTGTGAGGCTGCACTTCAGAGTAGTTACCAAATATTATCGTTCCTCTGAGTGGCCTGACTACATTGTCTTAAAACAGGGTTCCAGTCTCAACCGTGTGCTCAAAACGCTAGGGACAAAATCAGTGCAAGTAACGGAATCCTGTACGTGTACAGTCTCCAGTCAGTTCTGTTCAATTTCTTAAATTATATAACACATTCCTTCCCTACGACGATTTAAGCTACCCCTGTAAAGTGTTACTTTGAGAAAATCTATATTTAGGGCAAAGTGAATAGTGACCGCTACTCGCTTTTGGTTGTTGATAAATTAAGGTCGCACTCTATATGCACATATTCAGAATCTCGTAGATCAATCCTGTCTCGAATGAAGAGACTGTTTACAAAACAAGATGCCAACTTGAAAAATTAAAATTACTAAACAAGAAATTCTCGAATTTCGGCCAGGTGACCAGAAACAAGCAATATCGTTGCCTGTAGCATTTCATTATTCAAGACACAGTAGGAGGATGAGGCCCTGATTATAAAGCGTTTGTTGGCCTGGACATTTTAGCATTGTTTGGAATAACTCATGTCTTCAAAATAGTGGCAGGCTCCGTACCGAATAAAGTACTAGGAAAAGACAAACAAGAAGAAAGAAAGGTGTTGTAACAGTAACCTGGCCTCTCTCGCCTGAATTGCTTATTTTAATAATTATATGGATAGCCTATTTGTGTCTGCATGATTTTTCATTGTTATGTACTGGATATTAGGCTTAATTATTGTAATTTAGTATAGCTAAAAGTGCCCGAGCGGACGCCAGTGATCGAAGGCGTGAGCTGCTCGATTTTGTGTATGCGGAAATTGGTGTGAAGCTAACGAGTAGCGCAGGGAAGAATTCAGCTGGGCTGAGCCCAAAGATACACGTTTGCAAGTGGCTCAAAGTGTAAATCGCCTTCAATATAATTTGCTCCCTGAAGACCGATCAGCTGCGTAGCAGTTTTCGAGCCTCGAGCTTCAGGTAATAGGATATAGAAAACTGTTTGCAGTCAGAACGATAAGCAATCACCCAAAGTTGTGAGACATTTTCTCTGCTTGAAAGGAATATACTTAATGGACAAATAAAAATTAAATAGTTTGTACGGGGAATTCCAATCGAGTTTGGTTTAAGTGCGTGTTATTGTATGCTAAGGTTAATTAGTTTGGTCTTTTACTTGAAATATCTTTGTTCATTTGTCTGTGAGCAAATTGTTTTTTTTTATTTCGAGTATAGTTTGAAGCTAATTTCAGAACTAGCTACAGGTCAAATACTGGGTTTCAGTGTATAACAGCTCTTTCTAGTCACGAACTGATCAAAGTAAAAGAGCTTTTATTGTTCCTAAGCTATCTAGGTAATCCAAAAAGGGCCCAGAAAAACGATTCGTTACAGTATTTAACATATTTTCGGTAGATTAAAGACATACGCCTCCCCAATTAAACTTGTAAATCGTAAACGGTAAATAAAAAAGTGTGACAATGGCAGCTGACTGCAACGTGCACGAGGAAGAACAGGCGTCATGCTGGTGGTTTGGGCATGGAAATTATTATGCAGCTGATTCATAAATAGCATCAAGAAGATCGATTTATTTACAAACATTTACACCACATAATGTGTTTTCATGTCGTTAATGATGTGTACAACACACACAAATCTCAGGCTGCAACTGACCTAACCAGCGATAACGTTAAATCGTATCTCTAGACTTGTAACGCAGCGTTGCTACTACTCTAAGTTATCCGTTATGATACAAATAAGTCGCTAATTTGAGGACCCAAACAGCTCACATAACCCTGAAATTACCTTAGACGTGATCAAGTATCTATCGTAAAGTCTAATGAAGCGTCTGTAACGGATAGTTGTAGCACCCATGGCGATTCCTCCATTCTTGTTTCGTATGCAGCGAAACAGACCCGTGCGCTCATAAAAATCGGCCCTGGCGAAATCTAGTTCCCTCAGGAACCTCGCGTTGTTCATGTGGAACATAAATGTGTCTATGTCTGAGGTTAGGCAAATTCCTGAAACAAAATGCCTGAAATATTATTTTAATAAATTGTTTTGGAGACGCAATTTGCGAAATGTGGGGAACTTTATTACAGACTTGTATTCTGAGTATAAATATAAGTATTCTGAGATCAAAGTACTGTCGTTACTAATAAAAGGTGAGATAGTAAATATTTCATTAGAATTAAGAAATGTTTGTTAATATTAACGCAAACTTAAATAAATATATTTTTCTAGCACATTCTTTCAAGATAAAGCCAAAAAAATTACACCATTATGACCTTCGGTTACCGATATATAAAATAGTTTGCTAAAGTCTTCGAATGTAAAGTTTGATGGCACACTGAGAAGGAATCACCAAAGTAAGGGGCGGGGAGTTTTGGGGACATTTATCTCTTCTAGTGGTCTAACAACTGACCAAAATTAATCTTTCCCCTAATTATTCCCGACGTCATTCCATTGGGCTACGTGGGACAAATCAGTAATCGGCAAGGCGCGGCACGCGTATAACTCAAAACAAGCAGCGGAAAATAAACCGTAGTTTTTAGAACAATAAAGCAATGCAGGTAATTCCACTAAAAATGTCTTCATTCTTTTCTGCAAATTTCATATTCTGGAAATATGCATTTTAGACGAGAGAACTACTAATAAAAACATAATGCGGATATTAAAATTCTGTTTGGATATAAAATTTTAGAATCAGATTTGATGTTAAAAAAGCACGAACTTCAGATTGTAAGATGTGACTCGTATTTGTATCTTTGATTTCTATTTCAAGTGGTTTTGTAAGATTTAGTTCTTATCTCGACTACCAAATTTGAATTCAAACTTCCAGTATTAAAATTTTACATATTTGAATTTCAGTGGAAAGTTAAGCAAGAGAAATGTTAGATATATCAGAATACAGAATACACCAACGGCGGAATATGTGTATTTATGGCTGATATTATATAAATAGCAAACCATGAAAAGAATTTAGAACATAGAATAAATTAATGGGCTGAAAACTAAAATAAACACCTGTATATGGGTTTACATCCAACTTCCCTCGAAAGTATGGTCACAAAATAGATACAAATATCTTAAAGTTACTAATAATACTGAGACAGTAAAAGGAAATATTCAGTAATGTACATTACATAAATTTGCAAATAAAAATTTCTATATTCGGTGGGACTTGAACTCGCGGAATTTGATTGCTAGCCAGACGCTTTAACCTTTCGCCCGTGAAACCGCACATAATATGTTCGCTTAAGGTTGGCATTTGGCTTATGGTGAAAGAATGGGGACACATTGCTACTTAAGAAGCGCTTATTATCAAGTCACACATATCGTACGGACTTAAAAAGACTTCACTTCTAAGACAAATGTTGGCTGGTTATGGTCTGCTATTTAAAAAATGGTAAAACATTCGCTTGCGTTGTAGAATTGTATTTACAATATCGACGATTTTGTAGCCATTTATTATTTGCATTTCAGCCATTCAACAACAAAATTTACTTGTACAAAATAGAAAACACAAAACTGTAAACCAAGAAACAGGAAAATACGATTTTTCATCTTTTATTTACGATTTCATTGAGCAATTTCTGATTAATATATTTTCAGAATAAGTGTTTTTAAATCCATTTCAAACGGTTATCTCTTAGGTCAAATTTTACAATGGCAAAGTCGGAGATTCGTGCTGGTTTTGTAGACACCTAACACCATTTCCACATAAATAGCGCACAAATAATACGGGTATTGTAAAACAAATGGTATATGCTTTCGTTTCAAAACCAAGGTTGTGATCATAACTAGCTTAGAATAACGTGAAATTGGCACGAATAGTGGGAAATTTAAACTTTGCAGTGCACTGGAAAATGCAAAATTTACAATACGGACCTTGTTCGAAAATAACGATAACGAATAATTTGCTTTAATTTTTTTAGATTTACATTGAAAAACTATTCATGTCATAATATTGCATTTTCGATTTCCTGGCAACCTAATTATTCATTATTTTATCACACTTCGTTGATTACTTTGTCCTAGTCCACAAATAGATACAAGAATACGTTAACATTTCTGGAAAGGCTAATTCACATTTTAAATTATGACATACTTGAAATTTATAACAGTTACTTTACTTTATTCGTGTCAGAAGCATATATGATATTAATAATACAATTACATTAACATATAATAAGTAATATAATAGTATATTATGGGACAAGTGGTTGAAATAAAATTTCAACGTTGAAAAAAGTAGCTCGAGACGTTGAAATTTTATCAGCCACGAGTTGCCTATACTATTTTTTCTACGAATTTTCACAAATTAATGCACTTTAGAAAAAATTAAACATAAAGTGACATTTCACTTGTCAACAATTCAATGTCAAAAAGTTTGAAATCCCGGTAGTGCAAACATTTCAATCTCTAGTGGTTGAAATGCGATTTCAACTACCGGAATCAATGTCAAAATGACTGATTTCAATGTTACGAGTAGAAAAACTAATATCATAATTGCTCGAATTGTTCGCCTTTACTTTCCAAACATACTGCTAGCCTTTGAACTATACATTATTGCCAGTTAATATCTGCAAGTTTATTTCGTAGAGAATCTATTACCTCGACTATTCTTGCAATGAAATCTTCTTGCGTATCTGGCTTACCGTTATTGTAAACACGAGATTTAAGGCAACCCCAAAAGAAAAAATCTAATGGCGAAAGGTCAGGAGAACGTGCAGGCTATTGTACCGGTCCCCCTTTCTATCCACCATCCGGGATGGTTATAGGGTTGTTAATTAATGATCACTTTGACAGTTGTTACTTATCAAAAAATGTCATTTTACCTAGTTTACTTATCTCTATACGTAAATTTACATTAGGTAATTGATGCACATTTTTTTGTCGATATTTAAAGAACGGAAAGAAATTGACGTAAAGTGTATATGATTTGTTTTTGTTCAGAATCACCTCCAGAACACCTGGTGTAAGTATGCCGGTTACCGCAGGGAACACACTGTATATTTGCACCTGCCTTTGACATATACCTGCATAGAACACGACACCTGCTCAGCAGAGAAACAAACCCTTAGTTAAGTTGTATAGCCCCGGTAGACATTTCTAGATTGGAAAACTGTAGTTTGTCCGTGCATTGGTAGATAGCACTCTACAGCGCAATAAAAAGAGACCAACGATTGTGGGTTATTTTTTATTTCAAACGTCAGCCTTAAGACTGGCTTATAAAAGACATGGTGACGAGAGAATCGCTGTAGGGTGTTCATCCTGTTTTTGTGAGGTCCACAATAATACTATTGTCGTCAATGATAAAAACGATTAAGCCATCTGATATTTTTTATTTAAAAAAATAAGTTTCATAGCAAACTGTCAAAATATCTTATACTCCAGATTCATAAATTGTTTTGAATGATTATATTAATTGTTATTTTTATTATAATAAATCATAATTTCCCAGCAAAGGTGCTAAATAAAAATACAGTCACACTTATAAAAGCTCTACTTGTGGTTGCTAATTATTATTAGTAGATATTATTGTACTGAATACGAACTGAGTTACCGCAATGTAACAAAACACAATTGAAAATCAGTTTAATAACCTGCTTATTGCTTAAATTTTGATGGTTTCTACTTTTCTTCTAATGGAAATAATTATTGGTTTCCCAATAATATAAAGGGATATAGAAGCAAACTTACGTCAACGAATTTATTAGTATATATGTATAGGAACGCTGTGGTAAAAGTATGGTGAATTTTCTACCACCTCACAAAGAGAAATTCCAACATCCCGAGATTTAAATATTTCACACACGGACTGACAAAAGTTAGCATCAGTAAAACAAAATACTACACATTACAGGTTAATAAAGTACGATGAACTAAATCGAATATCGTTCTTTTATTTTTCTTTCAAATGTATAATTCGTCTAAACAAATTGCATCTTCACTGTTTGAGAATTAAGTTTATCTTCACATAAAATTCGAGACTGGTTGAGCCAAACGTAAAGCGACACCTACGTCATTCGTCGCTTTTCGGCTTATTATTGTACAGTTTATACTAATCAAATAAAGAGTATTCGTGCTTTGTTTAAGCTTTAAAATGACAAAAATTATTAAAAATAAGCGAATAACTGATCATGGCTCCTTATAGCGAGCCACCAGTGGTTGTAGCCATCTCTACTGTAATATTTTTTAAATGTATTTTATTATTTATCCCACATTTGGGCGACAATAATTCAAAAGCCCTCTAACACATTCCGAAATATATGCGACATGCTTTTAAGAGCAAAATTTTTAATACATAAAAAACATATTTACACGGCTAAAAAGTTGCTATTAAAACTGTTACTTTTAGGATCAAAAATACTGTTATGGTACATGAGACAGTGTAATCAAATACAATAAAGAAATATTTAAAACGAATAAATTTGGAAGATTGCTATAATTAAACCTTGATGGGTGTTAAATTTTAAACATTATAAATAAATTTAATTGAGACAATGGGAGAGGAGATTTTGATATTAATTGAATACTAATTTAATAGTTACAGAAAATTTTGATAAAGTTCAAGCCAAGGTTGCAATTGACAAATGTATTTGTTAGAATGATAATAATTAATAGCATGTAATAATAGGATTTTTAAAATAAATAAGTGTGCAATAAGAATTGCATCTAACATAAATGAAAATTTTGTTTAAGTTAGTTATATAAACAACTCATAAAAACAGACATGTATTTTCTGAATTAAAGCATTTTGTAAATAAAACTAGAAAGTTATGCCTAAATTT
This sequence comes from Agriotes lineatus, assembly GCA_940337035.1. NCBI lineage: Eukaryota > Metazoa > Arthropoda > Insecta > Coleoptera > Elateridae > Agriotes > Agriotes lineatus. The sequence goes on from OW679194.1 coordinate 43,675,409, forward strand.
GTATTATTTTTGTAAATACAAATTTAAAAAGGGTCTTAAACAAATCTGCGTGGTGAGATAAAATGAAAATGTTAATTGGAACTTATGGAGGTACATAATCGGTCAAGAGATTATACAAGTACAGTCAATTGGAAATAAACATACAGAAGGTTATATTAATTGAATACATATAAAAAGGAACAAGGTTAGATTTTGAACTTCATAAGATTGGAACTTACTAGAGGTTGAATGCTTTGATGGTGACGTTTGCAAGGAGGGAGGATTGGATTCTGTAAGCAGTACGGGTGATATTCTGGATGGATGCAGTCAAAGGGGTTTACGTGCCATCCTGGGTGCCACTGTTTGAGGAGTGAGCAGTAAGTTTTGCAGTCTGACGATATTGGGATCCGTTGTTGGTTGGAGTTTGGCAGAAAAAGCAAGAGAAAGTATTAAGGTTTGTGTAAAGAGTTAATGAAAGTTTTTTAAATAACAATTAGTACAAGAAGGTGTTCAAATAGACTTGATTTATTACTTACTTAGGAGAATTGATTAAAATGTGTGTTAAGATAATATACAATTGTCAATACCTGGCTTGATGAGTTTTGAAAATCGGTTTGACAGCAAATGTCATTAACTGTAATATTAAAATTCAATTAATGGAGATCTTGATTTGGCGAACCACCTGAGATAAGAGAACTTGATTTTAAAAAGGAATTATTATGTAATTAGAAAGGGCATTGCATTAATAAAGGGCTAGTTTAAAGTGGTGCATTACATTTCATAAAATATATGGATAGTCCAACGTGTAGCTTATATAGCCATTGTAATACATTAATTTCATCTCTATTCGTAAGTTGAGGGTTGTATTACTAGTTCCGAAAATCACAACCAGCGTAATCGTTTAAAAAGCCTATGTTTCTGTGGAACAATGGGCACAATAATTTTATAGATAATAGACGATTAACCGGATTTATCCGTTTGAATAAATAACTCTAGTTGGAAGCTAGTCGTGCTAGTTTCACGGAACCACTACAAACTATGAAACTAGTGGGAAAACACGACGAAATGTGCCTGGAAGAAGAGATGACAACGTTTAAAACACCACGCTATTTAAAAGTGTTGCGTTATTATTTCTTTAAATTCATTAGTAGTATTATGGCATTGTAAGAAAATCACAAAATTGTTGCAACTATATTCGTCGCACTGCAAATACAATACTACGTTTACGTTTCGGGCGGTACGAGAATTGCAAGCCTTTATAAGTAAAAAACTGTTAACTTTGGAAAATTTGAACTAGCTACGTCTGTTCTTTAAAATATGTAGTTTTGTATCTGGTTTATATCAGTCTGAAATACATCTTCATGAACGGGAGGTCTCAATTTAATAAAACTGCTAAGTCATTTTATTTTTGATTTTTGTCTAAAAATGTTGAACTTTTAATGACCAGGGAATCTATATCGCCAATTATTAGAATAGATACTAAGGCTAGTACCTGCTCACAAGATGTTAAGTCCATTTGTTTTATCTTAGTGGCTTTGCTTTAAATTTCGAAGAACAAACATATTGATTGACAATTAAATCAATTTCAAACAAATCGAAATTATTATGTTATACTACTACTATAAGAGTGGAGATCTCTAATTAATAAAACTTTTAACGCCCCTAACATTTGTATATTTCCTTATGAGCAGCATAGTAACTAGTAACCTAATTATTTTAATCCGTTAAGCTAATTTTACCAACATTCGACAAAATATAATTCCGGTTGGGATAAGGTAATATACAGGGTGATTTATAAGTAGAATTATTAAATTTAACGGTAGTTGGAGGATATCAAGCAGAACAACTTTGCATAATAAACTATACGTCAATAATTAATAATAATCCCACAAAGAATTAAACTGATTTATGGCCACTGGAATGAATTTCGATGAATATAAGTTCGCACAGAAGGTTGCAATAAGACCGAATTTGGTTAGAATGTAGAAGCAAAAAGCAGTTGATTGGGTATTTTAATCACATTTGGTGTATTAGATTTATGTACTCTCATCTGAGTTAGCCAGTGGTTCTCAAAAGTTTGCACCCTACTGCATTTTTCCATAATTAATTAATTTTTAGTGCAACGTACCTCCACTGAGGTCAGTACACACTCATACCATATTTATGAATCACCCTATACACATTTGTTAGTAAAAAATAAGAGCAGCACTTATTTTCAAAACTGGAGCTTTCGGAAAGAGTATCGATTACCTTATTAAGACTACCTTAGATTGGTGCACTTAAATTTCACAATTTTTTTGAACATTGATTTTACAATTCCAGCGAAAACCTTAATTCCGGTTGGTGTAATCCTCGAACCTTCAAATGTAAAACGTGAGAGAAAGCAGTCGAATCTAGGCTGAAATTCATGTGAGCTCATAATTATTTTAGTAGTTTGTTTCACGGGGAGGTGCATGTGAATATTAAATAAGTGGATTGCTAACATTTAAAACATTTGCTAAAGCACCAACCTTTTACAGTCGTTTCCTGCAAAATCGAGGCTCTTTGCTTAAAGAATCTTGCTAGAACTACACTTAGAAACGTCCTGAAAAAATAGTGCAGTTCTAGAGCACCATAGAGCAAAATAATTATCAGGAAGAAGGCCCCGATCAAGTAACAAATCATTGCTGTCGCGATTGACGAACTACTAAAGATGGAACACTTTTACTAAAAGCACTATTTATTTCCAAATCAAGGTTGCGGCGATTATTAAAATCAAATTCGCCTTATAATGAAACTAACAAAACTTGTTTAATGAATAATATTTACGTTTTCTAGGTTTACATTGCTTTGGTATTGAAAAAAATTAGTTAAAAATGCAAACAGCAGTTTGCTTTTCCAACGGGTTAGATGTCATACCCAACTACTGGAATACTCATTGATTTTATGAACGCTTGCGTAAACGAGCTGTATGAAGAGCCATGAGAAACGAATTCAAATGGAATTCACTGTCACGGATTATAAGTATAAGCAAAGAGCATATAATTATGCTCTTTGGTATAAGTATATTTGCACCTAGAGGAATTTAATTTTTTTAATCGCTCTATAAGACCTATACAGTGTGATTCATAAGTATGGTAATTACATTAAATATATTGGACTGAATCCTCGTTACAGCACTTTAACTACGAATTGAACCTTCAAGTTTTAACATTGATCAGTTTTTTAAATTACGTATTGCCCTATTTTGTACAGTGAGCGCCAAAAAGCATTGGTCAGTTTCAATACCTAATAAAAACCCATACGCTTCACCTATGGAATCAATGATAATTTCTTCATAAATAGAAAACTTGGGAGTTTTGTTTAAATGTTTGACATCCTCCGAAAGTGACAGTTTGGTGTGCTGTTTCATAGTCAAAGGTTGTCGGGGCTCATTTTTTCGAGGAAATTGGTGAAACGGTAACGCTTACATCTCAAAGACATTACATGCTTCAAAGATCTTTTTATCGCAAATAGAAGAGGAGATAGTAAATAAATACTGGTTTCAACAGGACGGTGCTCCAATTACACCGCAAGAAATAATACGAATCTTCTACGACAATCGTTTCCAAATAAACTGATTTCTTGCTAAGGTGACCCTTCTTGGCCTTCGAGATCGCAGGACATAACCACTCCTGACTTTTTTCGTTGGGATTACTTGAAGAGCAGAGTATTTACAAGAAAGATAAGAAATCTGGAAAAGCTTAAAATGTTTATTCGAGAAAATATTGAAGCTATACTGCAGGATATGCGGCAACGTGTGATGAGAGATTTCGGCCGCCGTTTAAAAGAGTGCATTCAACAAGAGGGGAGTCATTTAACCGATAGAATTTTTCATAAGTGAATCTCCCATTCTTAGTCTTTAAGAAATAGTTTTGATTAACTGTATAATTTGAGCAAATAAATTGTTATTACAAATTGAAAGTGACCAATGCTTTTTGGCGCTCACTGTATTATAATGTCAATAATATAATAGCTCCTGAAAACTCAACAGGGGTGGATTCTTTTATCTAGTTACTTGTTTCTGAAAAATTGATTTTCTAATATTTCAAATTTCATTTGCATCATAAATTACAATTTATGTCAACCAAATGTCAAAACAGTTTCAAAATACTTATGCCAAATGCCTAATCTTTTGAATGGTACACAATAATATTAAAAAAACACAGTAAGTAATTTTCCTTAATTATTTCACCTTCTTATTGTCTTTATTTATTTTCTAGTTAGGATTTGATAAGAAATTACCCACCTTGTATTTTTCCGTACATAACGTCCACGACAGCAACCTATTTTTGATCTAGAGCTTGACCCTTTTTATGCACCTTGCTCACAGACAGATCACTCCTCAATCGTCCAATATCCCCAAACTCCAAATTCTTGACAGCTATCAGCAAGAGCAAACCTGGACATCCACCCGCTACAGCAAACTACCTCCTGGAATGCACCTCCTCTCTCCGAAGACACCCTCCACTCAACAACAAATAACTTGACGTAATCCCATTTGATTTATGTTGCATTTCAAATGTAATCTCCAAAATAAAACTGACCCAGTATGTTTCCTTAATAATTCACTTGTATATAACAATTATTCTATCCATTAGTCTTCTCTACCATATAACAATAATCTTCATTAATTAAATTCGTCTCTTCTTATGGTTATTTATTTTAAATTACATTTTATTTCACCTCGTAGATTTTGTCTTTTTACCCTATTTTATTATCCCAAATATTACATTAATAGAACAAGGCTATATTACATATTTTTAATTAGACCAACATCTTTTTTTCTACATTTTTCAGTTTGTTATTTTGTAATAATCGAAACAAATTTCTTAACTACCTCATTTTCCCAATTTATGCCTTCTAGTCTTAATTATTTGAGTTAAACCTACTAACATTTTTTATTATTTCAAAATTAGCAATGGTAATTCATTTTCAAACGGTATTTTATTAATTTTATATTATTTTCAAATTCACCTGTTCTGTTCAAATAGCTATGTTCCAAACAAATATCTGCCTTATCCCCGAATAAATCCATACCATTTCCAACCCACTGTAATTTCCCAATTTTAACAAATTTGATACCAATACACATTTAAGCTTGTATCATAACATAATATGTTGTTATGATACAAGCTTAATGTGGTTTGAATAAAAATGTGTTAAAAAAATTGAGATATTACAATGGGATGAGAATGTTCCCTGAATAAATCTGAGATAAGGCAGGTTTTTATGTGAAACATAGCTATTGGAAAATTACAGGTGGATTAAAAATAAATAGTAATTTATTATACAAGACGATAAAGTTAAATTTTATCCACGAGTGAATCGTTTAACGTCGAGACGAAGTCGAGACGTTAATGATTCAAGAGTGGATAGAAATAACTTTATCGTCGTGTATAATACAATATTTTTTTCTATAGCATAAACTTTAACAATTTCAAAGAAAAATAATGACAGTCAATCACATTTCAAAATGTCAGTAGCTAGATTGGGTTGCTACGATAATACGAAGTTGTCATATTTAATTTAAACAAAAGTTAGAAAATTAAATTACTTTATCTATCCTTGATGTTAAAGTGCTACTTTATCTACCCTTGCTGTTAAAGTAAAACTTGACCTTTTGTTTTGAGTTGATAAAAGCACACTTTAACATGTGCTATAGAAAAAATAAATTTTGATAAAATACAGTTAAAAAATCAATGACAAATGTTAATTTCGAAAGAAGATAAAATTAACTAGGTTGAACTCAAATTAGATTAGACTAGAAGGCATAAATAATGATATGAAGTAGTTAGGAGTTTTGTTTTGGGTAGACAAAAATAACAAACTAAAAATGTATTAAATTAAGTTTTGGTATCATTAAAATATGGAAGATAACACGGTTTTATTTGAATAATTTTGGTTGGAATAAATAGGGTGCATAAACTAAATCTAAGTGGTGATAAAAAAATGGAAAATTTAAAAGACTAACAACAGAAGAAAAATTAATTAAAAAAGATTAATGGTAAATGGTAGGACAAAACTAATGGATAGAAGAATTGTTACATACAAGTAAAGTATTAAGGAAATATACTGGGTCAGCTTTATTTGGAATATTACATTTGACATGTGATGGGAATAAAATGGGATTAAGCCAGGATATGTGTTGTTGACTAGAGCTTCAAAAGGATAACATCCGAGAGAAGAGGAGCATTCCAGGTAGCAGTGGGCTGGAGCAAATAGAGGTCCAGTTTTGCTGGTTGCTGACAGGAGTTTGAGATTTGCGGGTGTTCAACAATTGGAATGAGTGGTCTGTCGGTGAGCGGTTCATTGCAGTGAGCTTGAAGGGGTCTAGTTGCAGATCTCAAATCTGTTGTATGAATAACGATACAAAGTGGGTGATTTCTTATCATATTTTAACTAGAAAATAAATAAAGACGTTAAGAAGATGAAATTGATTAACAAATAAGAACTTACTGTGTTATTTAATATTAGAGTGTACCATTCTAAGGACTGGGAATTTGTCATTGGAATTTAAAAACTGTTTTTGCCATTTGGTTGACATAAGATGTGACTTGTGATTTCAAATGAAATTTTAAAATATTGGAAGATCATATTTTCAGAAACAAGTAACTAGATAACAAAACCCACCCTTGTAAAGTTTCAGGCGCTATTACAAAAAAGTAATTATTTACATTATTATCTAAAAGAGGGCAATTTGTAATTCAAAATACCTAATTAACATGAATATTTGAAAGTTTTGTACATTTTGTATATTTTAAAAGTATACGTCTAGGTCTACCTATTATTCTTCTTAATATAGAATTTCGGATTAGACCGCGTAGTATTCGTGGATGAACACCCAGCATTCTCTAGCTCAACGTACCTTGCACCTTGTGCTCAAGCAAGAAATCGCGAGATGGTCATGCTCTTTGGTGGCTCGTGTTGTTTGAGTACCTTGAGAACGAGGATACTTAGGCAGATTTGGTCTCGTTGCGGTTTGTGCATCCATATTTACTAACGTTTCGCAAGACCGTGCAGCTTGCATAATCAGAGTGTAGCACTAAAAACTGGTGTGGAGCTATTTATAGTCTTCTGTGCCAGGCGCGGGGAGTAACGTAACGCTTATTGGTCGTTCGAGTGCAACTTAATCCGTGGGGAGTGGTCGCATCACAAAATCAGCCGTATCTGAGCATACGTTTACAAATGGGCACACCATAGAATTTGACCACGCCAGAGTACTTGCCAGAATACCTCACTACTTCCCACGAGTGGTACGTGAAACCATAGAAATAGAATAAACATCCAAATAATATAAACAGGGAAGATGGTTTTAAGCTTAGTAAAACGTGGATTCCTGTGATACACGGTCTAAAGCATTACAACCAACTGCTTTAACTGGGGCCAATACTGAAGCCACAGAATAGCATTGCATATACAAGGTGTCCCTTTTTCCCGCATTTTTCTTTGTAGATAGTAAAGGATGTTCCGATCTAAAAATTTTATATAGACTTGTAATTTTGTTTACTCCTTAACAGTTAGGAATATTTAAATAAATCAATGATGTGCCCATTTATCATCGAGAACATAGATGGTTTTAGTTAGATGGTGCTCCAGCTCCTTATGGCCGATTGGTGAGAGACTGGTTAAGCATCCATAACTAGAACAGTTCTAGTCAACCCACCGTGGCAATTGTAGCGAGTTTGTGCTGTTTATTTGTGATTTTGTTTGTTTGTTAATTAACGTCCCCTGAAGATGGCATAAGCCGAAAACGTTCGGGAATTTTTAAAAATATATGTGGATCAAGACGAAATCTTTAGTTTTATTAATAAACGGATATACCCTTGACGACGTGGTATAATCACTTCGGTGTTTCGGTGGGTCCAACAAAGCAAAAATAATGGATAATGATAATCTAGAGCCATGATGCAGTAACTGTCTATTGCAAATTCGAGGTTAGCAGTTAGGTTTTGCGTCAGTTTTGACACTAACTGACGCAAAACTTAACCTGATAACGTCGAATTTGACGTAGACTTACAGTGCCACCAATATAAACGGGTGCCACTAACACAAACAGTGCCAACCTAAGAAATAAAATAATTTATTATTATCGGTCTATTCATTATATAATCGTAACGAATACCACTCGAGCAATCGAAAATAATGATTATTTTTCACTCGTAACTCGACGTAATCCTTAAAATACCACTCGAGCTGCGCTCTCGTGGTTTTTCGCAGATTACGTCTCGTTACTCGGAAAATAATCGATTACTTTCGATGCTTTTGTGATATTATAACTGATTATACAATATCGATTATACTAGAGTAACTTCACTAGGCAACGCCATAAATAACTTCTGTCAACTTGATGACTTTCAGCTAGGTAAATACAAACAAATCGAGCTGCCAATAAAATATTTATTTGATTCTAATATTAAAATTTACTCAAAAAATAATCAAATTCAGTACAATATGTAATTCGAACAGGTTATACGTCTCAAACTTCATGCAAAATAACAAATCATGTTAGTTTGACAAAATAATCCTCCCGCTGACGCGGTCGGACTATTGAACCTGTCAAACGGACACTCTTTTATTATTGTGCAACAAGGTATCGACATATAACCCGATAATATCGAAGTACTTATAGTATTACTTCTGAATATAAAAATATACATTACTTAAACATGGAACAAAAATACAAATTACAAATTTAATTAGTAGTTTACACAAACATAATTTTTTAACGAAATAAATAAACAAAAAACAGTGAATATTCTCAGTGCCCTATCCCATGGCTTTTTGCATTCGGTTGTTTAGTATTAACATTAATTCTTAGAGAATGGGTTCTCTTCAATCCTCGAATTTTTACTTCCTTAGGTGGCCGTTCTTATCTTTGATGACCACAGCCAAACCTGGCTTCTTCCCCTCTTCTGCTGATTGAGGTTGGTTGTATTTTTATTATTTGCTCTTATTACCACTCATATTGCGGTTCATGAAGTTATACAACTGCTTTGGGGTTTGAACTTTCTTAAGTATGTGAAAGAAATTACTTGTAGCCTTCATCAACCCTGAACGCATTGCTGCTAAGTTGTGCTTCCATCCGGTCATTGTCAACATTGAATTGAGAAATATGATAGACGGGCGTGTCACATTGAAGATTCAAGTGAAGTAATTTCTTGATGGGTTTCACGGGAGGTCTCTGCTGTTTCGGGGGTAGTATTATCAGTACTACTAGTTTGTGGCTTCTCAGCAGCTTTCATCATTGATGCAAAAAAGCTCTGCTTTGTTTGCCTTGTAGCACCAACAGCCACCTTGAACAGCAAAAACTTGTCACTGGAAGTTAATTCTGAGAAATTTGGGAAGCACTGATCAAATTCGATATGTACTGCTGCTTTGTGCTTACAAAATGCTCATCTACTTTCAGCTATGCAAGTACCGGTACCAATGTTACTTTCCATATAATATGTTTTTGTTGAATCCTGAAGTGATATTACACGAAAACTACGTAATGTCACTTACTGCACAGCCTCGGGATCGCACTGGACAATAGATATACCCTTGCCTTGTTGTTTCTGGAAGATCAAATAGGGCTTTCTTAGTCTTCCAAATGCAGCATCTAACAACCTTGCTTCAGCTCATTTTACAAGGCAAGACAGACAGTAAAAGAGGACCGGGTAGATGAAGACACTCATGGCTGCATAACCTGCGCCAGTGGTACGGACTCACGTCAGTACAACTTTTTAGAAGCGCAGCCAATAAAATCAAAATCGCTATGCTAATCGCCAACGTCCGCAACGGATAACGCACTATAAGAAGAAGAAGAACAACCTTAAGCTGTAATATTTCTCCAACACTACTGTGATATAATGGAGAAGAGCTATAGGATTATACGCTCTCAACTTTGTTAGCATAATATCCTTAGCAATCCGGAATGTAGCTTCTGCATAATTGTTAGTATCATTATGGTCCTGGAGTGAGCCCACTGAAGTGACTCTTTTCCAAGCGTTGTGAAGCATATACACCCATTGGGATGGAGAATTGTCACTACTGTCACCTAATGTCTCTATACGATCTGACATCATTAATGACTTGTGGTGGCGTATAGCATCAGCAGGACACATTCCTGAAGCAATATTAAATAACAGAATGTAATTATCAATTGAATAACACCAGCTTAGGGCAGCTATAAAAAACAAATAAATACATAAAACTATATTATGTCTACCATCTGAAAAGTATTGAAGAAAAGCATATTTTGTTTCTGAAGTTTTTTCAGCCAAGATTTCTGCATTTTTTAGTGCATGATTGTGAGTGAAATTGATTTGTATTTTTGTGACCAGTCCATCCTTAATATATGGACCACTGTGCTTTGTGAACTTGTTTTGTTTTTTCGTCCTAATAGACAGAGATGCTTTACATTGCTTATCTTTTCTGCTACCACCAGCCTAAAAAAATGTTTCGACTTAACATTTCAGAGTCTTACATAAATCGGCCATCTTTCAGTTTTGTAGTAATATTAGAGGGTGGTAAATTTTTTAGAAAAAATTATTTTCTCATACAAATTGACTACGCCACAGTAAAATGCAAGTCTTACATACATACATACATACATAATCCTTAGCGCTTCTACCTTAACGGTGTAAGATTTGGTGTCGGTTGGTTGTCAACCTTCCCCATTTTTGTTTTTCCGGCACCTCTTCTTCCACTCCTTCCTATCTTGGGCCGTTTGTCTAGCTGTGTTCCAGTTTATTCCTCTTTCTTCCGCTGCTATTCTTACACCTCGAATCCATGTCTTCCTTGGTCTTCCTACTCGGTTTTTTCCTTCCGGTCTTGCCCCATTCTGTACGTATACCCCAACCAACCTAACTGTCTTTCTGCTACCACTTCATCTACTGCTTTCACCTTCAGTTATTCCCTATAAGTTGTATTTCTAATTCTATTCAGTTTAGTTTTTCCTTCTATTTTCCTCCAAAATCTCATTTCTGTGCTTGTAATTCTCTTCTTTTGTTTGTCTGCGATTGGCCAAGATTCGCTTCCGTACACCAACGCAGGGTATACTACTTTCTTCACCACTTCGACTTTTGTATCTTTTAGTATTTCTGCTTTACCCAAGAAGCTAGTTTTGATTGCATTAAATATTTTTCCGCTTGTGGCTGTGCGTTCGGTTATTTTCTCATCAATTTTTCCGCTACTGCTAATGCATGACCCTAAATATTTAAAGTTGGTAACTTGCTCTACTGTCTTTCCTCCTATTGTTATCTCATGTTTCCTTTCTGTTGGTCCCACGATCATTGTCTTTGTCTTCTCTATATTAATTCTCACGTTTACTTTTTGCATTTCCCTGATGTATGTGTCTACGTTATATTGTAGCTTTCTTTCTGATCCTGCTAAAATTACCAAGTCATCCGCGTAGAGTAACTGTGATATCTGTACCATTTCCATTTTTCGTCTTCCTATTTCATATTTCCTCGTTACCTTTTTACATTCCTTGACTACATCGTCCATAATTAGTGAGAACAATAACGGGCTCAGCACACATCCTTGTCTTAAACCTCTTGTTGTTACAAATTCCTCATTTCTGTTTCTTACTATATTTGTTGTTTTCTTGTACAAACTCTTGACCATGTCTATTTCTGTTGTATTTATACCTCTATTCTCTAATGTCTTCCATATATCCTTTCTTCTAATCCTGACGAAGGCCTTAAATAAGTCTATAAAACACATATTGACCCCCCTTCCCTTATTTAATGCTTTCTCTGAAATTTGTCTGACTATAAATATGTATAAATATACAAGTCTTTTATGTTCTAAACTTAGCTGGAATACTGTTTTTATTGTTTTCAAGTTTGGCAGTAACTCAACTAGTACTACTTTTTGTAATTTAGAATGGCAAAAACTCGAATGCGCCAAAGAACGCTCATTTTGCCCGCGAAATACAAATAATATTTTTTATCTACTCCAGTGGGATAAGTAACTTATTACGTAACTCATTTGACACTATTTCAGTTAGGTAATGAAGCTCACTACACCACTCAGTTATGTAATGGTTTCATTACCCAGCTGAGTTGTGTAATGACTTCATTAGCTAACTGAAATAGTGTCAAATGAATGACATAATGACATTTGCCTACTAAAATATTTTTGAAAATGACAGATCTGACATTTCTCTTAATGCACTTTTCTCAATTTTCGGCAGTCGTAGATAAAATTTTGTACAATACATGTGTGATAATGCATCATTAATATACTTGTGTGCTTACATACACGTATATTAATTATGCTGTTATCCCACTTGTATAGTAAATAACTATTATTCAATCTTAAGACTTATTTATATAACTAAATGTAGTTATAGGAAACAATGTTATATGCTACACGTGAATAAAGACATTTCATCCGCAAGGGGAAATTATTTCACTCGGCATTGCTTAGTGAGTTAGGGTTTTCCCCTTATGGATAAAATGCCTCTTTATTTACTTGGGCCATACATAACTATTTATGTCGATTAAATTGTTTCAAGCTTTATTGGTAGTATTATATCTAAATTTCAAATATTAAAAATGAGGTTGTCTTAATTGATTTTGATAGTTATATCCAGTTTTAGTAACGTTTACTTCATTACAAGAGAAATGTTCTTTAAGCAGACAGCAGTTTCGTTAAAACGGCTTTCAATTGTACTAAGCGAAGTTTTACATTTTTTATTACTTCTGTACAATTATTTTAAATATTAACAACATATCTTTTTGTCAATTGAGCTTGACGAGTAGATTCTGTTTCAGCGATGTTAACTTTGTTACGAATTAAAATTTTCTTTAAACAGATTGTAATAAATAAAACGACTTTAAATTGTACTAATTGGAGTTTTCAATTCATTTAACAGACCTTTAAACAAACTTGTTAAAACTAGTCATGTTGAAGTTATTTTTAATTTCATTAAAATGACGTTCTGGAAAACAAATTTCTTATATCATTTTATAGCAACTCGCTCATGTGATTTTGGATACCTTTACAATGACATACTCTTGTTAAAATTACATGTAATTGCGTTAAGGTTTTGTAAGGCTTTATTACAATTAGGGAACAAATTATATGCTCGGTATTTTATTCCTACTGCAGGTCATATTTTCCCGATATTTTGTCCAAATGCATGATTAGAAAATAAATGTTCGATAAAAATACTAAGCGCTCGATAAGTGCATTGAGTGCTCGGTATAAAATTGATATGCATCCTAAGAAAATAAATGTTCCATAAAAATACTAGATGCTCTACAATGATAACGAACGCCCTGTATAAAATTCAAATACCTATTAAAATAATAAATATTCGATAAACATAGAAGACGCTCGATACAAGACAAAGATGCACGATACAAAATACAAATCTTTGGGCAAATAATAATAGACAAAACGTACGTACGATAATTACAATCAATGCTCGGTATGAAATTTACTTGCTTTCTTTTGCTTGGCTTTTTTGTTTACCTTTAATTAACGACAATGATTTTATCTAGGTAAACTTTAATACCCAGAAAGAATATATTTATTTAAAAAGTACATAACTTGATAAAATACAACACAGGTATTTAAAAAAAAATGTAATAAATTCTGATAGGTAACACATAAACAACGAAACAACACTTCCAAAAAGTAAACTCTGATCATACATAAATAATGAAACAACATTAATTCAAGTAGATATTCAAAAAAGAAGAAAAAAGTAATAATATAGTTCCATGGTAATAACATAACATAACATATCAAAAATAAATTTTTGGTAGATATAAAAAACCCAAAAAGAGAAAGATTCCTGTATTCTATTTGAGATAGTATGAAAGCCTCATCATCTTCGCCATCTGGTACCTGAGAATGATCTATGCAATTTTTTTCTAACTCACCAGGACTTATGGAATTTTAAGCGAATTTGACGTTCTTTGCTATTGCACTCTTGTTTTATTTTCTATTCCTTATCTATCTTCTTTCTTCTTTTATTTATTTCTCAAATACATCACTCTCACTTTCTTCAAATAACATGCACTGATACGCACACACGTCCATTCAGTTTTTCTATTAGTTTAGGCTGCACTTGGCGAGCAAATCGAACCCTTGAAACGCATTAAATTATCGAGCGTTTATTAATACAATATGATACAAAATTTCAATTAATAGTAAACTTCAGCTACCGAGCATTTGGTTTTTTAAGGTACATATTTAATTAGAATAGCGAGCAGAACTTACCGTGCAAATGATATATTTTATATTGTTGATTTTGTTAAAATAAAAAGCATTTCCAATTAAGTTAAAGTGCATTTTTAATTTTTTATAGAGCATTTAGTATTTTTTTAGCTTGCAAAATGCATTAAAATATCGAATGTTTATTACCACCCTTACAATTATCTGAAATCTTAACAAAATGTTTCACTATCAGTTGAGCTTGAAGAGTACATCTTGTTTCAGTCATGCTTTCTTCGTTAAACGAATTAAAGTTTGTTTCAACAGACTGTAGTCTTGTTCAAGGGACTTTCACTTTTACTAAATTGAGTTCTAAATTCGTTTAAATGACTTTTAACAAAACCAGTTAAAACTGTTTGGGGAAATTATTTTTAATATCGTTAAAATGACAGGAAAAACAAAAAATTATTGTCTCATTTAATAACACTTCATTTATGTGATTTTGCGCCGATTTAAGATTAGATAGGTAGTCTCATGAAGATTATATTTAATTTCCTTAAAATTGTTTGAGGTTTTATTTCAATTATTTTAAATCTCAATAAAATGATTTTTTGTAAATTGAGCTTGTCGAGCACTTTCTATTTTAGTGATGTTTACTTCGTCAAAAGAATTAAATTTTCTTTAAACAAAGTGTTATTACGTTAACACGATTTTCAATTGTCGTAATTAAAGTTTTAAATTAATTTAACAGATTTTTGACCAAATTCGTTAAAGCTACTCTGGTTGAAATTATTCTTAAAATCTTTCTCTGGAAAAACGAAGCTTTTCTATTTCATTTTATAACACTTCGTTTATGTGATTTTGTACCCCTTTAAAATGGCATAGTCTCGTGAAAATTATATTTAATTTCGTTAAAATTGTTTTAGGATTTATTACAATTATTTTAAAAGTTAACAAAATGATTTCCTGTAAATTTAGCTTTACGAGCACACCTTGATTTAGCGATAGTTCGTTAAAAGAGTTAATTTTATTTCAACAGACTGTAGTTTCATTTAAACAACTTTACTTCTGCTAAGTGGAGTTTTAAATTCGTTTAAGACTTTTGGCCAAACCTTGTTGAAATTATTATAATTTCGTTAACATGACAGTCTGGAAAAATTAAGGTTTTCTATATTATATAATGTCACCTCGTTTATATGATTTTGCATATCTTTAAAATAGCACAGCGTCGTTAAAATTACATTTAATTTCGTTAAAATTGTTTAAAGCTTTATTATAACTATTTTCAATTTTAACAAAATGAATGGCTGTCAATTAAGCTTAAGGAGTACATCCTGTTTTAGTGACTTCGATAAAAACATAGTTCAAGTCGTACTAAGTGGAGTTTTGAACTCGTTTGAGAGATTTCTGATCAATCTGTTTGGAACTGATCTTGTTAACATTATTTTTAATTTCGTTACAACGGCAGTTATACGGTGTGGAAATTAAGTATCGCATAAATTCGGTAATTCCTTTAATATTTATTTTCAGGAAAAAATCTCAAAGCATTATATCGACTATTTTTTTAAATGGCAATAATCTATATATTTTTTATTTATTTTGGTTGCAAGTTTTTATCTGCTTTCAACGGTTTAAAATTTTGAATATTTTACATTAGACAAAAATTGAAGAAAATGAACTTAAAGTACAAATAGTAAAGATAGTGACTTAGGTTTAAATCAATAACTGAGAATTGTACATTCATTTGTTATGTTGGAATTATTGTCAAAGTAAAAAGTAATCACTATTTAATTCATCTTTACTATATTTTTATGTATATGGCTATATAAGCTACAAGTTGGACTATCCATATATTTTATGAAATGTAATGCACCACTTTAAACTAGCCCTTTATTAATGCAATGCCCTTTCTAATTAAATAATAATTTCTTTTTAAAATCAAGTTCTTTTATCTCAGGTGGTTCGCCAAATCAAGATCTCTAATTGAATTTTAATATTACAGTTAATGACATTTGCTGTCAAACCGATTTCCAAAACTCATCAAGCCAGGTATTGACAATTGCATTTTTACATTAATCAATTCATTAAATTAAATATTGCTTCTTATTATTGTATTTCACTGATTGATCTTTATTCAAAATGTTTTAATATTAATTACTAACAAACCTTGTCACTTGTTCAGCTTAACTCGCACAATTCCATACACCAGTGCCTCCTGCTTCCAAAAGATCCCAATGTTGTCCTCGTTTGACACCTACAGCCTACACCTGTCAACCAACTCCAATACCCTGCTGATTCCGGCTGGAATCCCTCTATCAAACGTCAGCTTCAACTCCAACCAAACCTGGTAAGTTTCAGGTTTATAACTGCAACAGCTCTTATATTGTTTCTTTCTTAGATATCCTTCGGTACTCTGCAATCTCCTCTGAAGTGGTCCAATTCTGGTAGCACCATCACAAATCTCGTTCTAGTTGAATTACTTTATTACGATGCAACCACCAATGTCAAATATGAACATGTAACTATGCCACACGCCAGTCAATAAATTCAATTCCATCCAATTTTGTCGTTCTCTAGTTCCTTTAATGTAATTCGCAGCACTTAATAATCCCTTCACCGATTGTGAGTATTTTATAATATTAATATTTAGACTCCATCTTTAATACCTCGTAGATTTATTTATAGCATTTATATTTGTATGTAAACCAAACAACTATACAAATTATGCACCAATTTTTATTTTTATTTAGTCAAAATCACATTTCAAAATATGTTATACATCTTTCTTCGAGTTTATTTATATAACTACTCTTAAACAAAAACTTGTTCCTGTTGGATACAATTCTTACTGCAGCCTACCATATTTTAAATTATCTATTATTACAACTTAATAATTCACATTATCATTATAACACATTTGTCAATCGTTACCTTGGCTTGTATTTTATTAAAATTTTCTAAACTATTAAATTAGTATATTCAATTAATATCAAAATCTCCTCTCTCATTGTCTCAATTAAATTTATTTATAATGTTTAAAATTTAACACCCATCAAGATTTAATTATATCAATCTTCCAAACTTATTCGTTTTAAATATTTCTTTATTGAAATTGATTACACTGCCTCATGTATCATAACAATATGAACTTAGAGGCAGTTTTTCTGAATTGTTTTCTAATGTAACCTATTTATAATTTGATACGGTTGAAAACAGAGCAACATTTTCTACCGAAATAAATAAAAAAATATAGATTGTCATTTAAAAAAAAATATTGGTGACGTCATAATATTTAAAACAGATGATAGAGAAATCTGAAAATTACTTTAATATACTCGTTGCAATTAAAATCGCTACAGCCCTTTGAGATTAACGGATTTACGGAATTTATGGCTACTTAATTTCCACACTGTATAATAAAATCGAAATTGCGAATTTTTGGAGAAATCCGCAATATTGTGGCCATCTTCTCTTCTCTTCTTATTAGTGTAATAAGAAGAGGTTGCACTTCATATAATACTGACATAAAATTATTAAATCGTTATATAGATATACAGGGTGGCTCACAACGTATAGAGTCTCTTACTATTTGTGACTCCGACTCAACGCTCCCATTTATTTAAAATATATGTCAACCAGAGTTTTTGTATTTTTACGACATTAAATCAATTGACAGTTAATGCTAACAACTGTAAGTTTAAAGACCAATAATTTGACTTTAAGTAATGTTAATAAGGATAAAAAACATCCATATTTTAGAGAATAGTGAACAATCACCATCTAAACATGAGAAAACTTCATTAACCATTATGACGAATATAAATATTGAGCATCTGGGTTATCGTGATATGTGTACGTTGGGTTGCGGTCCCAAATAGTAAGAGGCCCACCCTGTATATGTATATAATTGTTTAATTCTGTTCAAAATGCGATTAAGTAATTCTCTCTGTAAAAACTAGCTTATTTGCTATTTTTGAGATTGTGCTGTAAGCGAATGCAAATGAAAGTAACGCCTGAAAATAAATTTTCCAAAACATGGCCCTGTTCCAGCAGCAAGTTGGCCAATTTTAACATAGTGAAATATCAGCTGCTTGTAATTTTGTGGATTTATTAGGTGTCATCTAGTGACATTGTGCAACTTGTGCTCACATTTCGCATATGTAACTGTTTCAACTTTTACACCGAAATCGATAACTAGCGCTGTTTAAAATGCTTGTGAAAGTGTGGTGATAATATTCTGGAAATATTAAATTTATTTAAATACTTCACTTAACAGAGAGTTATTCAATAATACGCACTATTTCCAGAGTTACACAAATATAAATTCTTGCCTTTGGAAACGGCCCTGTTAGATAGAAAAGTTGAAGACACAGGAATTAAAGCCAAAGAAGAGTAATTATTGTACCTCTACAATTTTTAACGATTCAGGAAATATGAAGCTGAATTCATCTAGTTTAGACAAGCTTTTAGACTTCAAGTATTATTTTTCATTCAATCAATGCCATTTTATTTTTCAGCAAATACGTACCTGAAGATTTTCATTAAAGACCCGCTTTGACTTGTGCATTTTAGAATGCATATTTGCGGTTATTTGTAGTTTCGTTAACTTCATTATTCTAATATTCTAATAAGTAAAAGGAAATCGTGAAATGAGAGCAAGTGTCAAAAATGACAAATGTGTTGTATGTATATTCAAATGTCTGAGAAAGTTTATTTCAATATTTAAGTCTAATAGGATATGCAGTTTCAATCTGAATTTGAAACAATTTCCTACGATCAAGATAATTAAAGTTATTACAATAAATCTATAATCATGTTTCGAACTTGGCTACAGAAAGAAAGCCGCATAAAATTAAGCCAATTGAAAAGTAACAAAAGGCATACTACTTATTAAAACATTTTTACTGAACCGTTTATTAAATGAATTAAACTTTTAGGAAATACAGTTGTAATCCAGTCCACTTAAAGGTTGTGGTATTTTTACAAAAAGAATCGTAAATTATTCAAAAAGATGATACGCGTTAATTGAATTATGCAGGTGAGAGTGTTTGAAATCTGTGCTTGCAAAAATGTTAGGAAGGTTACACGTACAAACATTTCAGAAAAAAAATCATATATAGATACGTTACGACAGACACTTAAGCCAAAATTTATACTTGTAAATCCAAAATTAATTTTTCCAGTTCATGGATTTCCTCAGATGTTTTAATTCTGGAGTGTCACATAAAATACGCATAACGACATGAAATGTTTTAAACGGGCAGTTAGATAAATCAAGCATCATGGAAAGTCTTTCAACACAAGTTGTGCAAATTAGGAAGTAATAACAGTGTCTTTTGCAATGGTTCATATTACATAGTGCACATAAAGTCTTACATATCAATTATAATTTTTAAAATTAGTTTTTTCTGAAAAATAGACCGAATAAAAGTTGTTTGTGAAATTAGAATGCTCATTTTCGTAACCTTAATTTTTTTCTGCCCTTCACTTCTTTTTGCTAAGGTTACTATTTGTTTCAAATGACAATAGTATTTATTGAATTCAGAAAATGCGTATGGAGACTATATTACAATCGCAGGATGACATTTTCTGAAGTTATGTTGCATACTTCTGATTGTGACTCCCAGTTTACTAG
The DNA here is from genome assembly GCA_940337035.1 of Agriotes lineatus. NCBI lineage: Eukaryota > Metazoa > Arthropoda > Insecta > Coleoptera > Elateridae > Agriotes > Agriotes lineatus. The sequence continues at coordinate 43,695,195 of OW679194.1, forward strand.
AAAAATTATCTGTTAACAGACTGATATTTGAGTTTTCATTAGTAATATCCCTAATGCATGCCAAATTGTCGATAATTTTATTGAGTGCACGAAGTGCATGAGACAAAATTAGAATCAATTTAGTATGCAAGAGGAGTATTTTGTATACTATTTTCCGAACAAAAGTTAACAGGGTCTTCTTTCTCCGCTAATTTGGCAGTGGTTTCGCTTGATAGCAGGTAGGGAAAGTAGGAATATTGTTAATCCGTTCAGGCGCGCCACCAATTGGATGAGGCAATTTGCACTAGTGCAAATTATCGGTAATTTGCACTAGTGCAAAATTATCGCATAATTGGAATATAATTGATTGAATTTCAGAAATTTAAAAGATTTGATTGTATGAGGGAAATAGTCAATTAAATTCATATTATAGTGACGATATAAACATATCTGAGAGCCGAATAGTTCACTGGAAACGCGTGGATTTTTTTTATTAGAGTTTAAATCAAAGTAACACATATGCCCACAATAGTGATGAGAACTCATTAAATTGAAGAATATAGTAAATAGCTAGCTGAACAAACTCACTTTACGGTCAGATCATAAAAGGATTGCAGTAACTAAAACACAAAAACTAGGGCTCATATTATTGAATTTAGAAATTCAATGATTTGAGCGCTAGATGAATTTAAAGAAAATTGGAAATTTCAGTTTTTGTAAAATATTGACATTTTCTGAAAAAAAAGCATTTAAACATGCTCGTAAAACGGCACTACTTTCCCCATTTAACCGTCTCTCTATCTCCAATACTTACCGAGATCCCCATGCTAAACATTCAAAACAACTCACTCTGTATAAATAATATTTACACAATACTTGGCATCTTGGCCCATAATTAAAATTGAAAGCGATATGAATATGCGAATTGGGCATGACGAGCCCATAAATCATATCATTTGGCCCAGATACGTAAGGCTCTTATATTTGCTGGTGTAATATTTGGAGTTAGTCCCAAATTTGGCTTTTCTGCTATTGATTTTGTTGTTTTATAGTTTTACAATATTTCATACACTATAATACGATACTTGCGATTGTTTGAAAATTTTTAGCCACTGGAATTACCAGGACACCAGATTGTCAATATGTTATTAAACAACAAACAGCTTGTTTCACTTCAATCAAAACATGCTAGGGTGAACGAAACGATATTTTGATCATATGAGCCAAATGAAATGAATCGGTAATTTATTTTTAAGTTACTGTTTCCCGACTATGTTTTGTAATTTGTTATTGCTAAAGCTGTTTAAAATATTGCTAAAAACTCCTACAATTATGATGTAAGAATATTGTCTAAAAAGATTTTCTTTTGTAGGTACAATATAAAGCTACCTGAAAAATCTTACCTGGACCAAATGATGTAATTCTGGGCTCGTACTTCGTTTTGATAAGTCAACAATACTCTTTATTTAAAGTCGGTCAATTAATACATAATTTAAACTCAAATACACGACGCGCATGCGTTACTTAGGTTTGAAAACAGTGCTTGTTTCGCTATGCTTACTTCGTTACTCATCATTAATTAAATTAATATAATATGGATGCAGTTCCTCACGATTTGGTATTTAAGCAAAAGATGTGGAAAAAGTATGATTATGTTGTGTGTTACGTTATGCTAATTTATCATATTATAACTGCCCAAATTGATTTGTTTGCCGTTACGAAAGAGTTCTTTTCAAATATAGCAATGCTGTTTTCTTGGCCGTAGGCTTCTTACAGCGCCCGTGAGTGGAGCAGGTTGCTTTCGTTTAGTTTGTTTTTTTTTAAATGCAAATGTCAATTTGATACTTTGCAATTGTTATGGCGTATTTATGTAAATTTAAAAGTAAATCCTACCTTTTTTGAGAAGAATGCATATTTCCTGCGGCTGCTTGTATTTTACTAGGGCCGCTTTTCACCTTTAGGTATGATTGTAATCTCTTGTCTCGTGGCTTCAAAGAATATTAATGCGTTTGCAATTTTTTTGTGGCCCCAGCTTTGTGCATCCGTCTTCGACCAAACCGTTATTTGAGTGGTCTACATCTGTCTTATGGACCTGAAGAAACCGCTAGCTTCGAGAAATATTTTAAAGTCACGGTGCCGCTGTTCAACCTAAGCTGTTTGATAACACTATGCGCTTAGGAAGCAGGCGAAACACCCGCGTGCGTTGGTAATAATTTTAAACTAACAGGGTTCAAGCAATGGATTGTCTAAGTTTGTTAACATTTTCAATCATTAAATTTATAATTCATCTGTATATAGTCAATGACATTTGCTCCCTGATATTATATAGTTAAAGATATTAATTAATTTTGGAATTAATTTGATTGTACAAAGACTTTTGTGATAAGCGTCGGTGAATTGCGTTTAAAGACCTAGTCTATTTGAAGCGATTGAGGGTTTTTTAGGATTCAGGCCACCGATTTTTCTATTTGCATACTACTTCATGTCATGATTTTGTAGTGACATTTTAAAAAATTAATAATTCATAAATTTAAACTTTTTTCTGGCATTGGACTATGCGTTTGTTTTAACATTAATTGTCTGGATTGTTTTGCATTTAGGGAACCCAGCAAATCTATGTATTATTCCTAATTTAAAACTCTAACAACGACTTCTGATCTTAGTTTAATCCATAAATTGTCCATCTTTACGGAAAGAAAAACTGATGAAATCCTGATGTTCTTAATACTTTTCTCCTGCCATCGTTAATGGAGTCGAAAACTTGAAACTGTTTAAAATATCAAATAAAATTGTATACAGTATGGTCCATTAAGTGTGCAACAAATGGGACATTTTTTTATTAGTTTACAAGCGAAATTTAAATACAGCCACAAGTTAGTGCATGTTTGATAACCATATCAGATGCCCTTAGAATGGCTTCAAGTCAAACAGCATACAGGGCAGGACAAAAAATATGAAATTCGTTCAAGAATAAAGTTACCTTACTTCAAAAAATATTACAAAATTTTATTGAGGAAAGTTGGTTAGAATCAAAAGTAATGCTCAAATACAAAGTCAGGGACTCCTATTCGAATTTTGATTCTTTTTTGGAATATTTTGTAGTGATACATATTTTTATTATTCTGATTTTATTGAGAGTTTTTCATATGTAAATTATTATTAGCAAAGCATTTGCCTTGTTAAAAAGAATATTTGCGAAATTCTAAAGTTCTGTTAAATATCGTTGTAACAAACATGAAGTGGACGGTTACCTAAAAAAATATAAGTCCATGTAAATTGTTCAAATACGCTTCAAGTTGCTAAAAGTTATTTAAAAGTGATATGGTTGTGGCTACTTTAAATACATATAAAATCAGAATAATAAAAATATGTATCATACGGGGTAATACAAAATTTTCCAAAAAATAATAAAAATTTGAATAGGAGGCCGTCACTTTGTATTTGAGCATAACTTTTGATTCTAAACAACTTTTCTCAATAAAATTTTGCTATATTTTTTAAAATAAGGGTACTTTATTCTTTCACAATTTCATATTTTTTGTCCAGACCTGTATGCTGTTTGACGTGAAGCCATTCTAAGGGTACCTGATATGGTTACCGAACATGCTCTAACTTTTGGCTGTATTTAAATATCGATTGTACAACTAATTAAAAAAATTCCCATTTGTTGCACACTTAATGGACCACACTGTATAACTGTAACGTCCCACAATGGAGGTTCTTAGCACCGTCAACTCAAATCTGTAAATAAAGTCAAATATTACCATGCACTTTATGATCCCACGTATAGTCTCAACCAGTGTTGCTATAAACTGAATCTCGCGAAATTGACATTTCCCACAAATAATATAATTATAGTAATACGCTTCTGGTTAATACATAACAAAGGAATGGCAAGTGATTGTACGATAGAATATTTTTTAGTTAGAAAACTGCTGTCAACCTCAGCCGTATGCCATGCGGCACTTTCCTTCCTGTTACTTTCTTTGATTTAATGGTAAACCACTGTCGTACCGTCTGCGATATCTAATTTGATTTGCAGACTAATTGCAGGGGACTAGGAGCTGATTACATGCATTCAAACAGTTTTAATGACAAATCAAGGCTTCAACGAAAGTTCTCATTAGAGAGGTCCCGTTGCTGCTTTCTCAAATCTTTTTTAGAGGACCTCTATTACAGCATTCAGGGCGTAATATTCGAATATTATTTAGAGTTCCATGACAAGTTAATAATGCGGAAACTTATGGAAAATCTAATAAGAAATATGAAGTACCGAGAAGAATTTGTAGATATATATTTTTTAATTTACAAAAGCTTATGTTTTTTATAAGAACTGCACAGATAAAGAACGCTTACATTAGGAAACTGGCCAAAGATTCAGTGAGTGCATGCACACCAGGCATAAACCTATAGCTCAACTGTTTCACATTGAAACCTATAAGTTAGTAAATGACCCGGTTAAAAACATAATATATTTTTACTTCACTGAAACACTTTTTTTGAAAATGCAGAAATAGTAATTTTGGAACTTCCATATTTTAATTGTAATACACTAAGTTTACTTTCCTCTAGATTTATTTGTTAATTTCAAATGCTATACAGCGCACGTGTTAATCGTTTTAGAGTTTAATTTCACAGTTTGTGTAACATTAAGCTTCAGATTCGTTCAGATTTGCAACGTATTTCCGCAATGGCTAGCTATTACTTACATAATTTCTTATAGCTTAAGGTGGAAAAGTGAATTTCAGCATAGAATGCCGATGAAGTATTACTGCCAGAAATTTTACTCCGTGACCAACGCTTTCGTGATTGTCTAATACGTGGCAGTCGTGAGAGGACCCACATCGCATATTTTGGCATAGATAATAATACTCAACAAATTGCTAAAGGGAGTATGTTTCAACCTTATTGTATTATTATTATGAATAACATTTAAATTTGTAATTCTTCCTGTCTTTTTAAATTTCTTTATAATATTATTTTGTTTAATATTGGGATGATAAGATTTCGATTAAAACAAATTAGAGCTTAACATTAGTAGCAGAAAATAAAATGTTATACCTGTGTCTATTAATTACAAATTTACACTCGTAGATAGTCTTTTGTTCGCACCTATATTTGCAGCAGAGCTCAGTTTTCCTCAAGAAACCATTCTGTAAATATACTTAAAAAAACGGCTGTAGAGAAAAGGTACAAAGGCAGAACAGTAAAAATAAAGCAACAGAAAATAGTAAAAGCTAGAGAGTGAAAATGATGAAATAAAATGAAAAAGAAGAACGCACAAAACGGGAAATAAAGAAAATAATGGAGATAATGACAATGACGCACGCACGTAATTGGCATGAGTAATGTCAGTAACTGTACTGATGTGACAAAAGCGAAAAAAAAATAGACACAGTTATGAATAAACCAACAGCAGTATTCATAAAAAAATAGACACAAAAGGAAGTAATCTGGAATGCAAAAGGAGTGAAATGTAAGAAGGATGACCTAAAATACGAAATACAGAGAATAAATGTTCAAATACCCGGTAATACAGAACCAAAGAAGGACAAAGAAATGACATATTTGACGGAAGTATTTATTATGGCATGATTAGGTGTAGAAGATATTTGCACAAGCGGATGAGGCAATAATGACCGATGAAGAACTACAAAAAAAACTTTATAAATATGAAACATGCGATTGAAACAGTTTTGATCACATATATAACAAATCTGTAAAGGGTTTTATTCAGAACTTCCCTCGCAAGTGGACGTTGTGACACTAAACCATTTTAAAAGACCAAGGAAACTATGGGTAAAACTATGTTAACGTTCGTAATACTACTGAAACGATAAAAGGAAACACTTGATAATGCCAATTACATCAATTTTCAAACTAAACAAGCTATACAGGTAGTGGGATTCAGCACCTGTTAATGCGATTTCAACGCTCAACTGTTCGTCGAGGTAATGCAGGTCCCCATTAAACACAATGCACTTATTTGTTCCCCTTTTTTGTTTGTTTTACATTTACCCTGCATCTTTTGGGTTCAATTTTCGCCAAGGGTAAAGCCTTAGCTATGTGGAAATTATAATTTTATCCGTTTCTCAGCAAACATAAACAAAATTTAATTTTTTTAGGCTGCTCACCCTGTATGTGTTCGGTCCAAAATATGCCCTTTTTCGTCAAGGGTAAAACCTGACCTATGTGCAAAATATTACTTTCATTTTAGTAATAGTTCTTCAGTTACAACAAAAAGGGACAGAATTTAATATTTTTAAGGTGCTCACCCTATATATATTTTATATACACATAATCAACAAGCAAAATATCGTCTCCCTCCAAGAAATAGTTTTTGAGTTATACCGGTAAGCGACAGACAGACAGACGAAATTTAGAAAACTTGATTTTCGTCATCTAGGGACCCTCAAACGTGAAGCTCTGAAGAGATCTCAGAAGGTATTTTTTCCGGTTACAATACTTCATTCGTCTTTTAGACGAGGAAAGTAAAAATAATATAAGGAATATATAATGCATGTGAACATTTTGGCTTCAAGAACGTTTGTTCCCAAGACGGTGTCATTATTGTAAATAAAGCCAATAAAAAAGTGCCCATTAAAACCATAAAAGATCTGGAAAATATATGCAATTAGATGTTAATTTTTTTTTAATATCGGGTCCATGTGTTCAGTTTTCGTCGTTTATTTTTTTGTCTAAGGCAATTAATTTGTTTTGCTATATTCTTTTAAAAAAAATTTAGTTTTTAACTATTTCCTAGGATATTTCTACTTTTAAATACATTCTTAATTAAAAACTATTAATTGCTTAACTGTTGCCCACGTTAATGCTCGATCACTCACGAATGCCTTTCATATTCTTAAGGATCATATTACACTTAATAATTACGATATAATCTTTATCACTGAAACTTTTCTTAATAGCAACATAAGTGATAATGTTATTTACATTGAAAATTACACATTACTTCGTAAAGATCGCCTTAGCTTTGGAGGCGGCGTTGCGGTATATATAAAAACTTTTTTAACTTCTGAGCTTATTACTGACGTAAAAAATCATTTAGATTTTGAGCAATTGTGGATACAAGTTCGCTTGAATAAACGTAAATATGCAATTGGTGCAATCTACTTACCTCACAGGAGAAAGTATCGTGAATTTACTGAGACATCGGAGGAACATTTTCGTAATTTGTTTCTTGCCCATGATGAAATAATTTGCGTTGGAGATATAAATATTGATCTATTTGATATTAGCTCTGCTGAAACTATCGAATACACTTCTATGCTCGACACCATTGGTTTAAAACAACTTATAAATGAACCGACTAGAATCACTGCTACGACAGCTACACTTTTGGATCATATTCTTGTCAGTAATACCAACTTGATAGTTAACTCTGGTACTAAGCATTTGCATACTTTTTCTGATCACGAGCTAATATACTGCAATCTTAATATTTCGGTGGATAAGTTGCAACCAGTAATTCATACTTTTCGAGACTTTTCTAACTTTAATCACGATCATTTTCTAGAATATTTAACAACTTTACCGTTGCATCGCATATATGACATTGAATTAATCGATGACAAAATTAATTTCTTAAATAATCACATTTTACATATTTTTGATATTTTCGCTCCGTTTAAACTGCTACATTTTGTAAACCAAGGGCTCCTTGGCTTACGGATAACATTAGATTTATGATGAAGCTAAGAGATGTCGCTTATAAACGTTTTAAAAAGTCCAAACGTCCGGAACATTGGAATTATTATAAATCACTTCGAAATCGTGTAACCTTATCTGTAAGAAAAGAAAAGAGAGTGTACTTAAATTATAAATTCGGTCAGAGTAATCCTAAACTTTTTTGGAGAGAATTGAAAAATTGTGATATTTATAACAAAAAAGCACCTTTCACCATCCCGTCCACTATTGATAATGCTAACTTAATAAATGACTACTTTCTTAACTCGGTTGAAGGTATTGATCAACCAAGTCCGGATGTTTTTAGTCGTTATGAAAATGTTATATATACATACAAATTTGCTTTTGAAGCTGTTGCCGATGAATCATCCTTCAACAAATAAATTCAATTACTTCTAAAGCTTCTGGAAGCGATGGCATTAGTATACTGATGATACACCTGTGTTGTCTTTTCTTGGTACCATTTATTACTCGTTTAATTAATTTTTGTTTGTTGGAGGGTGTTATTCCGAAACAGTGGAAAATGGCTCATGTAATACCTATACCTAAAATAAATATGCATAAGGAATTAAAAGATCTTAGGCCTATCAACATTCTTCCTGTGCTATCAAAGGTCTTGGAAAAGGTGGTAGATTTTAAAATTAGAACATATTTTAATAAGCATCGACTATTTTCAAATTTACAGTCTGGATTTCGTTCTAATCACAGTTGCGTGTCTGCACTTTTGAAGGTAACTGATGATATTATTCGAGCTACTGATGATGGTAAACTAACAGCATTAATATTACTTGATTTTTCTAAGGCCTTTGACACAATAAACCATAACATTTTAATAAATATTTTACACTATTTTGGATTTGATGTCAGAGCTTTACAATTTTTCAAAAATTATCTACGAAACAGGCAACAGTGTGTAATATTGCCGCATGATCAGTCTAATTTTTTAACAATTAAATATGGTGTGCCCCAAGGATCTATTTTAGGTTTATTGCTCTATATAATTTATTCTTCTGGCCTCTGTAAAATATTAAAACATTGTGTGTATCATCAGTATGCGGATGATACGCAATTGTATTATTCATTCAACCCTAATGATACCGTTGCTGCTTGTAATTTTATTAATGATGACTTAAACAACTTGGTACAATTTGCCGCTTCCCATTCTCTTAAAATTAATCCTGCCAAATCTGTGGTTATTTTATTTGGTGGTAGAAATACTAGATCTGCAGCACTGCCGCTTATTCAAATCAAAATAAATGATACAATAGTTCATATTAAAGACAGTTCCCGAAATTTAGGTCTTACTCTAGACTGTTCGCTTAGATTTCGTCGGCATATTAATAACTGTATACGTCGATCCTATGGAAATATTAAATTAATTTATAATAATGGACAAGTCTTAAATAAGAAAATAAAAACGCTTCTATGCGAATCTCTCGTGTTGTCACAGTTTAACTATTGTGATACCGTGTACGGACCCTGTATTGATAAATCAACTAAAAGAAGAATACAAATTGTTCAGAATTCCTGTTTGATACTTATCCACGGTGTTAGACGCCGAGAACATATATCCCACAAAATAGTAGAAACTAGTTGGCTCAACATGGAAAAACGTCGTATGTTGCATTGCCTGGTATTTTATCATTAAGTAATTTTGACAAAAACTCCTCCTTATCTTTACTGTAAAATTACATTTCGTACTGATGTTCATAATTTGAATTTAAGACAGAAGTTTATTAGATTGTAAATCGCATAGATCTGATTTTTTTAAGAGATCATTTACTTACTCCGTTTCAAAATTTTACAATTCAGTACCTAATTTATTTAAACGTTTACCACTAACTTCATTTAAACATCGTATTAAAAACTAGCTCTTTAGCAATTCCACAATTATTAAATAATGCTGTATACACATCTATATATGTGTTCAATATCTACTCTTCGTTTATGTCATATTTTTATTATTGTTATGTATCTTATGTTGTTATTGGCAATACTCTGTTTCTTCGTGGGTGATCAGGCATTAAACTATTATAATCTATTGAAGCCGCTTTATAAAGCAAATTACTATTATGTTATATTGTCGGTGGCAGGGAAGAGCAGGGTCCTCCGTTTCTTGGAGGTCATCTGACTGCCCTCGAATTTCCGGGGAAATTGTTATTTTTTTTGTATTATGTAAGATTTCAATTTTTTTTCTGGAAATAAACATTATTATTATTATTATTATTATGCCATTACAGTCGTTGGGTATTGACAACGAGGTAGTGGAAAATTGGCTATCTTAAGACAAAATTAGGTAGAAATGACAATGGAAGAAGAATAGATCCAATAATAGAAAATTACATGATAACTAATAGAAAATTTAAGGGGAAGGATAGGTATGTGTAAATACACAATAAAAGAACACCCTAGATGAGAAACATGAAGTACCGATTACTTTCTAGTAAAAGTTGAAATACGGAAAAAAATGAGGAATTATAAAGGCCAAGAGGAGTGCAAAAGTAAGAAGTAATTGCTATAATATGGTATAAAATAAAAATTAAAAGTAAGAGAGAAATTGGAATAAGCAAAAAGCCGGGTTATAAATTCTACGAAATACTAGACATGAATAATATACACTACACAGGGGTACTGTAAGTTGATATATCTTCAAGAACAAGGAATAAGAAGATACAGGCAACAGCAAGAAAGAAAATAATACCTCAATAACAGAAAGGTAACAATTTATGACAAATGCGAAGAAGAAAGACAAAATGGAAAAAAATTAGTAAAAAAAGTAAACAAACTACATGAGCATAATTTTGACTGAAAATAGGGAAAAGAAATACAAGCAACCAAAATCTATTTAAACGTTTGAAAATTGAATAATAGGATTTTGTACCTTTTCATTAGTCAACCGATGGAAAAGACAACTATATGTTAAACCTGTTTGATTGACAAGTCTTATGGTTAATATTTACAGATGTTTTGAGATTTTAACGAGGTTGGCCACTTATTTTGATTCTATAGTGAAACCAGAGAGATGAGGATTTAAAAATAACGGTGGTAAACATTCACGTACAAAAACACCGTTTGGCAAATTTTGTTAAGGGCTGAGACCGCATTTTGTTGATGTTTTATGTACACAGAGTCGTTAGAGATTCTCCTGTGAGGCATTCACTATCATTCCAGAGGGAAACTGTTATGTTTACTAACACATAATAAGTCCAAATGACCTATTGAGAGGTAAGAATAGTGCACAGATTCTCGATAATAATGTTTTAAAGAGCTTGGGGCCACCTAAGTAATTATCAGTATTATAAACTTAGGTTCTTTCATTGAACCGATGACGCTCTACCGATATCTTGATAAGTAGCTAACGGGTATCTTACCAATTATTGAATGAGGTAATATTTGACACATGCCTGGCAGAAATGAATAGTATGGAGGATAAAATAAACATAATGAGGAATAAGCATAAACTAAGGGAACTGCAATATAAAGTGGTATACTTTAAACAAGACTTTACAAAGAAGGAACAAGATATACAGAACAAAATTGTTAAAAGAGTCAGAGAGGAGATAAACCTGAGGAAAAGGACAAAAATAGGATACATGAAGCTGATTATTAATGGGAATAAATAGATCTGGGACGAAACTAAGAAAAGGCTGATTGAGAAAAGTATAGAAAGGGGATTTCCATCAAAAACCTAAATAAACTGCTAGTGATAGGTCCGACGACAACAAAGGCAAAGCAAACGGACATGAGTATAAGTATTAGAAAGGAAAGGAAAAACATGCAAATGCAAAAACACATTGTAATGCTACCTGGTGTTGTAATTTAATCTGTAGCATCAGTTAGTTGTGCCCTTATGAATGGTAGCTTTACTTGGGCCTAGGCTCGACTTATTTATACTTTGACTAATTCAAAGAACGACAAGTAACGAACAATAAATTTATTCAACACTGTACAACTAGTAAAATAAAATAAAATAAACCATCTGCCTAATTATATACAATCAAGTTATTATATTTGACGCAAGTCCTGGAGTTGGTCCTGGGGAGCTAGGCAACTCTAGTCGCATGGGCGTATGGCCGGGATCTTAGCTCTCAGTGGTCGTTGCGATAAACGGGGACTCGATCTATTGTTGGCAGTACTGAAACGATAATCAAATTAATGACAGCTCAAACCAATGTAAATAAGCGGGATACTGTTTGCTGGTTTTAATTACAAAGGAACTGTTTGCGGCTATGATCTCGTTACTATACGCGGGTTATCTGCACACGTGGGTGTCCTTGTGAAAATTTGACCTAGTGCGAAGGTCGGATGCGAAGGTCGGATGCGAAGGTCGGATTCTTGTGCGATGTTATCAGCTATCCCGCGCGTGTCAAGGGTACTTTCCAAGAAAACCAAATATATCTCCATAGGGTAAGTACGTAGTTTTGCTATGTCTTTGGAAACCGCCTATTTCAGCATGAAATGCGGGACGGGTTTTAGGGCCCAAAAATCTAAACTTAGGAAGATTTAACAATAATGTACTCAAAGGTACGTAAATTTAATTAATTATTTGTATGAGCTTCAGTGCTTTGAACGAATTTGAATTATCGCACTTGATATTTAAGTAGATTTTGTTGACTTGTAATAATTTCAACTAGCGAACTCCGAAGTCCAGACGTCCGCTAATTGAATTTTATGAGTCTCAAGGGACGGCTGAAATGGTAAATGAACCCAATTAATTTATTCCGAGTACCGGTCATAAATTAATTGTATCTAAACGATCGGACATTAGAGAAATTTAAATTGTCTAATACAGTTTATTCCGATCTCTAGTCATAAACTGTTTGAATTTTGAACGGTTGTTTGCATCTAAACGGTCAGGCGGGGCTTAGAGAAATTTAAATACAGTTTATTCCTATCTCCAGTCACAAACTGATTGAATTTTGAATTTAAGCGGGTACCTGGGAGAACTAGTTCAAGATTGTCTCGAATTTTTCTGGTGTCTCGCCGGCAATAAGCGGGACCTCCGCCGGCCAAGGCCGGCAGGAAGCGGGTCGGACGGTCGAAATAGTTTCTCGGGATATTTCTGGAAAATCTCTTCTAGTTCGCGGACCAATTTCATTTTATATGTTGTCGTCGGTCCGCCGGGCATCTCATGGCGGTAGGGAAAAATGCACACTGGACGATCTGTCGTATCATCGGCGCAGAACGATAAACTCGCGGCTCGAGCGCGCTGGGAATTTTCAATTGTTGCAAATTCGATTATTGAAAATGCGAAGATCAAGCGCTTTTAATTTGAAATTAAAGTTCAGTAGCTCGTAATCAAGAACGGAACGTTACAACATGAATTATCAACAAAGCTTAAAATAGGTAGGTGGCATGTGCGTGGCATATATGAAGAAGAGGCGGCTAAATACTGACAAAAGAAGCGGAAAGACACCAAATGGATCTAATCGCCATACAAGAAACCCACATAAAGGAAACGGCTACAGTAGAACTGCATGATCACATAATGTTTACAAGCGGAGGCGAAACGAGAAGATACGGGGTTAGATTTCTTGTCAGCAAGGAACTAAGTGACGAGGTAGTCAGGTTCTAGCCAATATCGGATAGAATATGTTATATCGAAATAAAAGACGGGGCCAACATGGGTATCCTAAATAAGTATGCACCATTTAATATTATCTGCAATAAGTTGTGGTCAAAGAGCAGACATTGGCACTAAGCTACGGTTTCGACGTATCAGTGCTAGAATCAGAAAGTTCAGCGACTGATGCCGAGAGTAAGACTGCTGCTGCTGAACTATTTAAAGGTCCTAGTTCAAAAAACTTTTTAATACAGCTCGTAATTTGTCTCACATTTTCTTCTTTTTCCGTTTTCCGTTTTCGGTATTGGAAATCAAAAAGTCCTTTTTTCCGTCAGCCATGTGCAATTATTTGTCAAATTTTTACTATTTTACATAAATAATAGAAGCCAATATAATTTACCTCCTCTCTAACAGTTGATTGCTACTATTGGTAGACACCTCGTACAATAATCCTCGAATAAGACTGCCTCTCCACAGTTTTCACTAAAAATATAGCACTGGCACTCAAACAAACGTGTGTACAAAGAGGCTAAGATAAATAAGCGCCAAGGGCTTATTTATAACGTCAGGGAAAGTGTTCAAATAAATTGGGAATTTATCTACCTTTGTTGAACAAGTCAAAGCGATCAATTTTGAAAGGCTATTAAGCGAAATGGCAGAGAAAAAACCTGCCTTCGTTTAAGTGCCTTTAAAAAATTTCCTTTCGCTTTGAAATTGCAAAGACAAGTTATTATTGCGTAAGAACTGCAAGTAAAGTTTTTGTTTTGCGGCATCTGGAGACCCTAGCCGAATGAAGTGTGTAGTATTGAATTATAGAGTGCGAATTCAACTATTTACGCTTTGTGGTCGTCGAAGTAAGTTTATGTTTTGTTCAATATAAATACACAAGGCCTAGCTGCCGTTCCCTAAAATTTGACGCCCAGGTGCCGTGCACCCCTTGCACCCCTCTTAAGACGGCCCTGGCTGGATTGAACACTAATGGAATATAAGACTATGAAATAGATTTCCAAGCGCCACAAAAGTAGACGACGTCACCAAAAGAACAGCATAGTTGAAATGGATATGGACTGGCCACATCGTTATACTACAATATAATAGATGAACAATGAGGTTATTAGAATGGCGATCCATCTCTTTATTGGTAGAATAAGAGCTATAAATGAAGAATGTTTGGAAAAAAATACAAAAGATATTGAACACGACTTCCATTGAATACAAAAAAGTCTGGAAAGAAGGAAACCAGCTAACGAATATCAAGAAAATAACTCCATAAAGTCCCGTGTACAGTATTTCAAGGTACTTTAGAACAATGACCAACATCTAAAACTATCAAAGAAGAAAAGATAACCACTGCAACCAGAAGGCAAAACTTTCTTTCACAGTGATCTTATAATTAGCCAAAATTTTGAGTTTTAATTTTTAAGCATTTGTCAAGAATTTTAAAAAATTACAAATTCTATATAAACCGTAAAAATAAAGAGTTAGCTGAAAAGATGAATGTTCTCTAAAATTTTAAGCCGAATTCATAAATGTAATAATTTACCAGGTGTTCTATTTAAAATAGGAGTTAATAAAACAAGAAAAAACAAACCCATTTTAAAGGTATTCATCTCATCTATCTCACATCAATACATATTAAAAATATAATAAATATGAGAAGTTTGAAAAAAATCTTTAGAGCCTTTTTTAAAAACATCGAAAAAACTGAAAAAGCACAAGAGTAAACACCATACTTCCGGTTATGCGATTTTCTTCAAAAGCTTGCTGTCGCATCTAGATAGTATACAAAACGTATATAATGAAGTTTCAACGCCATACCTCTTTTCGTTTTTGAGATATTCTGTTTACAGACACACGGACAGACACACAAACCAATAACAAAAAATATGTTTTTTTTTGTTCAGGCGACTCTAAAACGTGAAGATCTGTTGAAAACTCAATTTCGAATTTTTGGGGCGGATTGTAAAAGGAAGTAAAACCAGAAAAGTTCCAGGATGGTATATATATATGATTTCAAACGGACAAATAACGTATGGCGGACGGCTGCTATTAACGCAGATAATAAGATTATTTAATAAGATAAAACAGAAAAACATGAAAAACAAGCATTACAATATTATACCATAATATAACAGAATTAATACCCATGAGGGGAAAACACCAGGTTTCAGAAAAATAGCTTCACGCTCGAAGCTACATATGTAATTATCCGATAAATTGTAGAAAAAATAATTGAGTTTGACATCTCAAATACGATTGAAGGATCTGAGCGCAATAAGAAAACATACTATTCCTGTTAATAAGAATAGTTGAAGAGCAGAGTATATACTCTTTGGTAGAACTGAACATGAATTGCACCACCAAAGTTAGAACCGCTGGAAAAACCATACTGATTAATACTGGTATCAGGCAAGGCGATAGTCAATATTGTTTAACTTTATTATGAACAGAATGAGAAGTGAAATGCGAATGGTAAAAGGTGTTATCAAATGGGTAACCAAGAATTTAAAATTTTATGCTAGGCCGCCGACTCTGTACTCATATCCAGTAATGAGACGATCTGCAACGTATGGTTCAGAGAGTTAATAGGGCTACATAACCACTCAATATGGTCATATCAATCGATAAAATCAAATGCCTAACTATTTTCAAAGAGCTCATGAGGTGCAAGTTCAAAACAAAAGAATAGAAAAGTATCAACTATTAGCGGATAGATGTAGAATTAAAAGGACCCTTCGAACAATAGAAATAAACATTACCAAATACGCAACGACGCCGAAGTTATCAGAGAGGAACGCAAAACTCAAGATATTTTAAAATGGTGATAGCGACGAAGACGGAGGTAGACAACCATGTATTAAGAATGAGCAACAGTAGAATAGTGAGAGCAACTTGATCTGGTAAATCGTAGAGAACCACCCGGGAAGCTTCCAAAGCGGTGGATAGACCAATAAGTTTCTAAAACACCGAATTCTGTACATCCTAACATACAATTCACAATTAAAGTAGAAGAAAATGGCAGTATTCCGTTTCTAGACGTTCTGGTAAAACGTAAATCAGGTGATAGTTTAAGATATGCATTAGTAAATAGACAAAACAATAAAATACAGTAGATGTCTAGATATTTCTACATAACACAAACTAATGTTATAGTATTTATTAACTAAAATACTATTTTGACTCTTGTAAGTCATATAAGGAGCATACAAAATATCATATGTGTTTATATAATAGTTATTCATTGACCAAAACTGACACTTCATCCTCTACAATATTTAAAAAATAGAGAGAGCTGATCCAAGACAGATATTGGTTTAGGAGGAGAATTACTACAGCGTTTCAAGGGTACGTTACCGATAGAGCTAACAAAGTTATCGAGCTTTGAGTACGGTAAACTCTGCTTCGTTGTTACGCAAAATGTCAACGTTATTCGAGTTTTTCTTTGCTGTTTAGAATTCAAAAACTACCCGAAGAGAATAGTCTATAGTTCTTGGCAATTTTTGGAATCACAATTCACATTTTTTGTGTACAGAATACAGCTATTTCCAGTTGCCATTTTCATAAAATTTGGAGTGTTAACCTTACTTTCAATTCTGTCAGGTGCATTTTAAGTTGTTTTTGATGATGTATACTAAACGAATTTATCTCGAAAAGCGTCAGTAATTAAATGCAGATTTGGTGTTATACATTAGCGAATTGCTGTACCTGTGTGTTTATTTTATTACGGATTGTTTTATCTTCACGTGGTCTGACGTTTTGTCGGATTCATTTTCAAGTCTTTCTTTCTTCCAAGTAATTTCCCATTATTAATCAAGTTATTTACCCCAAACGTTTTATCCGTTGGTGTCTCCCTTCGGTTAAGCTACAAATCACACACCTGGAAAAACCATACCACCTGGTAGTACGGGTCTATTTTGTCTGACTTCTCCTGTATTTTTTATGGAGGTTACTTATTGTAGATTTTAAATTTATTATCATTTTGTAACAAGTAAATTGTTTACTAACTTTACTTGCTTCATTTGCTTTGTCTGTTATCCGAATTTATGCGGCATTCTCTATTTATTAAAAAGTGTAGACGAATGCTATCCGACGATTGCGCGAAGAGGTTGTGTGTGAATCTGACAACAGTACCATATACATAGTTACGACTGCTCGGAGATGCTTCGCCGTATGACGAAACCCTCGAATCATTTTCATCACTTTTTTTGTGCTAGTTAATGCTTTGTTAATTAGGGTGTTCTACTACTTCGATGAATCGATTTCGAGCGCTCTTATTTGGTCAAATCATTTTGTGTTTGCATAATCTCCGCATATTATTTGTTCGATCAAGTCCTTGTATTGCGTCATATAACAATAATATGAATTCTGTATTCGTTGAATCTAACGAACCTTGTTGTTATTTACATAATAATTCGCAGCTAAACTGTTTAACTGAATTCTAAGTTTGTTCTACGTATTAGACATATTTTTGGAGTTAATCAGCTGAAACACCTACGCCTGGTGCCTTCTCTGGAGTTAAGATTTATTAAAGTTGTTGAAGTATGGCAGTTATTAATCAAAATCGCCGGACCAAGTGGGAAAACTCTTTTCAGCAGATGTGGAAAGAGAACCAAAAACACCTTTTTAATAAAGTCAGTACGACGAGTGTCCAATCGTCAAGTAACTGCCGTTGAATGTCTTTTCAAAATTACGTTTTTATTTTCTCAACAAATGAAAGAAATGCTCACAAAGCTAGATGAACAATCAAGAACTGTATTTCTAAAAGTAAATGTGCTAAAATAAAAATTATGTGAAATGTACCAGAGCAAGCGTATGTGGACATTACGGGCGTAAATATGGTAAATGCAGACTTAAGCTTGATTCACATATATCCGACAGTCACAGACCTGCACCGGCACATACCGTGCCGAAAAATTGGGTAGCAGTTCACATATAACCGACAAAGCAACAGAAACATGATATGAACAGTACTGTGTTTGAAAATGTTCGCTCATTTATAAATCGAAAATTTGGCCGTGATAGCTGTTCTTCTGGACGAAGAGGAGCAGGAGAGAAAAAGGAGAATATGGGTGCACGACATCTTAAAGAAAAGAAAATCTGAAGGCGAATATGTTACTCTTTGTAAATCGCTCGAGGATCATGAAGAAACAATTTTCAAATATTTTCGAATGAGTTGGAACCAGTGGAAAATTAAAAGTAATATACAAAAACAAAATAGCAGATTTAGAGAAGCAATTTCAGTACAGACATGTACAGGCACATAACGTCACCAGCAAAACATTCTCCCAAACAATGCCGGCCGGTGGTGTGCGGTTCCGTGCCGTGTCTGTGCGGTGCCTGCCGTATAAGTGTGAATGTCTTCATATAAAATGTATTGTTTTATGTTTTGCAAGTCCGGTACGTGTTGGTGCAGGTCTGTGACGGTTGGTTATATGTGAATCAAGCTTTATGGATATCATGGACACACCTTAAAAATAGGAAAAGAAAAGCAAGAAGCTAAAGTAACTTGTTCTTACATATTGCATAGAGACGATGGTCAAATAAAACTTCACACAAAGTGACCCATTGGTTTATGGAACGAAGAACGCTTCGTATACGGGTACGGGTGCTGAACGAACAGTCTGGAAACCAATGGGAAGAACTATATTAAAAAAATGGAGTCAAGTACTCTGATCCACAATAGAAAGAAGAGATAAGAAGGAATACGAGAAAAACAGTAGGTAAAACGTTATACTTACTCACTTATTTACTGTATCGTTGGCTCTTATACTTTTCGGTGTCGAGTGTGATATGTGGATTTTCGTCCTACTTGAGGCCCCGTTAATCTTATTTTTTTCAGCGGTTTGCTTTTTAGTCGGCCTTTTAGTCTGCTTCCCATTGCCTTGATCCTTGATAATCTTTCTGGTTGTATTTTCTCCACGTGGTTGAACAATCGTAATTGTTTTACTACAAGTATTTTATTAACTGGTCTACTTTGCAGGTTCTCCCTTATCGTGTTATTGGGTATTCTGTTCACCCTAGCAATGCCTTCGACCTTTATTGGGTATCGCATGGTGAACTTATGAATGGCTTTACGTTGTTCGAACTTCGTGTTTGCAATTACTAAATTATTTAAAAACGCAAAATTCCAATAACCTTAATCCATTTTCATTTGTTATGACTTCATCCTAAAACGTCGTAAGTAATAGTAAACATAACGTTTTATTTTTCGATGTTTTGGTGTCCAAACGTCGACGCAAATTAAATCGGCACAAATAAAAAGTAAACATAACTTAAAGTGGCGATACTTTAAGCGATTTTATAAATAAAAGTTCGTATAAGCGCATATGACCTAAAGGTTTTTTAGTTTAAATATGCTGCACTGGGTTGTGCGTTGTGGTTGTATTATACATATAGATTTATTTTACAATGTTTTATCTCTTATTTTATTCGCCATTTTGGTTCATTTAAGAATTTTAATAATATTAACTTTCAATTAGCAACATTATGTTCTATAAAATAGAATGTATTAAAGCCATTAATATTCTTTTGTCATTTTTTGATTTTAAGCAACAAATTGATGGCATCTTTTCCCGCAGGTGACGAGGAGTTCGGCGACTCATCAATCATTGAAGTCACTAGGAAACGTTACTTTACAAATTCTTAAAAAGCGCTAAATTGGTTTTTTAGTTAAACCATAAGGCTCTAATGTGTCAAAGACCTCAAGCTACAGTACCGAAGTACCAGTAATCAAGTACTGGACGTAATTATTTGCTTTAGGCAGGGAAAGCAGGCATAATTCCTCCGTTTTACAAAGTACACGAAGCGTGGAGGTGTGCTGTCTCAAAGGCAACTAACGGGGTCGGATTCTGGTAGTAGGCACCGGAGCCCCAATGTAGGCTACCTCCACAAACGTGACCCTAGAAACGAGAACAGTAGTCGGTTGAACTCCAAGTGGACGCCGTCGGAGTATCAATGCCAGTTGAAGGATCTTGTCGGATCTGGTGAAGTGTGAATTAAACTATTCTAGTGAATCCAGCCAAATATTTGTGTCGCTTTCAATGGAATATTTGTAACTTTAGGTAAGTCCTTCCTGATACTAGAAATTGGTTAAAATGGTTGGTTTCCCGGCACACTGAATTAACTTAGCTGTGATACAATCAGGCTTCCCAATTATGAGTAATTAAGACGTGCTATTAGCCGCAGTCGGCGGAAGTAAGATAAGAATGATATTTTGCCAGAGTGTTGCTGGTTTATTACAAAAATACAGAGTAATTACCATTTATTAATAGTTTTTAAAATTGCTCAAAAACTAATAAACAATTCTAAGAAGTAGTGATATTTGTGGTTCAATAAATGAAAATAATATATATTTTCATTCAAGAAGATACGCCCATTAAAAATGTTATTTCAGCAATGATCGCCCTGAGGAGTAGTATATGACATTATTAGTTAAAATATTTTTTATTAATGTATATATTGAAATTTTATGCTAATAATTCGCCTCATTTTAACAACACTTACTGTCTTGAATTCTAATTAATAGAAAATGTTTGAAATAGTGTTGGTACTCGTACAAAACAAAATAGATGTTTAATTTCTTATTACATATACGATTATGATAAGGGTTACCCGGTATATAAACATACTCTTTATATTTTGAGATCCCGACATTACTATATTGTATATATTACTATAAATTTACATGTGCGTTCGAATTCCATAAATTGTAAAAAATGTTAACTTTATCTAAAAGCTCCTCAACTTCTGCCACTACGTTTCTGAACCCTGTCTCCATAGAGGAAATAGTAGCCGACATGCACAATTTAAAATGCGAAAAAGTGAATCGTCCTGACAACATTAGTAGCCATTTAAAACTTACCAAATATTTTATAAGTGAACCCAAACAACATATTTACAATAAAATTAAATGCTACTGTAATAGTACACATACCTATTTATAAAGCGGGAAGCAATTATCGCCCGATTGCGCTTATGGCTAAATTATCAGAACTTATTGGCAAAGTTATCAATGAACGACCAATATCATTTTTTGAAAGACAGTAATTACTATAGAAAGATCAGTACGGCTTTCGTTACGACAAATCAACAGAAAATACAATTGAACAGTTAATGACTAATTTTAGATCAAAGTCTGCACCAAGCGTATTTATACACCTAGCTTTTAAAACGATTAGTCATAAACTTTTGCTGGAAAAATTGGTAAAATTTGGCGTGAAGAGTGTCGAGCTGTAATTTATTAAAAAAATATTTAAACAATTTAACCCAGCAGATTAAAACAGGTGGAGTAATTAGCGCCATAATTTCTACATGTGAATATGGAATCCCACAAGGTAGTATGTTACGTCCTAGTTTATTTATTGTTTATACAGTGTGGAAATAAAGTAACGAATAAATTAATTAACTTTGTCGATTTTAATTATAGGACATACACTACAACCGCCTTTATGTTGCTACGTAATTTTTTTTAAGTTATGACGTCATCAACTTTTTTTTAATTACAACCGGTTTTTTTTTATTATTGAATTTCGTAGTACTTTTTATGTTGTTTTCAATTATATAAAATTTTAAATATATTACATTTCAAAAAAATCCAGAAAAGTAGTTAGTTTTAATATTAAAAACCAATGCAATGAGCAAAATAAATCTAGTTTCCTACGTTTGACGGAAAGTCATTGACGGCACATTCGTTTTCTTTGAAATAAAAAAAAAAACAATTGAAAAATGCAATAATAAATAATAAAAAAATCAATTCTCGGCGTCTCGATTAATTGTACCATTTTTTTAATAAAATAGTTTGCTAAAGGTAAATTCTAATTTAGAAAAAGCAGAGGACGCTTATTTTGTTATGACATTTGCAAATTTTTAATTCTGACATGTAACTAATTTTTTTTTGTTTTATCCACGGGCAACTAGATTTATTTTGCTCATTTCATTGGTTTTTAATATTTAGATTTTAAGACCATTTTTCTCGTTTTTTTTAGATGTAATATATTGAAAATTTTATATCGTTGAAAACAACATAAAAAGTACTACCAAAATCAATAACAAAAAATACAGGCTGTCTTTTACAAAAAAAGTCGATGACGTCATATCATGAAAAACAAATCACATAAGAAACTGAAAATCAGCTGAAAATATTCCCTATGGTCAAAATCGCTATACCCCGTTGTTCAAAATGTAAAATTATGGTCCTATACAAAATTTCGGAAATATCGACGTACTTTCATGAAAGCGTGTGTATTAGATGGAGTACTTTGTGATAACATGGTTTCATAACGGTAAGCCGATATTTCTGAGATTTTGCATGAGATCATAATATTACATTTTAACAACTCTTCGTGATAACATTTTGTCGTATTTAAAACAGAAGGGATACTTTACCTAAAAAAACTGTTTTTATCTACCGCTCGTGAGGGCTCATGAAGACCAATCCAACATTTTCGTATTAAGATTTTCGACTAAAAATTGTAAAAGTAATATCGCTACCTGAAACTTTAGTGGGAATTACGGGACACCCTGTAAAAAAGTGCAAGAAACAATGAGTCAAACAGTCGAATGGTTAGATACAAATTTCTTTACGTTAAATATTGAAACAAGTAAATGTGTCCCATTTGTACCTTATCGGAGCAAACTCCGTGTGTATCAAAACATTGCTTTTAAAATATAATAATATGAAACTGAAAATTGATAATATAAAATATTTGAGAACCCACATCGATAGCCATTTGAAGTGGAAGAAGCACATAATTGAAAATAAAAGGAAAATGAAATTTTAGCTATTCAAACGAATTAAACCGTATTTAAACATAAAAGAACAGAGAAGTATATGCTATAGTTTAGTGTAATCACTACTTCAATACGGAATTGGTGGATGAGGAGGTTTATGTAAAACCAATTGAAAGCTTCTAACTCTAGTAGAGAAGGAACCAAACATAATGAATGTCAGACAAATATATATAAGAACTTTAACTGTGCATCAGCATATGCAAAAAGTACACCTAGGTTCCATTACCTAACACGAATTATAACAAATAAATTACTACTTACTAACGACTCCTTACTATAAAATTTTAGACAATGCTAGTTAATCGTGCTTTAGTTTTTTAATTTAATTTTATCTCACTCTCATTGCAACCTTCAACATTTCAACTTCACTATATGACTAAAGTTCTCTTTCCTTTCTTTCTCTATTATTCTTTAGGTTAAATAAGTAAGCGTTTATTTGTATTGTATTGTAATGTATTATTATGGGAGTCTATTGCAGTAGAGTAGAAATAAAGAAAAGTGGAGAGTATATAAAAAACAGTCCCCCAGGACACAAGTTTTGCTTAGATTGAGATCGTTACCTTATAACTAACATATGATTATTTAACTTTATATATTATACAG
>OW679194.1:43718932-44008729 GCA_940337035.1 Agriotes lineatus
CATAACTAACTCACCCTGTAAACTGGTAAATTGGATTATTTAATATGGTAAAAATATCACAGTACAAGCTTACATTTAATGACACAAATCGCATAAATTGAATCTACGGAAACGCTCTAGACTAAAACAGTTTCAAACACAAACAGCAATATGCAACATATTAAAATCTCGCAGCTTCGCAAGCTACTAGCCGCAAAAGGTTCTGGTTCTGGAGGAAACGGCACGCGATCCTCGAGCATTATGCCGAGAAGTTCCTGCGGCCATAGTGGCATGGCTACGCGCAAAACGGCGCTGCTCCAGCAGGAATGAGGTGCCAAAATACGGAGCCTACTTGTGCTCTAATATGAGCGCTGGCGACAAGGCAAACGATTCCGTGACGGGACCTACAGCACATCGCCATATACCATGTGAGACCGGACAATTTCGCCGCCGCGGCTAATTACAACCGGCATAATTCTTGCCTGGCACTGCTTGATGTCCAAATGTTGCCTAATACGGATTGCTGTAAGCCTGTAAGAGGGAAAAGAAGGTTCCAATGAAACACGCACGGACAGGCTTCCTAGCGCGAAATAGATACTCACCTCAGGTGGTTTTTGGGCTCAGAAAAGAACAGCTCGAGTGTGCTAACACCGATAAATCCGACGTAGCGAAGGAAACCAACGTCCTTGCATACGTCCGGGGGCTTCCATCCACGACAACGTGAGGGTATTCATAACTCCACTCATCCAAACCAACCAAATAACCCTATATAAGCATCCCCGAACTAGTGAATAGCACTTTTAGTGAACTGCTCGCTTCGAAAAGCTAGCGAAGAAGGAAGCGAGTCCCGGTCTGCCAATGGTTTTTCCAGATAAAAGCCTATCGCCAGAAGTCACGGCCAAATGCCAATGCGCAACGCGCGGTAAAATAGCATTCAAATTCGAAATTATGGCAGGCGGCGTAACAGGGTTGTTCTATGTGCTCCCGTAACTATACGGAGTCCATTATTGTATATTGTGTCGATTGATTTGGTTAGTTTTGGAGAACAACGTCCATATATTGTAAGGATACTATTGTATATTGTAATTTTCAATAAATTGTAAATTTAATATAACTGGTCAATTACCCTTACAAATATTTACATCATGTACAAGACTGATCAAAAGTAAATAAATAATTGTATAAATGGGTTCATTGATTGTAGTGTTTTGCCCCTTATAGTAATTCGCACATCTGCAATTAAAGTTATTTATGTCTAGCTTTCAGTAGGCATGAAGACTCAAATCTGCAAGTTAGGTTCACCTGATATGTTTATATTTAAACTCTTGTGTTACGCCACTGGGCTGTGAAATTAAAAAGTAGCAACGCGCAGACTCACTACGCTGTCAAATTTATCTATCAACAACTTGAATTTTCGTGCGGTTTGTTTCTGGTGTGTGTTTACAAGTTAATTCAAAGGCAAATCTATGAACAAATTATCAGGTAACTTAAATCTCGCGCTTTATTAAGCGTCTCTAGTTTTGTTTTGTTTTTAGATCGTTCGCGGCTTTCTTGGCACTTCGATTGTTTCGAAACGCGTCCCTTTCATGTGAAACATAAGCTCAACTTCTATTTTTACAATTTCTGGACCTCATGCTCTATTTGGAAGTATTGTAATACTGGGATCGGCTTTCTCCTATAGGGCTCGTTGCTCATGGTAAGTTTCGACACTCTAGCACGGGTATTAGCTTTGCAACACTAACCTGACCTTTTTTAGGCTGCGGGAAACGGCTCGGAACAGCTTCTCCTAATGCTCGCTGCTGGAAGCGGGACCCTATGATGCTGGACTGCTGCGGTGAACTCCTACGTGGCGTGCGGACGTGGTGCTACCAAAATGTCAAACGCCTGACCTCAATTGTGCTCAAAATCGTGTGATCGGAAACTTCTCGTCGTTGGCGAAGTGGCTCGAAAGGTGGTCGAAAATAATTTTCAGGTGATGGACTTTCACACCCACATTCTCACATGTGCACTACAAATTCCTGATGACGATGGTATAATTATTTTTAATTTATTTTAACTGTAAATGGCTTAAAACTCAATTAATCTGGAGAGACAAATTAGACTGTCATGAAGTAATTTTTATTCAATTGTTTCTCCTTTGTTAGTTAACAACAATTGCCTATCTAAATTCATAAATTGTGGATGTTAACCAAGTACAAATCAGTTACTTATAAACTAAATTTTAACTTATATTATACAATGTACAAAATCTTAATTCTAAAATTATTGTTTGTTCATGTTCGTATTTAAACTAGGTTATAGCGCCACTCACTATGTTTTATTTGGATTGTCTATTCACTTATGTCACTCCACTGACTCATTTTTTTTAAACACCAATCTCGTTCATTTCCTGTTGTGTGAATTTCTTGCATTTTATAATACTTGTCTACTTTTCACCAATCTTCAAAAATTACCGTTCCATTTTTGATGGCCTTATTCGATCTAGTATTGTGCTCTCTTTGCACTGTATTAAGAACATTCTGTTCTTCTTACCTTTATTTAAAAAGTTCATAGAACTGTATTTATTCAATTATACGGACATGTAAATTTATTAAACACGCATGTAATAAACCCTTTGGTGATAGATTTCTTGAATTTTGATTGGCTTTACTTTGCACCAACCTCTTCATTTATGCTAATTAATATTTCTGTGACTCTAATTTACAAATTGAGCTCTGCCTTATTGCCATTTATTCTGAAGTAATTCCATTTAATATCGGCAATGCTTTACCAATGTAGTTATGAATTAAAATTTCTGATGTAACTTCTTGCAGATGCCTGATTTACCCCAGCTCTGTGCTTTATTGACTTGCTTTATTTATCTATGCTGCAAGCAGAGTTGAGTAACGGGCTAAATACCATCTCAATATATAACTGCCGTATTCTATTTTTGACCTGATTAGTGTATTTAGGATTTTCAGCAATATCTCCTGCCCCTCCCCCCATTGCTGGTGAGAGATTACTTTCAGTCATATATGTATTATACATATGCTTTCAGTATGTCTAATGACCTTTGACATCGATTTTTAAGGTCCTCTATATGTGGTCTCCAAGTCAAGTTTTGGTCAAATATTAATCCCAAAGTTTTAATTTGGGTTACATATTCGAATGGTGTATTATTTAGCTTAATTATTGGTTTGTTTCGTTGATTTTTTTTAGTAAAATGTTTACACTTACTTTTCTCAGCGGATAATTTAGGGCCATTTGTTTACTCCATTTTTTTTAAGGAATTGATAGCGGTTTGTAAATTGTCCCTAATGTAGTTAAGGTTGGAACTTCTGCAGTATAATATCAAATCGTCTGCATAAAGAAGATATTTAACGGCAGTTGGCACTCTTTTTGCGATATTGTTTACCGCTAAGAGGAATAGTGTGACACTGAGCACGGAGCCTTGCGGTACACCGTTTTCCTGAATTTGAATGTTCGATACTGTATTTCCTATTCTGGTTTTGAACATTCTGTTGGAGATGAATTTTTTTATATAGTTGATTATATTACCTTTGAGATCCCATTCCATGAAAGTCCTTAATATTTTGTATTTCCAAACTGTATCATATGCCCGTTCTAAATCACAGTACACTGCTATTACGTGTTCTTTATTTGTAAATGCATTTTTGATTGTTGCCTCTAGATTGGAGATATTATCATATGCAGATCGATTTTGTCGAAAGCCACTTTGTTCTGCAATGAATTTACATTCTTTTTTTAAGTACCAGATTAGGCGGTGATTTACTATTCGTTCTAACAGTTTGCACAGGACGCTTGTCATGGCAATTGGTCTATAGCTGGATGCACTTGTTTTAATTTTTCCTGGTGTTAGTATAGGCACAATGGTGGCTTCCCTCCAGCTTTCCGAAAATACGTTGTTTTTCCATATGTCGTTGTGCAGGTCTAAAAGAACCATTTTTGTGGATGTTTTATCATCTGGTAGTGCAACTGGTCTGGACCGGGGCTACTATCTTTACATTTCATTAACGCTTCATCTAACTCGTCGAATGGAATGCCTACGTTGTAGGGTTCATCATTTACAGGAACTACCAAGTTGTCTTGCTTTTCTGTTATTAATTTTTCTTTCATAAAAGCGGCCGTATAGTTTTTATTACTACTTATTTCTGCAAATTTAGTTAGTGCATTGGCTATTTCTAGGCGGTCTGTAATTATATTGTTATTTATATTAAGTGCTGGGATGTTGAACGTGGTTTCTTTTCCTTTTATCCTTATGATAACATTCCATACCTCTTTGTTGGTTGGCATTGCATTTATCGAGTTAACATAGTTGGCCCATAACATTTTCCGACTCTCTGTGGATATTTTTCTTGCTTCCGCTCTTGCCTTTTTGTATTCTATTAAGTTTTCAATAGTTTTTTGTTTTGATAGATTTTGAAAGTGTGCTTCTTTTTTTCAGTAGCAATTTTGCATTTTGTGTTCCACCACGGCACTCGATATTTGATTTCCTCGTTCTTTTTAGTAGATATAGCTATCTTGGCTGCTTCTTTTATCTTCTGTGGTATATATGTAGTATTTGACGCAATTCCCAGTTCTCCAGAGTGTCTCATGTTTTCTTTTTCTATTTGTTCTGCGAATAAATTCCAGTTTGCATTGTGTATAATCCATTTTTGGGTTGGGCATTGCTTGAGAGTATTAGTAGAAGTTTGAAGGATTATTGGAAAATGATCGCCACCATACAAGGTCGTGAGAGGGTCCCAGCTGATTGACGGTTTTAGTTTGGGGTGACAGAGTGACATATCTATGGCTGATTGAGTGTGTGTTTTTATATCTAAGTGCGTTGGTCTTCCATCATTCAATAACACTATTTCTTGGGTAATTAGTGTTTCCTTTAATATTTTGCTATTTTTGTTTGTGCTTTTGCATCCGCAAAGTGGGTCATGTGCATTTAGATCTCCTACTATTACGTATGGTGCTGGAAAAGAATTAATAAGTTGGTCTATTTCACTTTGTTGTAAATTATAATTTGGAGCAATGTATACGTTACAGGTTAGTATTTAGGTGAATTTGTTGTGCGTGAATGTGGTTTCTAACAAATGTCCTTACTCCCCCGCTGATTTTACTGGTCTAATTTTGTTATATCCATTATAGTTTCGAATATGTGGGTGAGCAGTTATTTTAAAGTGAGTTTATTGAAACTACAGTATATCGGGTTGGTGTTTTGCTATCAGTAATTGTATTTAATTTAAATTTATTTAGTCCCATTTTGCTTTGTATCCAACTGAAAAATAGTTACAAATAGAAGCAAATCAAGAATATGTTGATCTATAAAAGCTAAATCTTTATCTGAATTCAGTTGTATGTATTTGCTATCGATAGAACACAGATTCCACGACATTTAGCTAGCTATGTGCCTCTTATCGAATTTTTTGCAAATAATATTTAGAACTTTCGTTAATTTTCGTTTAGTAGTAAACGTACGACAAAAATGTGATAGCAATATTGTTGCAATTATATACTTACAAAAATGCCCCTTTAATTAGTATTCGTCGAGGGGTACATTACTTTTAGATATATTTCTAAAGTTCTGCAGTCCCTGTTGCTCCGATAACTTTGTATTCAAAATCCTATATATTTAAATTTTATAAACATATATTTTCGAATTTTTATTATTGCTTTACGTAAAGCAGCACTGACCACATAAAAAAGAGTATGAAGTTGAAACATATATTTAGTCTTTTTAGTTTAACATTATGTGCCCATTATTCCATTAATTTTACATGTAAATAAAATAACTTTGATGCCGTTTATATTTCCTTAACCAAAGAAGGGGTAGACTTTTGACTAAAATTATAGAGAGGATTGTAGGAATCATACATTGCAGTTAAATTAATAATAAAGAAGTTAGTTTTTATAATACCGATGGGGCCACAATTATATATAACAGCAATGAGATAACATGAATAAGAAGATAACACATATTGCTTGAGTAGGAAAGAGATAAACATAGTAGCAAATATACAAGTAGGCTTGACGCTTATTTTAATTATGACATATGTCAACTAATTGTGCCTACTAAAATAATTTTGTTGTATGGTCATCTCTTTCTTACTCAAGCATTTTATTTTGTTGTTCATGTTATCTCATTGCTGTTATATATAATTGTGGCCCCATCAGTATTTATAATTTTAGTAGTAATTTTTGGATCTTCAACATAACAAATAACGTCAATAACATGCATCTAGGACGGTTTTTCAACGTACACTTCCAATGTTATAAATATAGCCGCCATGATTTAGCCAGATGAGACAGCGATAACAGTTAAATAACTAAACTTATCAGTACTTATCGCTTGTTAACATAGGAAATTAAAACTGAAGTGTAGTTATTTTAGAAAAATGATTGTTTTAGCATTTCAGATAATTGTTGATTCGCTTCAGGATAGATTTTAAAATATGCTAGGTTCGTTCCTACCAAAAAACTGTTTATCATATCTACAATGATTTATGATAACTAAAACTACAAATAAATATGTCAAGACCGAGAATCAGGTATAAATAGGAGATTGAAAAAAGTTATTTTAGACAACAGTTTCAGATATAGAGAACATATCAATAAATGTATACAAAAAGCTTATATAAGCCTTAAATTATTGTATACTCATAAGTAATATTTAAACCAATCAACAAAAAAGATGCTGTGCGAAGCACTTGTACTGTCACATTTTTCATACTGCTCAGAATTGTATTCCTCTTGCCTCGACACCGATACTTCAAATAGAATACAGCGCGTTCAAAATTCATGTTTGAGATTTATTTATGGTATACGTAAGTATGACCACATTTCACACAAGTTATCTGAAGCAAACTGGCTAAATATGGAAGACAGACGGTTCCTTCGCACAGCATGTTTATATCATAAGATTATTTTACTAAAAAAACCTCCTTATCTATATAACAAGATAAAATTTAGAACTGATGTGCATAATTTAAATTTGAGGTTCAAAGGCCTTATCACACCTCCTCAACATAAAACAACACTCTTTAAGAGATCATTTCAATATAATATAAGTAAAATTTTTAACAATCTGCTTGAAATGATAAAAGCCTCAGCACCGCCGCTTTTTAAAAATCAACTGACGAAAATTTTGCACAAGAGCAATAAGTATGCAACATAATCTGATGCTGTTTACTAGTAATAATGTGAGATCGCGATTCGTTTGCTTCGAGTCCTATAAGCAGTATTATATTTCAGTTTTATTTTAAGTTGTTTTGTTTTGTGAACGTAATTCAGAATTCTCCTTAAGTTAGGCACACATTTAAAACTTCCTTTTCAAAACAGATTAAGGTCCAATTGAAAAACAGGGTATTACCTGAATTGCGCCTTATGATTCCGGTGACGCTAAATAGAAAATTTTATTTCATTATTCTGTCCCGTATAACTTAGTATATTCCATTTATGTTTATTTATTTATTGTTGAAACTTACCTGTACTGTACTTACCGGAATAAAGACTCTATTATTATTATTATTATTGAAAGACTGTAACTGACAATTCGTGGGCATTATACGAGTTGCAAAAAAAACCAACGATCCTAATTGATACAGAATCAAGGCCGCAGTTAAAAGAACAGCATTCTGGAGATTCTACGCTACTTGCCCAATTGATATTCCCGCGGATACTTTAGAATAGAGTAAAACATAAGGAATCGTAAGAATTTGTGAGATCCAGAGAGATTGAAAAAACTGAATTACTCTGGAGTAGGAAACTGAATTGATGTACAAAAGCAAAACCGATGGAACAATAGGATGTATCAGATTTATTATTAATAAAGAATTAACGTCTTACGGTGTTATACGCGTGTGATTATAGTGCAATTATTTAATGCTAACGAGCGACTGTGGATATAGTAATTTTCGAACACGCAAAACAACTCATTATCTGCCTCTCTCGTACCCACAACCAGAATTCAAGAAATTTCTGTAATCCCGCCAAATATCTCTAAGGGTCTCTCATACCCCAGGTCAGAATTCCTGTGTTTCTGCCGTGCCGACCAGCGTCTTCAAGGGTCTCCCGGATTCCTATATTTCTGTCGTCTCGACGAACATCTCCGAGGATTACTTACGCCCCAGCTCTGGAGAAAGCCCTCCCATCCCATGGTGTGTGCCTTTGGAGTCCTTTGGGCTTTACCAACTTAAGCTCCGGGCTTGTTGTGCCTTTAAGTTGGTATTGTTAACACTTTCAGGCAAATGTTTCGGGTCTTCTAGAGCTTGCAGTTCCTGCATGTGCATTGTAGTAACTGAAGAGGAAATTTTATATTATTAGTATATACCGTGGCGGCCAAAAAAAAAATGGTACATTTTTTTTACCTAACTCTCAAAATGAAGTGGTGACAGTGACATTTATTAATTAGAATTGTCAGTGTCACCACTTGCTTTCGCATTTTGAAAATTAGGTCAAAAAAGTGTCCCGGTTTTTCTGGCCGCGACTGTATGTGTGTTATTTGTTTGCTTCACAGACAACAGCTTGAACTCAGTGGTGGCTACGACGAATTTTGCGCCGTAGTCTTGTGTGAATTCAATTTTTTGGTTATTGCTTGTACATCGTGTTTGTCTGTAGGCTGTACAGTAAACGCAAGTGATCTTATGAGCCAGTAAAAGTTTACAGATGGAGGCTCAGGTAAGTCCTCAGCTTTACCAACTTCAGCGACCCCTTCGTAAAGATCGTTCCCTTCTGAATTAGGAAATTTGAATTATATCTGTCGGTGAGGATAAAGTTCAGTTGCGCCCGTAAACACTCACACCTTCAGAACAGAACCGCGTTTGT
This sequence comes from Agriotes lineatus, assembly GCA_940337035.1. NCBI lineage: Eukaryota > Metazoa > Arthropoda > Insecta > Coleoptera > Elateridae > Agriotes > Agriotes lineatus. The sequence continues at coordinate 43,727,723 of OW679194.1, forward strand.
GTCTCTCTGTAGCTATCTGAAGGCAGTCTTGGGTTGATTACTTGCCTTATATCCATTTAAGACTGTAATATAGGAATAATAAAACACTTCGTAAGTTTTGTCATCATTTTAGAAATAATGCCATGGCCATGTGTTTTTTTTAATAATGTCAAATTATGGGGCACTCAATGACATGTTCTTTTTTGGATGATGCTTAACATACAAAAGAGTTTTCACTATTCTTATGTACATGCAGCTGCTGTTGTTCTGTGCATGCGCTTAACAGCAGCGATGTCTTCTTTGGTTACAGCTATATTAATGTTTAATACGTATTATATTCTTATATACTGTTTGAGACTTTCTCTCGCGTAATGTGCCTTGCACCTTGTGAACTCGAGCACGAATCCACGCGATGGCCATGCTCTTTGGTGGCTCGTGTTGCTTGAGTACCTTGAGAACGAGAATACTTAGGACGTGTCCTGAAACGATGCAACATCAAAACTGTGTTCACGACCAATGAGACTTTGGATAACGGCTTCAGATCAGTAAAAGACAAAATTCTACGCTTAAAAGCCCCTGGCGTGTATCACATTCCTTGTTTTTGCGGTTCGAGTTACATTGGACAGACTGCTCGTTTCATTGATCTAAGACTTTAAGAGCAGAAAGGCGATTGCAAACACAAACGCATCACAAAATCAGCCGTAGCTGAGCATACATTTAGAAATGGGCACACCTTAGAATTTGAGCACGCCAGAGTACTTGCCAGAATACCTCACTACTTTCCACGAGTGATACGTGAAGCCATAGAAATAGAAAAACATCCAAATAATATAAACAGGGAAAATGGCTTTAAGCTTAGTAAAACGTGGACTCCTGTGATGCACGATCTAAAGCATTATAACCACTGTGCGTCATACGGCCACGCCCCGCGGATTACGTTGCACTTGAATGGCCAATCAGTGTTACGTCGCTTCGAGACGCTGGGGCAGAGGACTATAAATAGCTCTACACCGACCTTCAGTTGGGGGAATTGAAATAACCTTTACCTTTGTCTTTTTGTCCTTTTTTTGTCCTTCAGTTCTTAGTGCGATTTTCACTCTGATGATGCAAGCTGCAAGGTCTTGCAAAACGTTAGTTAATATAGGTGCACAAACAGCAACAAGACCAAATCTGCCAAGTATTCTCGTTCTCAAGGTACTCAAAGAATACGAACCACTAAACAGCATAGCTATCGCTGGATCCGTGCTCGAATTCACACAGCCAGAGAATACTGGGTTTTACATTCTTTACATTTATTTTTAAATATTATTTCTATATAAAACATTCGAACAACTTAAAAAAATCCTCGACTTCAAAATACTCCATATTGTGTGTTAGTCGCCTTTTGTCCAGCATCACTTCTACAATAGGCAACAGCGTCTTCTAGCGCTTTCAATGTATAGTCCACAACTGCAGGTCTCGCATTATGTCCCATAATACCAATTCTAACAGCTTTGTTGGCAGATGGTCCTAATCCAAAACCCATAGCTATTTTATACCTGCAATAATCAGAACACATCAAAAGAAAGATAAAAAAAATTGAACTATAATTGATGGAACTACAAAATCACCTACTTGTCTTCGAGGTAATCCAATAGAACTTGCCATTTAACATTTGGGGGCATACACACAAGGTTAACGGTCCACAGTCTATCTTCCGGCTTTGGCACCAGCATTGGAAACCCTAATTTCTCTAACCCTGCCAAAACCTCTCAGCAGTCTTCCTCTGCCGTTCCCATACATTCTCCAGCCCTTCTTCTGCAATTTCCGCCAAGGCTTCTCGGGCAGCGCAGAGTAAATTTGAACTGTATGTTAAATGGTACCTAAAATACTTCCAATAAAATTTGCCCTAATTAAAATTCTAGTTAATTTACTTTCTGGGATTACCGAAGCAGTTCCAGGCGTCGCAGAGAGCCAAAATGTCAAAATAGAACGGCGGGGGATGCTTGATAGATCGCATGCGATCACTGAAATAGCGCAACATTATTAGGTGTAAACAAAGAGCAGTCGAAGCAAACCTACACAGCTTTCGGGCTCATGGTTACAAAGGCTAAACCAGGTGGCGCTCCCAGCGCTTTTTGACTTCCGCCGACTGCAACGTCGATGCCCCAACGGTCAACGAAAAGGGGGACTCCTCCAACGGACACCACTGCGTCAACTGCTAGCAAACAGTTGTGCCTAAAGAACAGGTTGGTTAATCTGTGTTAAAAGTTTTGCAACTTTGAAAATAAAGAGATTTTATCCTAAGCCTAATAGAAATCAAGAATATGCATTTCCAACCAATGCGAAGTACGTACAATATTTATTGTCGGTGACGTGCTCACAGAACTATATTCTAGTGTGTGTGCTTTGCCACCTACATTTTAAAAGAGATATTCTATCTTCACGTTAAGATGGCAACTGCATCTCAGCATTTTCCATTGGCACTCGTCAACTACGTCAACTCGTTATCGTCTTCAAATGTTTTTCTCTTAAGTATATACAGTGTATTCTCGAACCAAATTCTTAGAAAAATGACTCTCGCGCTACTCGCTCGTGTCTTTTCGTCGATTTGTTCTCGTTTAATTGCTAAGCAACCAGCTTATAAAATAAAAATCTTTCCGATAACTCCGATAAGAGTTGATCACTCACGATGTTACTGTTCAAACGCAATTAATTATGTAAAACAGTTTTTTTTTAAATTAGTTTTCTTTCTTTTACAGATAAATTGCAAATTTCAGAAAACAGAGTGATATAAATATTTAAGTTTTTCTATTTTTCCTTGTAAAATTTTGGAAAAACTATTATTAATTAGTATGAGATTTCTATTATAAAAAAATGTGACACCTGCAACTCTGATTCGAAAATCGTTATTGACCTTAAATTTCCACATATTAAAACGGTAATTCATGACAGACAATTGCAAAAATATTGGATTTGTTAAATATTTTCCATTCGTCTAACATATTAACATGAAAAATTTCGGATGTTTTCGTGTGGAAATTTTTATTTGTCGATGCAAAAAATGTTTGGTGGCGATCCATCCTAAAATCCTCTGGCAAAAATCAAAGTAATTTTGATAGCACTTGAAAAGCATTTTTTGCTTAAGGGGCTGTCCCTAAAATTATTTTAATCGAGGAAACTTACAACTCAAAGACCCTAATAGTTGCAAGCTTGTACCTCGATCAGGAGGCTTTGGGGAAGAAATGTTCAAGAAACTGCTTGACTTGTTTGAGGCCCCAATAGGTCTTTCGCTTTACAACATATATTTTACGAACATTCTGCAAATTACTTGTGATCGAATGACCAAAGACGTTTAATCTGAACCTCCAATTCAAAGCAAAACGAGCCATTTTAATTTAAAGATCGACCTAATTAAGATAGGGTGTATTCAAATAAGATTTGAAAGTGCTCGTACCTGTGACATATTTCCCCTAATTTTTCCAAAGGCTGATTTGTGCCACCAGACGACTCCCCTTGTGTTACAAATAATAAAACAGGCTTGTGTTTGACAATCGCTGCTTCCAGTTCTTCCATGGTAAAAACTTTACCCGTCTCCGAATCCATTCGAAATACATCAATATCTAAAATTTATTCAGGTCAAAATCGTCTAACAAGACCCACAATAAAACTCACTTCTCCTTTTCGCCGATTGCACCGTCCTGTGTCCCCAAACTCCCGACACGGCGATGATGATTTTCTCCCCTGGATCAATGAGGCTGCAGAGGACCGCTTCCAAGCCCCCTGTTCCGGAGTTCTGCATGGCCAAGGTGACGTCATTTTTGGTTTGAAAAACGTATTTCGACAATTCTTTTATATCATCCATTACCTAAGTTGGAGGTTGAGATTAAATTTCGAATATTTGTAACATGTAAACTCACTCACCTCATATATTTGTTTGCAAACTGGAGTCATGATGGGGTTGGTCAGGGCAGTCATAACCCTGGGAGAAACGTTGGCCGGGCCTCCACTCAGTAGAAGCTTGTTGGGCAGCCGAAAGGCTCTTTCGCCCGGCTGGAATGTATTTTCTACATCAAGCTTCCAGGACGACATTTCGAACTGTGTAACTACAATATTGGCTGGCAAGAGTCTAATAGCATTTAAGCCGGAATAGGTATTTTTAAACTACTGCCGTATCTTAACTGATGATAAGTAGCCTATACAAAAACGCGCAGTCATAGCGTTTGAAGCAATTTAAGTCAATTAATGCATATTGTGATGGCAATGAAATTCTTATCTCTTATTATCAGTTTGTGTTTGCTTTGAGAACCTATAAATAACAGAGTAGCTTCTATAAACTTTCAAAAAATCAGTCGTAAGCGTGAGTTTGGCAACGACAGGCTTACAGTACCTGGCTTTAGAACCACTTATTGTCTGTAATTTACTTACTATATTCGAAGCAAAATATACAATCTTTGAAATAAGAAAGCGGCTGTACGTCCTTCTTCCACATGACTTGGTCGCTGGTTGCTAAGTCAGGTAGCACGAAAGATGGTAGCGATTTTTAAATGCAGCATTTAACATGTTTAAAAGCTTTCGTGTTAAAAAATTGTTACAAAAATATCTATACATATCTAATAATTCTATCTTTACAAAAAGTTGACACAAGTTTTAGATATTAGTCTAAAAGGTGTTTTATAATTCCCACTGAGTAACTTATTTTATGCATCAGATAATTTGTAGTGTGTGCATGAATACACAAATATTAAAAAGAAAAAAATCAGAGATAAGAGCGAGCAATATTGTTATATGACTTGCACATTTTTAAACGCTACATTATTAATTTATTAAGTACTTCAGCACTATCATGAGATACGTGTGCTCAAAAGTGTCTATAATAGATAATCCTGCATTTAAGATATGTTCTCTTGCAGCTTACGCAAATCAAGGATTTACTGCCTTAAAAAAGTTTCCACTGAATTTAGATGTATTTTCGATGACATGCCATACAATATCTTTTTTTTTTTAGTTATTTACTCCATTAAGGTGGTACGAACCGTACAAATGGTCTCACGGATAATCTCGTTTTTACACACACTAACAAATTGAAGACCTTCTTCACATAACAGGTCTATGTAATTGATTACCGTTTCTAATTAAAAAATAGACGGCACCTCCCACCCCAGAAAAGCTCTCTTCGGTGCTTTCCAAGAATACTTCGACACTCAGCATCACTCCGTTTCGCCAGTACGATGAAATGTTATGAATCAGTCTATTGTTATAAAAACTATTGATACGCGCCCTTCGGTGCTTTCCAGTGTTTATTATCAAATTGAATGTATTTAAGAAAACAATTCAATACAAAAGAGTTGTTCGTTATATCATGTAAACAATAAAAAACAAAAATTTATTTTAATGTTTAACCAAAACAAATTTATTAATTATTTCATTCCAATCAAATTTTAAAAAAACAAAAAATCAATTCATGAAATTAACTTAAATTCTAAAAATTGGCAGATCTAATCAATTCAACTTTGTATGTGATGTGTGCGATTCTTAAGAAATCGTTCTGACAAAACGACTTTTGAACAAATTTAATTAAAGTTAAAAAAAATTGTAATCATCATCATCATCAGTGGATTTGCCCTATATATTTACATGTGATTATTATTAAGGAAAATAACAACAACCGGACGTATACGGACATTTTGAGGGCTGGCAACTATTATTTGGCTCAGGGCACGTGGATCACACCCATGGCACGTGGATCCCACATGAAAAGAAACTTAGAATAGGTTAACGGTAATTTTTGAATTGACGTCGGTATATCGAGACTTTTATTTTTATTTCTATGTCGGTTTTAGCGTTGTATGAAAAAGATGAGACAATGCCATATCTTTAGATTTTTGTTTTCGACCATACCTCAAAAGTTGATGTTGCCTTCATTTTCGGACAACCTATCGTATGAAAAAGATGCAAGACTTCAGGAAAGTTCCTGGCGACCGGAATCGTATACACATACGAACTAGAGTTCCTATATACGAGTAGTACAAGAGTTGAGATAACGCAAATGTCAGCCGCCATTACTGTTCCAAAAATAAATGATAGCGTACAAGGCCAGAGTTGTCTTTCCTAGTATGTGTTACCTATGAATTTAATTACTTGTCACTTTAACAATGTCAAAAAAGGTTAATTTAAAGCATTTATGAAAACTACACTGGTAGGTATCTACTACGGATCCTACATAAGTAATCTTTGAGAAAGGGTTGAGACAACGTAAACGAAATAGGTACAGCATTGGATTTTAGTTTTCGTTTGCAACCCAGACAGTTCTACTTGTGAGTGTTGAGTTTATATTTTTGAACTATTCAGCTCGTTGCTTCTCGTTTTTGGGAATTTGTCGTAGATGCAAACTTTTGTTAAATCGATATTTATGGATTAATAACAGTAAAAGTAAGGTCGTAGATAAAATATTGTATGCAATTCGTGCTAAAAGTCGTTTATGCACGAGACATGTTATGAAACTCAGCCTTCGGGTTCGTTTCATAATTTTCATGTCTCGTGCATAAACGTCAATTTTTAGCACTTGATGCATAAATAGCTATTTCAACTGTTTGCGCATGACTGCCTCTGTAAATGCTAGAGGGTTGGGGGTAAGTGCGCTTGCTTGTGACCAAGAGTCGAGTTTTTGCCATGTACGAGGGAAGAAGGAATGAATTTTAAAATAAATATACAGTCCACTTTAAAGTTTGTTATTATTGGCCCCATTGGCCGAAACATTGGTCCAATCGAACCGGATAGAAGACATTAGTGCAATAATAAGGAACCGGCCTCTGGGAAGATTAATAATTTGGAACATCGGAGGCAGCAACCACAGGCGTCTGTCCATTCCACCAGGGTTCCATCATCGAAACCAGGGTCCAGTGTTCCACGGCGGGGAGCGGAAAGCAGCAGCTACAATTGCATGTCCGACGGTCCTCCAGTCCGTAAGTTTAATAATCCATTCCTAATTTTACCCCAAAATTATCCATTTGTTTATAACTCGTGCTCAATCTGCTTCAGTAATGGTCGAAAACGAGGTTACGATTAATTCATTAAGGGCTAGGCGCGGCATAATTAAAGCCAACGTAACACGCCTAAGAACTTATTTTGACAATGTTGATAAGGATTCAGTATCTGAAAGTACTATTGCTCTATTAAATCATAGGCTAGAAAAAACTGAACCTTCATGGGATGAATTTAATGAAGTTCAATACCAAATTGAATTGCTTGAAGAGTCAGAAAATCATGAGGTTGAGCGGGAACAGTTTGAAAATGCATATTTTAGTATTATAGGAGATATAAAAGCATTGTGTACACTTTTCGAATATAATAAAATAAATAATTCAAGTCCAGGGTCAATTCATAGTGGCATCAACAGGTTCGGTGCATCTAATAATAATAATTCAATACAATTGCCACATATAAAATTAGCTAATTTCAGCGGTCAATATGATGGCTGGTTAGAATTTAGGGATGCATTCAAGGCTCTTGTTGATAGCAATAAATCTTTATCGGAAATTCAGAAGTTTTATTACTTACGGTCTTCTCTTGAACGGGATGCAGCAGAAATAATTAAAAATATTCAGGTATCTGCAGCCAATTATAAAAATGCATGGCAGCTCTTAATAGACAGATATGAGAATAAACAATTAATGATTCACAATCACATTAAGGCCATTTTTGACTGTCCTGCTATTAATAAGGAATCTCATATCGAACTTAGGAAATTATTTGATAATGTCACTAAACAGTTACGTTCCTTAAAAACGCTAGGTGAACAAACAGAGCATTGGGATCGATTAATAATATATATATTAACCAATAAATTTGATTTAGTTACACGCCGCGACTGGGAATCGTATAAATATGAAAACGAATTGCCATACATGTCAGATATAAATAAATTTCTGAAATCAAAGTGCGACATTTTAGAAAAACTTGAAATTCATAAAATGGAGAAACATAATAAGGGTCAATTTAATCAAGCAAATTATAAAAAATCTCCAACAAATAGTTTCGTCTTCAGTACAAATAATCTAAAATGTTACTATTGCCATCAAAATCACCCAATTTACAAATGCGATTCGTTTCTAAAATTAAGCATAGACGCCAGAATTGCAGCTGTAAAGAAACTTAAAATTTGCCTGAATTGTTTACGGGCGTCTCATCCTTCGTGGAACTGTCCCGTTCGCAGATGTTTTAAATGCAATAAGCCCCATAATTCTTTGTTGCACTTGGAGCATAAAGGCCAACGCGCACTTAGGCGACGCGCGGAGCAGCGCGGCGAAGCGCGGCGAAGAGCCGAAGAGCCGTGCTAACGCGCACTTGAGAGCCGTTTCTGTCGACAACCGGGTTGGTGTTAACGGAATATTTTGTGGATTTGTTTGTGTTCGGTAGCTTTAATAAATAAAATGGATAGCTCGGACGAAGATACTCTAATTGTCTCTTTGCTTTGTGAAGAAGCTGAAAACTTGGAAAAAAGAGAAAAAAGCCGTTGTCAACTCCGAAGTCCTTTTCGATTAATTTCGACCAAGAGATCACTATGCAAAAAAACTACGTATACAACACGTTTTGAAAGTCCTTTTTTTCCATTCATTTGCTTCATTAGCTCGGGCTTCGCCCTCGTTATCAAGCTGCAAATTCATGAAAAAAAGTATGACTCAAAACTAGTTGTACAATAGTAATTTGTACAACTAGTTTTGAAAGGAATTGATCGAGTTAACTTGTCAACCAATGGCATTCTTCAATTTAAAAATAAACTACTAATCGAACGATTATTCTAGTGACAATATTTCGAGGAGCTTTATTTCAGCGATATTTTTTCTGTAGGTAACAATTTTTTAATGTAAAATAATTTGGATTTTAGTTTTAGAAAAGGATACAATTCAAAGACCGCTAGGTTTGTGAATTTAAAATTTTAGTGTTAGGAATTTTTATTGACCATTTTCAATAATTGAAAAGTTAAATTGTCAAGACGAATAGGACTCTAGGTCAAAATATTGCCGAAAATGTTTGCTCTTCAGATTGTCTCGTTTCTGTTGCTTTAGAAAATAACGACTCGTGCAAGCACTCGTGGTTATTTTCATCGCCACAGAAACTCGTATCTGACTCGCAAAAATTATTGTCGGCAATATTTTGACTTCTTGTCCTATTATTACTGAAAATTAATAGCGAAATGCTGAATGTTAATGGAGCGGCTAGGCAGAAAGTGAAGTTTGCATCCACATTATTTCAGTTATTTTATAATTCACATTATTTTGATTTGTAGATTGTTTAAAAGATTGTTGGAAATCCCAATAACCTATAATTCATCAAATATCATGTCTGCTTAGAAACACATAAGCCCCCCTGTAAAGATAATCCTTTGCCAGACGTCAATCAAACGGAACAAATGTTGCAAGCCACAATTCAGGTGGCATTTTCTACGAATTTTAACGTTAAATGCGTCGTGGGTTTGTAGTTAATTTCTATGAAAATGAGACAGTAATTTTAAATTTAAGACGAAATAGATGTTTCTAAGTAAAACAAGCATATATGATTAAAAATATACTGCTCAACAAATGAATTGGACCACCCATAAAAATGTTATTATTGATTTTTATTGATTTTACGACAAAAAGTCATTATTTATAAAAAGTTCTGCTTTCAAGCTTCAACGAAAGACAAGAAAAAAACTCAACTCTTGCGTTTAGCGTCTGTCGGAATACATTCGGCTAGTTCCAACTGCTTTCGGAAAACTTCGTAAACCCCAATTCCGGTCACTTTGGTCGCAAGGTAACGCGCACTTGGGCGAAGCGACGCGCGGAGCGGCGCGGCGCAGAGAAAAATATTCTCTGGCAAGAATTCCGCTAGGGTAGCTTCGCTGCGCCGCGCCGCGCTTCCGTCAAGTGCGCGTTACTAGGTAAGAAATACATTAAAGATATAACTGCTCGTCGCCGCGCTTCGCCGCGCTGCTCTGCGCGTCGCACAAGTGCGCGTTGGCCTTAACGGTTCTGTTAGCCTTGAAAATTCCAGTACTTCGGAAATTGTCCCTTCGACGAGCACTTTGCCAAATCCCGCAGGTACACAGGATGCTTCATTGTTACCAAATTCTTCAGTAAATAGTCACGTAGTGGAACAAAATGAGGCAGCATTAGCAGTGGCGTCAGAAGTGCTTTTATCAACTGCTATAATCAAAATTAAAACTAGTAATGGATTCATTAAATGCCGTGCTTTATTGGATAGCGGCTCACAAAGCAATTTTGTTACTGCAGCTTTAGCTAGCAAATTAGGAATTAAACTAGCAGTCCAGTGAGACAAATGTCTCATTTAACGCGCCTTCAAACCTCGATCGGTTAGGCAACCACCCAGACCTGGAAGGTGTCAAAGTGGTTGCCTAACGGATCGAGGATTTAAGGCGCAGAGGGTCGCAGCTACGTTTGGCGGCCGAACCAGTTTTTATTTAATACGCGTTCTATTTGAAAAACGGTCTTTTTGTGATTTCTCGAAAACCGGAAGTGTCACGTGACTGAAATTCGGTTCCTGACCTGACATGACCATTCCAAACATATAACTTTCATAACTTTTTTCTCTATCTCTTACGGTTTGGCTGCTGAAACAGCGTCCCGGACAAAACAGCGTCCCGGACAAAACAGCGTCCCAGACAGACACGTCTATTAGATAAAGGATTATCTAGGATTAATCACGTTATTAAGGGTGTAGGCGAAACATTGACAAATATAAGCAGTCAAATAAATATTTCGGTTATGTCCCTACATAATGATTTTAATATAAACATTAATTGTTTAGTCATACCAAAAATTACCGAAACATTACCGTCAATTTCGTTTGATAGGAATATACTCAATCTCCCAAATAATTTAATATTGGCAGATTCTACCTTCAACGTAGCAAGCGAAATTGATGTCTTATTAGGTTCAGATACATTTTGCTCTATTTTATGTACAGGACAAAAACGTTTAGGTCAAAATCTGCCTGTATTACAGAACACGCAATTTGGCTGGGTTATAGCTGGCAATTTATATATTAATTCCAAAATAAATAGGTCAGTAACTTGTTTGAATGTTATAAAAGAAAATTCAATTGATGACCAAATCGCAAGATTTTGGGAAATAGAGGAAGTCGATACTAACAGCTCACATTTATCGGAAGCTGAGAAATATTGTGAAACTCATTTTAATGAAACTACCAAACGTAGTTCCGATGGTAGATTTATTGTTAAGGTTCCTTTTAAACAATCATTAATTGATTTAGGAAATTCTAGGGAAATGGCTCTTAATAGGTTTTATTCATTAGAAAGAAAACTTAACAAGGACCCAATTTTAAAGAAAGATTATATAAAATTTATGCATGAATATGAAAATTTAAATCACATGCACGAATTAACTGACTCAAAATCAAATAGTAACACAGAAGGTTATTATTTACCGCACCATGCGGTTATTAAATCAACAAGTTTGACAACAAAATGTCGTGTAGTCTATGACGGGTCCGCGCTGACGGATTCCGGATTATCATTGAATGATGTTCAATTTAGCGGTTCCACTTTACAACAGGATATCTTTTCGATTCTTGTACGATTTAGGAAACATAAATATGTAATGACAGCCGACATTTCAAAAATGTACAGACAAATATTAATCAGTAAAGAACAACGAAGGTATCAAAAAATATTTTGGCGCTCGAATTCAACGGAAAAATTAAAATGTTTTGAACTAAACACTGTAACGTATGGTACTGCATCTGCTCCGTATCTAGCAGTTCGATGTCTCACTCAGTTGTCAATTGAAAAGAAGTCACTTGCACCATTGGCATGTGATGCAATAAAAAATGATTTTTATGTAGATGATCTTTTGAGTGGAGGGGATACAGTATCAGAGGTAATACAGTTACAAAGGAAAATCACACAAATATTACAAAGCGCTGGTTTTGAATTACGCAAATGGCTTTGCAATGATAAAAATTTGTTGACCGAATTTCAAATAGAAGATAGTTTAGAAGCAAGTATTTTACATATAGGTGAAAATGAATGGAACAAAACTCTTGGAATATTTTGGAATCCAACCGATGATGTTATTCAATATTCTGCGTGCAATTTAAAAATGACCAACCAAATTAGTAAACGGTCAATTCTGTCTGTTATATGTCAAATATTTGACCCGCTAGGATTGCTAGGGCCTATCATAATTGTGGCAAAGTTAATCATGCAGGAATTATGGAAAGAAAGGGTTGCTTGGGATGGATTTGTTCCGCAAGGTATATACTGTAAGTGGTCCAAATTTATGGCAGAACTAAACATGATAGACAAAATTAAAATACCGCGGCATGCTGTAATTTCTAGTTATGTAACAATTAAACTGCATTCTTTTTGCGATGCTTCAGAAAAGGCCATCGGAGCATGTATATATATTCGCTGCGCTACAGACTCGCAACATTTTTCATCAAAATTGTTATGTGCGAAGTCCCGGGTTGCACCTTTGAAAACAATTAGTCTTCCAAGATTAGAATTATGCGGGGCTCTATTGTTGGCGAAATTATCAAAAAAGACCTTGAGTACATTAAATACACAGTTTCACAAAATGTATTTTTGGACCGATTCGTTAATTACATTAGCGTGGATAAAGGGGGAATCAACCAAATGGAAAACATTTGTAGCAAATCGTGTGTCAGAAATACAATCATTGACAGACTCTAATGCATGGAATCATGTAAAATCAAAGGAAAATCCTGCAGATTTACTATCTCGTGGTGTTAATGCACAAGTCCTTGTTGAATCAAGATTGTGGTGGTGAGGCCCAGATTAGCTCAGCGATGGTAGTCACAAGTTTCAACCACTACAAGAACCAATTTTAAATGATATTCCTGAGCAACGCAACGTATCATTAACGATCATTTCAGAACCCAGTCAGTTGAACCAGCTAATTAATAAATATTCCTCACTGCAAAGGTTGCAACGCGTAGTCATCTATATGTTAAGATTTGTGAAAAATGTTAAATCGGCTTCAGGCAATAGGCAATTAGGTTTCTTAACAGCTAGTGAGCTGGACAACGCGTTAATGACATTGGTCAAAGGTTGCCAAAAGGAATGCTTTCCTTATGAATATCGCCAGCTATCAAATAATAAAGAGTTAAATAGTAAAAGCCAAATTTTATCTTTAAACCTATTCATGGAAGGTAACATCATACGAGTAGGTGGTAGGTTAAATAAGGCAGACCAGCCATACGACAAAAAGCACCCAGTTATTTTGCCAAAAGGTCATAGACTAACTGAGTTAATTTTAAATACTCAACATCAAAAATTGTTGCATTGCGGTCTTCAAAATTTATTATGTAGCGTAAGGGAACGATTTTGGCCGATTTCTGGTCGCAGTACTTGCAGACAGGTTATTAGAAATTGCATTACTTGTTTTAGAGCTAAACCAGACTCTCCAAATTACATCATGGGTGATTTACCTAAACATCGCGTAAATAGCTATGCTCCTTTTGAAAATGTAGGAATTGATTTCGGTGGCCCTCTAATGATAAAAGATAGATCTACGCGAGGAGCAAAGATAACTAAAGCGTATATATGTTTATTCGTTTGCATGTCGACAAAGGCTGTACACTTAGAATTAGTATCAGAATTAACTACGAGAGCCTTTATAGCAACTCTATCTAGATTTGTAAGTAGACGGGGCAAACCCACTCACATTTATAGTGACAATGCACTAAATTTTGTTGGTGCTAACAATGAGTTGACCAGGATGTATAATTTTTTAATGAAACACGAAAGAAACATTTTTGATCACTTGGCAAATGATGGTATTTCATGGCACTTTATTCCCGCTAGATCTCCGAGTTTCGGTGGTATCTGGGAGGCTGGGATTAAAATAACTAAACATCATTTATTGCGTATTGCAGGCAATAGTTCACTTACTTTTGAGCAAATGAATACCTTACTGGTTCAGATTGAGGCAGTTTTAAATTCCCGTCCTCTCTGTCCCTTATCCTCAGACCCGGAGGACTTGTCGGCCTTGACGCCGGCACACTTTCTGATAGGAAGGTCGCTAACAGCCATCCCGGAACCAACTCACCAGGAAATTCCACAAACCCATTTGAACAGTTACAAACGGATCCAAGCAATGGTTCAAAATTACTGGTCCAGGTGGCAGAAGGAGTACCTTTCTGAACTACAAGTCAGAACCAAATGGAGGAAACATTTTAAGGAGGTACTGAGGACAGGTTCCTTGGTTCTTATAAAGGACGACAACTTACCTACCCTCAACTGGAAGCTAGGAAGGGTTTTATCGCTACATCCAGGAAGTGACGGTGTGGTTAGGGTAGTGTCGTTAAAGGTGCGCGGAGGTACAATAAAGCGAGCAGTGAATCGGATTTGTGTTCTGCCGATTGAGTAAAAACGTTACACTTTACATGGACTGAACGAATATTTAGGTTAAATTAATTAATATTTGGTTTCAGTAGTGATAAGTTATTATTGTTATTAGACTTAAGACGTTAATTATTTGTTATGTTTGTTTTGAAAGCAACCTTTCAAGGCGGGGAGTATGTTTGCGCATGACTGCCTCTGTAAATGCTAGAGGGTTGGGGGTAAGTGCGCTTGCTTGTGACCAAGAGTATGAATTTTAAAATAAATATACAGTCCACTTTAAAGTTTGTTATTATTGGCCCCATTGGCCGAAACATCAACCATGCAGTAACTTAAACCACAACAGACGACACGAGAAGTTATAGACAGACAATGATAAGGGATGCCTGTAATTACTGCTTTCAGATAAACAATTTCGAATTAAGATAACAATCCGGGCCGCACTTGTGATCTTACTCAGATATATTGTAATGGTCTTAAGCCCACGACTCGACTCTGCTAGCAGTGCAAATTAATGAACATTTCAATAATCACAGAGTTAAGGTGTTTTAGATAACAGCAATGCTAAACTTATATTTCAAAAATAAATGCATTGGTAAAGAGATGCCAGTAATAATAAAGTAATAAAGTAAGGAACGCAAAAGGCAAGCTTGTTTTTCACAGGGGTCGAAGTTGACTTTCAAATAAATTAAATAATAGGTTTGGTCTTAATGAATAGCCGAACCGAAAGAAATTAATAGTCAAAAAAAGGTTTGCTATGTGCAAGTAAAAGAAGCGTAGAATTCAATAAAGCTAGTCAGTTAAATTGGTGAGCATTCTAAAAGGGTAAAGAAGCCAAAATAAGATAACAATACATTGCGAAAGAGCAATCTGAAAAAGCAGGCAGGTGGACATGAGAAAGCAATTAAAAAAAGCAGGCAACAGGATATAAAAATAAAAAAATAATCAGTGCATTGAACGGTTGTGAAAAGCAAAGCAAATAATATAACGTGTTTGTGTGAGCAAATAAACGATTTTTAAATATAAGAAACAGACAATATTTAGATTGTAAGAAATTTGAAGATTTAAAACTATGTTTTCAAACTTTTTTCTAGAATGTATTCAAATAAACCAAAACTTATTTCCGTTTGTATTGTAACCATAGCGATAGACTCTAATTGGTTTTAATAACGGGGGGAGAACAAATGAAATAAATTAAGATTGACAGTGTAATTATTGTGCTCTACTTCAATGATACTTTTAATATAATAAACGAGAATTTTACAAGTAAGAAAGTTTACCATTTTATTGTGCAAGTGTCCAAGTTTGTGTGGTATCGTTTGTGGAGGTTTCCCCCACATAAAAATAAAAAATTTCTACGAGGGGCCATCCCGAGGATTCGCCAGCCGATACAGCTCGAGATTTCGACAACTGCGTCCGGCCAAGATAACAATCCTAAGCCAGGGGTATGTACTGCAACACTGTGGGCAGCATTGCAGAAGTACCTCCGAGAGCAGCTACAGTGGGAAACGCCATTTCAGAGGCCGCAACCAACAGGTCGTCTCCGAGCATTGTTGGAAGCCGCAGAATATAAGGTACCCAAATTTGCCTAAAATATGAGAGGATTCGAGCATTTCCACGGCCACAGCGAAGGTGCAGTCCGAAAAATAAGCAGGTTCCCAAATGTGAGCTTATGCGAAGGAATGGAAACCACAGGAAGCGTCCGATAAACAATTGCTAAATTTCCGGCCGCGTCAATCTGACGTCACGGAACAAATTAATGCCTGTAACAAAAGCTGTTAATAACCGCCAAAGTGCAAAGATTTAAATATTTACCGTGCGAATTCTCATAATGACACTGGTTTTAAACGTCAAATACCGCAGACTTGCATACGTACTCCATTTTGTAGATTTTTTGACAGTATTGCAAACAATTAGCTACCGTGCATTGGAACTAAATGAGGTGATCAGGACCGTATCAGATAATTTGTAATTTACAATCAACTTGCAACCCAACTGAGTTAAAGAGTTATTGCTTTACCTGCTAGCGCTTTATAATTAATTGCAGATAAATAAAATATAAAAACGGGCACATAACCATTTATTTTGAACAAGTAAATGAAGTACGGGTCACATTTTAACCAGCCTAATAATTTGATAGCAGGCAAAGTTCCGTACACAGTAAAATATTAAATCAGTGAATTGTGCATACTGGTTTTTGCTCTAACTTACAATTAAATATTAATTAAAACCCAGTCATTAGAGAGCATCCATTGCAATATATAATTTACTTGTTCAGTTGTTTTCAAGTGTTGGTCATTGATCTATAGACCGTCTCAAGGCGAGTTTACAGTACAGGGTCTTATGGAAAACAGGGATGTCACATATTTGAACAAAATTGTTTTGAAGTAAATATACACCTGTCAGCCATAAACTAATCCTGCGTTTGTTATACGAACCGCTTATCGTTGTGAACATGCAATATTTTACCTGCTGGGTAACTTTTTAATGCTAAACTAACGTAACTGCTGGTCGGCCGCTCAAACTTGGCAACACAGGACCAATAATAAAATCTACATTGCCCTATGGTTGCTGTAATGTAAATTCACCTTGCGATGGTCTATAGTATTTTTACAATTTTCTATAGCCACCTGATTTTATTTTGCTATAGTATGTTACTTTATAATTAATAATAATAATAATATTATAACAGTTATTGGTTAATGTCAAATTATACTCCTGAACAGTTATTCGTTGTTGCTTTGTGAAAATGGGCAGAATTTACGCTCGAACAAAAAGCGTGGAAAACGTTCTACTTTAAAACGATTACGTGACAAACGTAAAAATGCTCTTAGTGCATGCTTATCCGATGAATACGTGGAAGAAAATTGTCATCTCAGATGAATATTTTACATCCAATTGTTGAATTCATGTATAGTACTTACAGTGTGTAGTCCCCTGATGGCGTCGAAGCGTCTTTGGCAGTTTTCACATTTTCTTAATATTCGAACATACCACAGTTCAAATCTCAAGTCTCTATTATAATACCATTTGTTTGACAATCAAATTTTTTTATCGAGGAAAAGTTTCCTTCGAAAATTCTAAAAATAACAAAGTTTTCTCTCTCCGACACGAAATCCGGGGCCACACTATCTTGTATGTAGAATAAGAAAAGCAGTATAAGAATCTTAATGTTTATGCACATTAACTTGTAGGAAATGCTGTCATTTCCTAGTCAAAAAGCAAACCAAAGTAAAACGTGCTCTCAAATTTTAATTTTTATAAATAATGGTTCATTACTCACTAATTGATCCTTTAATCCAAACGCATGTTTTCCAATAACAAAAATTTTAAAATAAAACCTTAACCTAACAAAACAGAAACATTCCAATCTGAAAGACCAACAGAAAATTATACCAGCACAAGCAATTACAAACAATATTAATAGTACAAGAATTATACATGTTAATAATAAAATACAAATTTCACAACCATAATTAATAAGAAAATAAAACCAAGTAAACCTATCGTAGAGCGTGGACGTTTCACAGGTTTTTACCTCAGTTGTTTCATCATTACCAAACCAAATAAATCTGCCATTGATTAAATTCCAAGTAATTACGTAACATGGTTCGCTTTCATTAAGTAACAAAAAAACTAGGGAAAAAAATAAAAAAGATTTAAAGCTGACATTATAGCTTACACATGGAAATAATAAACGTTTAAACTTCCAACTACACTTAAAAATAAATTTATGAATCCTGTATCACTTTTAATCTAAAACATTGTCTGACGGTTAAAGTTTGTATTAAAATGTAAACTACACAAACACATTTTCATTGTGACAATTACAATAAAACAAAAGTCAACTAATCTCCATTTCTTATCAAATACAAGAACTCAACTCATACAATCTTAATCAAAGAAGTTCCTCCAATTGTCAGTACATTTCTGTTATCCAATAATTGAACAAATAATTCAAGAATCAGTTATAACAGATTGTTAATCATTCTTGGCAACAAATTGTCCTTTTTTATTTCAAATATTGTCTGAAGAAGCTAACGATGTTTAGCGAAACGTTACAAAAAAAACTTTTTACATGTTTTTAACAATAAAATTTTAAAGTGTCTTGACTAAAATGTTTTCTTAGTATCACATTGCTAAACCGATTACATTAGCTGAAATCTTTCTCTGATTATGCAAGATGGGTGAGAGGTTTCTGGTAGATGTGTGAACCCTTCATGGTGTGAACATAATTGCTAGTGACTACTCATTAACCTTGCAAGAAACTTAAATTGCAAAAACAGCTGTTAAACAAAATTTAATTAACTTGTATTTATTATTTATAATAATTTGGAAAGACTTCATAGTTTAGGTTGCATAAAAATAATCGATGCAGATCCGAAGACGAGGACATTAGATTTCCTATAACAAGTGTTATACTTGTTAATTTTTTTATTGATATTGTAAGACCCAGTGCCAAAAATTCGATGTAATTAACGTATAACCTGGGTTTTGATTATAATTGTGGGTCAGTCCCTTACTAAAGGCTTTTTTAGTTTTCCCGATGAGCAGTATTTATCACCTCTGGAAATAGAGCTAGAATCCCCTTCAGTTATAAACACGAAACCATATGGTGATCGCATTGGTAACATTGTATATTTTACAGAGCAATGTAAAAAATTAGCTCCACATGACAAAAAATGTACAATGAGCAAAATGGAGTGCAAATCTGAACGTAGAACCGGTATAGTTTCATGTGAAAGAAATATGAATATTTATTCTCATCCTCCAGAAGAATCAAGGGGCGGCAAGGAAATGTTTGTTTGTGAAGAAAATTCTATTGGAATTGGCTATTCCCAAACAGATGAATTTTTGATCAGCATAAACGTTCCCGTTATGACTAGTAAACATTTCAGCAAACTAGAAATAATGGTTGGTGGAAATTGGGAAGATGTTCTTCTAAAGCAGATGTGAGAAGCAGGAAAAGAAGAACGTCGACAAGCTTCAGAAGTTGATGACGTTGAGGATGGAATTCTATTTCTAACAGCAATTATCGATGGTGGTTGGGCTAAACGGTCATATGGACATGGATTTTCTTGATTATCGGGGGTTATAATAGGGAACAGACTAGGAAAACTTCTATGTTTTTTCTCAAATATATATGGTCATTCTTGAAGTTGTTCCTCGGGTGGAAAATGATAGTTCAACACTTCCATCACTTGGTCAGAAAGTGACATTTCTGTCAATTGTCGGAAACATCAAATGTCAGTAACAAACCTATCAAATAAATTTCATTCCTGTATCGAGATAAAGTTAACCTCGACGCTTTCCACCTCGATATGTAATATACTAATGTAGTGTGTGTTCTTACGAAAAAGACAAAAAAAATGTGTGAAAGCAAAACACGGCGCAACCGACTAGCCACATCCAATTTCGGAAAGGTAAACAACGCTTGGAAACTACCTCATGCCACTGTGCAGTAATGGATATGTTGCACAAAAGCAACAAAGAGTTTCACACTCCAACAATTGTTTATGACTGAATGAATGAGAAAAACGCGATACAACTGTATGAACCAAAAAACCACAAACGTGCGGTTTGTTTATTTCTGAAGACGATTGTTTTCTGGGGGCTTCCCCAGATTTCTTGAAGATTGAAGTCAATTGTATGTATTCCATTTGGAATCACAGCATCTAGAGAGCAATTGGAGAAAGTTCTAAAAAAACCTATGTGTTTCTTACGTGGACGGCAATCTTACTTTGAAAAAAAAACATTATTATTTTTACCAGGTCTAGGGACAGCTACATGTTATCAATAGATCTTATTGTGATTTTATTCTTTATACAGATGTAGATGTCCAAGTCGTCAAAATAGAAAGAGATAAAGCACAGAGTTAGAATATTTTATATAATTGCAATTTTAAACAAAGATAAAAATATTAAATGCATTGATTATCAGATGCGAGAAGCAGTAATTAGTCGGATAAAGGCACGCACAGGCAAAACATATTTCAGAGGGTTTGAACTTGGCTTTTGAATAAAGTAATACAATTAAAATTATAGGTTTGTGCAAATGTAAAGCCAGAGCAAACGAAAGTAATTGACACAAAAAGGTTATTATGTGCATATAAGAAGCATAGTTATCAGTAAAAGCCAAGGACAGTGAAAATTGTGAGCAAGCTGAAGGGTAGAGCAAGATGAAGGAAAATCTAGAAAATTGCAAAGAGCAATGCCTGAAGGTAGGCAACAGAAAAGAAGCAAGCAACGTGAAAAGTGCGGAACTCAAATAATCAGTGCGTTAATAATTAAAAACATAGTGCAAAAGCAGAGCAGTGCAATCAAAAACGTTTGTGAGTGCAACGCTATAGAACCATATTAGTTATAAGCAAAAAGACAATATTTAGTTTTAAGAAATGTTAAATTGTAATTTATGTAATCAAATTTTATTTTATTTGTGATAAATATTATCAAACCTAATTTCCAATTAATAGTAGAATAACACCGTATCTTAGCAACATGATGCTCTTTGGTCATTAACAAAAAGGGAAACAATTGAAAAAAAATCATTTGAAAGCCTGTCGAATTTGTGCTTCACATTTAATTAATGTTTTATAATAACAAATGAGCATTTTATTATATAAAAAGTGGTCCATTTGATTGCCAATGTGGTAGTGTACCTGTGCTAACGTTTGTAGAAGTTTCTGCAACGAAAAATTTACATTTTTACAAATCTCATCTCCGAGGATTCGGGAGCCGTCAAACTGAAAATTACAATCTTCGACTACGACGGAAATTACCATCGGAAGCCAGATGTTAGCAGTCCAGGACATCAGTCGAGTCTGCAAGAACGTCCGAATCAACATTGGCGGGCAGGGAAGCAGCTACAACCTTAGATATTCCAGCAGCGTCACTACTACCAGTTCCGAAGCCAGCAACGAAGTAAACTTAACGAGGTATGATAGATCTAAAAATTAAGTGTCAGCGTTCGGGACAACGATTTAAATCAAAGATTAAACCTTGCCGGAGAGTTCTAGCGTTTTTCCAAAAGTCCAATTACTTCGTGGTTTTCGAAAATCGAACGGTGTCACCAGGTTTTGGCGAAATCGGCCAGAATCGAGCTTCATAAACAAATAAAAGTTCGGCTTGCATTCTATGTCATCCTGAGAATAACAATCAAGGCGAGTTTGACGTCATCCTGAGAAACACTGAAGGCGATGTTGTAATAGTTGCCAAGCGGGAATGTTCAAATAATTTACCTGATACGTTTTCACTGTATTTCACGATTTTAAACGTTCAATTTCACGCTGTACGCAAAAACCATTTTGTGTTCATCTGTCAATTTATGAGATTGTGAATTTTATCTACTAATAACGAGCAAACGAGCTACGTTGAGACAAATAACCTAAAATTTGAGAATATACTCCGTTTATGAACCCAACTCATGAGATAAGAAGTTTTGTGTTTGCTAAGAGCTAGCGTAATTGGTATTGCAGTTAAATAAAATAGAAATAGGGGCATTCAACCATTTTATTTGTGCAGTTAATTATTACAGTTCATTTTAACCAGCCTTAATTTACAGGCAAAGGTTGAGCACAGTATAAAAATATAAACCGAGAATTGTGTGTACTAGGATCTTTGCCCGTAATTTTAACTTATATTATTTTTATACCAAAATAAATAAATAATTACAAACGGGCACCTGATAGGAGAGCCTTTTCAAATTTATGGAGCCCAACGTCGGGGCAAAAGTGAATTTTAATTTATTCAGACTGTCCGATTCAAAATAACAAGGCAGTCATCATTTTGGTTACCAAATTAAAATATTTTTTATGACTGTATGTTGTCAGAATTAGCAGATCCACTCGTCTCGCGAGGTATAAAGATTCGCGATCCGCGATTCCGATCAATTTTAACTAGTTTTCTGCGAATGCCTTCATACATAGTCGGTTGTTTTTTCTGCGGCTTAACGCTTTTTCTGTGTCTTAGTCCACCACTGAGTTACTCTGTTTGGCCACTGCTCTAAATTCATGCCCCATCGAACTTCACTTTACTTTTGCGACTCGTTCCATATTGTCAGTTACCTTGTCTGGTGTTGAGATATCTATTGTTATGATACCTAAAGAAAAGTTTTGGGTGAATATTAATGTAAATGTAAAATTTAGAAGATCAAAACAATCAACTTAGAAAAGTTTAAAAAGAATTGGCTGTTTGAATGAAAGTTATTAATAGAATTTGAATTTGATGCAGTTTAAGTTGAAAGGTATAGCACTTGAGTATTCTGTAGTGATTTGAAAGTTAGAAAGTAAAGACAAGCTCATGTTACATGTGACAAATATAATTTCTATTAAAAATAATATAATGAAGTAGGTAGAACTCAAATAAGTTTATTTTGTAGAGGGCCTGAATAATTGTAACATAGCATCTAGGCAAATTTTGTTATAACTATTGAAAAATAACAAATTGAAACAACATGTAATATCCTATTTTGGTAGCAATAAAAAGTGGAAATGTATCCCTGTTTACTTAAATTTTATTTGGAAAAGGTAAGAGGGCAATAAAAAATTTACGAGATGTAAAATAAAATGAAATATTAACAAGGAGAAGATAACAGTTACTGAAGATAATTTGGAACATGGTTTAACTAGATACTAGCAAGAATATAATAAGATTTGTATATAATTGATTTAATTTTAATACTACAATTGATAAGAAGTTACATTGATTGGAGGGTCGTTGATTGCTGGATTTGTTGGGGGAGTGCTGAGGACGTGTAGATAGGTATACAGGAATTGGCGGAGGAACTACTGGATTCAGGAGATTCTGTTGGTTACTGACAACAGGAGCTAAGGGAGTAGAAAATTAATTTGGATTCATCTGTGGGAGCATACTTGCCGTGACGCCGTTGGGGGTGAAAAGAAAAGGACCATTTCTGCATTGAGTCAGGGGTTTGACGAGTTGGCAGCTATTTAATAATAAGCAGTGCTTTACAGCTGAATTATCTGGGGATCCCAGCTGTGGACATCAGGAAGAGTGCTGTTTTGAGGTTACTTTGGAGCGGTGAGAATGAGAGGAGTCCAGGTGGGTTTTTAATTTATCCTATCAGCAGTAAGCAGTAATAAATAAAAGACAATTAGAAAAATGTAATAAAATATAATCAAATACTTATCATATAATATTGAGTCACTAAGAGGTGCATAGAATTTATATTTGTCATATTTGATTGAAAGTGTTCGTGGAGCACTGTTTTGACGTACAAGGTGACAGTTCATGTCATTAAACAATTTAAAGTCATTATTAAAATAAAATAGCAAATAATAAGCAACTAGATAATCGAACTAACCCTGAAAACAGTCTCAATGCGCTACCGTTATTAATAAGAATATGATATTAAAGTTCAAATTAAATAATTCAATTTAGAAAAATATTAGTAGAGCAGTCACTACACTATATTACAGAGTTTAACTCAAAGACTTATGCTAAACACTTTTTTACCATTTTTTCCGTCTGATAATTTGTACAAATCAAAAAATTTTTTGCATCTCATGGTTCTTTACTATGCCCTTCCGATTAATTATTACAGTCTACCTCAATTCGAATTTTCCCTTAACTTTCGTAATTTGGTTTTTCTAATTTTAGACTAGATATTGGGTCGATTAATGCATCCTTCCCGAATATTGACCTACGGTGCCCAGACTAGACTATCACTAAACAAATAATTACAACACTACAAGTCACACAGAGATCTGTGAAAAGGTCGGTGATGGGCATTATGATAAGAAACAGAAAAAGAAACAAGTGGATTAAGAAGAGAACAAAAATTGGGGACGTCATTGTCAGAGTTACTCATTTAAAATGAGATTATGCAAGTCACATCACAAGGATAAAAGATAACAGATGGAACGCCGGACCTACCAGAAAAATCCTTCCAAAGCCCTAACCACTCTCCTGAGCTTCAACCTTCTTCTCTTCGGTACCAGGAAATACCAGCAGAAACTGCACTTAGACTACTCTCCGGCTCGCCGATATCATGCCGGAGAATTTCTATAGAACCAGATTCCCTCTGCCCCACCGATTTTCGGTACCGGAGGAAACTAACCCTAAAAACCTGCCTTCTTCCCGAGCCACCTCTCGCGACACCGACCATCACAAATTAACCTCAGACGCCCCGTAGCACCAGCACTACACCATCGACACTGAAAACAGATCTCCAAGGTTAATTACCCCTAAATAAGCTGCACATGTTCGCGCTGGAGTAGACAACACGCCTGTGGCGGCATTTACCATTGTTAGTTTCAGTTTCAGCCACAACGAAGCGCATCAACATCGCTCAGGCTAGAGACCCTGTATTTCATTTACCGGTAGTGGACATCATCGAGCTTCTTATTGAAGGAAACATCGTGTGAATTGGATAAAAGCATTTCAGTCACTAGTAGTGGACATTGTCAAGCTTCTTACAGAAGGAAACATCTTGTGAATTGGATAAGAGGTGTTTTCAGTCACTGA
Source organism: Agriotes lineatus (assembly GCA_940337035.1). Taxonomy (NCBI): domain Eukaryota; kingdom Metazoa; phylum Arthropoda; class Insecta; order Coleoptera; family Elateridae; genus Agriotes; species Agriotes lineatus. Next base: position 43,752,551 of record OW679194.1, read on the forward strand.
TGGTGGACGTCATCGAGTATCTTGTAATAGGTTGCGAACATCTTGTGAGATTTGGAAAAAAGGCATTACAGTTACTGTTACTTGTATTTAATTGCATCTATACTTGGATTGACGTGCAGTAGAAAGGAAGATTTTTTCTGCTAAACGGGATTTTTCAGTGTTGTTGAATTGGGAACTGTGTTTGCATGAGTATCCCTGAGCCTCTGTGAAGGAATGGAATCCACATACTTACGTGAAGGAGCTGATTGAAGTGATTGGAGAGGTTGCAACTTCAGGTATTTATTGAAAGAGCTAAAGGTAAACCTTCTAATAAAGTAACTAAGATAATTAGAAAGGAACTACTTACGTTTTAATGTTTATTAAATGATAAGAATTGTAACAAATAAGCTTTGGACTAATTTTCCACTGTCATAGTTTTATATGACATTGGCAATTGTAGAAAATGTTATATGATTTTTGAAGTAAGCTTTCATTGAACAAAACGACTTTTCAAGTACAATAATAATCTTTACAATGCATGAACCGACCTGATTTAAGAGTAATTGTTTCTGCTGGAGCTAGGAAAATTAAATAAAACAAATATTTAATAATTTATATCAAAGGCATATAGTTGTTCTCTGAATGATGTCATTTTTAGCAGTGGTCTATTATGATATGTTTTATAGGACTTTTTCCACTGTTACGACGTGTGATAAACACCGTAACAGTGGAAAAAGTCCGATAAAATATATTTTAAAGAGCATATGAATTACATAAATTCATCTTAAAACAGAATTTGTTAAAAACTAAATAGTATCAGTAAAGTTAAACTAAAAGCTAAAGCCATTAAATAAATAAACCTACATTGTTGATACACACCATAGCAATGATGGCGCCGCAACGTAGAGCCATAGCAATATTTATATAAAATTTAAATAGTATATAGGAATTGAGAGTACAAAGTAATTAGATACTATGATTTTAAAGTTGTTCTTGGTGTTCCTTCATCTTTACTTACTGATTATCATTTCCACGAATACGACCAAGAGTGTAGAAGTCTACAAAGATATCTAACAGTAAAAGCTTCGCTCTGCTTACACTTCGACAAGTAATTAAATGGGCATTTTTGAAACGAATTCTCATAATTTACATACAAGATTAGTTCTGTACTTTTGCGAATAAATTAACATCCGCAGACTATAAAAAATTGACAACTTTAAAAATATCCTATTATTCAAGACCTAAAGAAGGAAACGAAAAAAAAAACCTTGAACACAAGTTTCTTACAGATACACTATAGATGTTCCACTGTCACTATACCTATCCCTATCTACCTAAAGAATTATCGTCAAACGAAATTCTATTTATACCGGAATTCGGGTTTACAGCGACGTAGGCACGCTTAAAGAAGAGAGAAGCCGCAATGAAAACATACCGCCAACTAAATCGAACGGAAAAATCCGCATCGAAAAAATATTAGTGTAAGAAAAATAGGTATTGACCTTGAAAAAATTAGTACTAGCAAGAAATTTGCTAGAGATGTTGCTTTCACCTTTTTGTTGAATAGACTAAGAGTCCCCTAAAATGGAAATTGTGCTACGGCCGCTCTATTGAAAAATGGCGGCTCACTTTTCGTGTTTTCTGTATAATTCCGTAATCGATGCAGGTATAACAAAAGTTTGAAACGAAATATTTAAACTATAACAAAATAAACAATTTCTTTTATAACTACTTTTCCTCTAAACCTAATAGTTCTTTAAGATAGTGTGAGCTGTAGTATTGTATTGATTTTATTAAATTCCAATTTTAAACTAAATGTACCGTAAAATACCGCTTACTATGTCTTCAGTCAAGTTGGTCATAACGAAATAATTCAGCTAATGAGGAAGGTAGGCAGAAGACTTAACCGGCATCCTCAGGCCTCCTCCTCCTCAATCCTTATCACTCGACAGAGATGTGGTGACTGCCACTGCAATGGTTGTCTTCTTTTATTCTCGATTAGCCACCATATGAATTGCGTCATGGAGAAGGGTCCCAGCCATCTCCGGGACCTCGTTTGTCCATTGGCCCGGAGAGAATCCTCTGGTTTTTGTGCCGTTGACTGTCCCATCAACTATTAACAACTACATGTCATTACTACGCCTTGGTATGTGCTCGAAATATCTCAGGATACGTTCATAAATAACTGTATGAATTTTCTTTTTGACGCTTAGCTCTTCTATGATGGATGTATTAGTTCGGCGCTCCGTCCAGGAAATGCGAAGTAGTCACCGGGAACATCACATCTCAAAAGCATTCAGTTTATTTCGGTATTTAGCTTTGGGAGTCCAGGTTTATGAGACGTATAACAAAATTGAAAATACTAAGGTGTGCAGGAAGCGTATTTTTGTTGTTTTAGTAATGCCTCGGTCTTTCCATATTCTTGTTAGTTTAATAACCGCGAAAAACGAATTTTGCAGAATAATCTAAATAGCTAGGAGTATTTAGATGATTCTGCAAATTTCGTTTTCAAGATTCGCATCATTTGTGATCACAGAACAGATATACCGAATGGGGCCAAAATTAAATATAACAGCAATGAGATAACATAAATAACGAAATACATTCATTTATTTATATTTACTCGAGTAAGCAAGATATGACTATACGAAAAAAAAATGAGCGTCAAGCCTACTCGAATATTTGCTACTATGTTTATCTCTCTCTTACTCAAGCAATACGTGTTATTTTCTTGTTCATGTTATGTAATTGCTGTGATAATTAATTTTGGCCCCATCGGTACTTTTGATCTACTTCATATCCAAGGCTTTGGTGGATTTCTTGTCTGTTGTTATGGCATGCAGTTGGACTCTAAATTATTACAAATCGTCTACTGGAGCTGTGTGTGATATGATTGATTGTCAGCTCCTGCACTTGTAGGGGGTAAAACTTGTTACGGTATAATCTTAATGAATCGACATTGCATGTATTCAATGTCAAAAGCGGGCTAGGGTTAGAAGGGTTTGCCGGTTTCCTAAAAGACACAGATCTAAAAATGTCTCGAAGCAGATGCTCGGCTTCTGTTACCCTCAACTAGCTTAATCGGGAAGGCGTGGTTCGACAAACTTAACGAAACCGACAGTGGTTATCCTATTCTAATCCCTAACAATTCAATTCATAAATGGGGAAAATGCTCGGAGCGCCACTTGTTTTTAAACAGAGAATTGCTAACGCAGCGAAAACAAGAAATACCAAGTAGCTATGAAGAGGGTCCTCCAGGTTGCTTCACACCACTCCAGCGTCACTCGTCAGCTCCACCGACGACGGATGCAAACGTAGGGTGGCCACAAAAATCGAAGTCACTTACCTTCGATGGCCACCGCTCTGGAAGCTAATAACAAAATACAAATCACCCCTGATCTTAAGGGCTTACGCGTTCTATCGCATGCTCTGGTCTTTACATGAAACTACACTCGGCTAAAGCCGTATTTAGTTAAGGACTCAATAGGTTCACACATTTAAATCAAACCAATAATTAATTTAGCCAATAATGAAATTTAATGATTTAAATTTTCGTACAAAGCCAAAAGTCGGCTATGAAAAAGGTTACACCCTAGCTGAAGACAAAAAGGGGATCCCACGCAAGAACTAACTTAATCTAAACAGAGTTACAAAGAAAAAAAAACAACTGAAATATTGGCAGGAGTAAGTAAAGCTTCCGCCTTTAAGGATCAACTGACATAATTAAAATACAAAGACGTACGCAATGTTCATAACTCCGCACACTGCGCAATAAACAAATGATAATAACACACCCGGCACTGGATAAGCGTAACAGTTAACAATGTACAAATTTACCTTAGCCCAGGCATGGTAGTCTGTTGGGAGTCCAAGCCTCGGTGATGCTTCAAAGGACGCTGGGGTTGGTGATTGCTTCCTGCAGTGTAGAACAGGGTAGACCCAAGGGTTAAGCGGAACGGTGGGCAACGGCCCAAAAGAGTGCAGAGGAAATTCACGATGATAATACAATGTTGCGCGGCGAGCTCCCACTAATTACAGTAAGCCCGGCGTTGATACACAAATTCGCATACAGCAATGGTTTTCCCCACATAACAAGGAAAAGTTAGTTAAAGGCTTCAAGATGACGTCTCTGAACAAATCGGCAAATAGTGCCAAGACCTCCTCCGGAAAGTAAAACTAAATGAGACGCCACTGCCTATCGTACCGATGCCGGCTTCACTTCACTCCGCTCGCGCGCGTGCACTTTCCAAACACACCAAATGACTGCTTCGAAGGTTCGGGTTTCACTAAAAGAATTTCATTTAACACGGAAGAACTCAACAACTGGTTTAAAATCACCAGGCACAAGTCGAGGCAGCCCTCGGCTTCCGAAGGCCGGGGTGTGCAAAACTTCACACACAACTCCCTTCTGTGAATGTCGGATACGAATTAATTAATTACCAATCGGATACAATGCAAGAAAATTTCGAACTCCGAAACCATTATTTTCATATGCACAGTTAACTAAGGGTTTATCAAACTTTATTTTTATTTCTCAAAGCTCAGTCAAAATGCGTAGGTGGAAAGCGTGGTTGACGAAAGCCTTCAACGGGTGATGCAATTGCCGACTTAGCTAAATTTGGCTACAAAATTTCCTGGAAGTCCCGCTTGGGGTGATAAGGCCTAAAGGAAAGTTTCACACAATGAACGAAAGCTACTGCGTATCGCATTAAAATTCAAGGGCTTAAATATCAAGTTACAGAGGCCAACAAAAGGCAATACACAAAACTTAAAACGTTAGCCTGGGTTATCAATAATGCCAAACAAAGAATGAATTCACGGGCACAATTCGACGAAATCTAAACTGGACGGGAATGCTTTTAATAAACTACGTGGTTCCAAAATTGCTTACGAGGTTTCTAGGTAGCAAACGTCTAAATGCCTGCTAATTCGAATTTTGAATGTAACTATACAGGGTCGTATCCAAATTCGGGCAGAATATTTTTAACTAATTTCGTAAATGACAACCTATAGTTGGACTGACAGCAAAAATGGCTTAACGAGGTAGAATATTCTAACAAACTGTCAAGTGAAATTTCGAATGTAATTGCTGTTTACTGGCCAATTGACTATAGTAAAAATATTTATACTCATCGAGAGTCTGGGATTTAGTTGTCCAATATTATAAGAAAAGTGCAGTGGAACTTCTTCTTCCACTTACTATAGTTGAAAAAAAAACCATAAAAGTTTGGAATTTAGATGTTCGTTTTGTAATTATTTTAATTAAACATGTTTTCTTCGGTGTGAGAGCGAGGATACGGAAGCTCTAACCTTCCGCCTTGCAGGCCAAGCTCCTTCAAGGGGTGTTAGTGCCTCACCATTATTATTATATGTTTTCTTCGCGGTGTTTTTTTTTTCATGTGTGATATTCTCCATCAAAATATAACGCTATGGAAATATTTGAAAAAAAAAATGATCGGCAGCTAATTTTTATAACAAAAGCATTCGTGTATGCCTTCAAGAAAAAATCCCTCCTCCTTCGAAGTCGGTATTTTTTCAGATGGCATGCTCGTATTGAAAAAATTGCTGCAAAACATATTTTCAAATATTTCCGGACAATTTTCAAGCACTTGTTATATTACTACTGAAAATCGTACGACACTCATTAATGGCCAATAAAAAAATTAGTTCACGAGCCGTAACCAAGACAACTAAAAAATTTCTTGGAAATTTTTTGTGGGTAGACATTACTTCTTTTTAGGGTTTGTGTCGTTACGATTTTCTTACCGAATCTGCATTCGAGCATTAATTGATATCCGGAAATAATTTTTCGTGCATTCCAACAACGCACTCAAAAAATTTCCGGAAAGAATTAATGCTCTTATGAGATTATATGTGAAAATCCGCTTGCGTTGTTGTGGCGACAGTATTTCTGCTGAAGTCCTTTTACAGCTCATAATTCAGAAAATGTTAAGTTTAGAGGAAGAATGGTAATAACAAAAATTATTTAATTTATTATGGTCTACAGAAAAAATATGACAAATGAGCCGTCATTTTTTAATATGGCGGCCATAGCACAGCTTCAATTTTAGGGTACGTCTGTTTCAACAATCAATTAAACAAAATTAATTATTATTTTATAATAAATGGAGAATTCAGGGGGTAGTTCACATTACAATAATATATTGCTATACCTTCACATATAGTGATATTAATCTGTCTAAATTATTTGTGCTAGCTCCTAAAAAACCAGGGGTGGATTCCTTTTATCTAGTGTGCTTATTTCTGAAATCTGATGTTCTGATTTTTTATTTTATTTTATAAGTCAAAATAAGTTCTGTCAAATGATATGTCGAACAGATGTAAAAATTAAATGACAAATACCAGACTGTTTCACTAGTACACAACAATATTAAAATAGTAAGTAATTCTTTAATAACTAATTCACCTTTATAGTTTTTATTTCCTTTTCTAGTAATTACCTTACTACTCAATATCACCCACCTATCACTCGAACTCAACAATGTTCTCGATTTCGACCAGCCTGCTCCTCTCTGCCTACGAATCCAATCTCTGAAGTATCTTTTCGCAACAAAAGGTTCCACTGACAGACAAGATGTCTAAACTGTCCAGAATTAGTGATGCAAACTTCCCCCACAGCATGTAACCAAACAGACCAAATCTGCAGCCACCTAATTCCAACAACGCATGTGCCAACTTCCTGAAACGTGCCTCCTCAACCGATGGTCCTCCTTTTGAACTCTCCCTTAACACCAAACAGCTTGACGTAACTCAATTCGATTAATATATTATGTCAAATGTAATTCTCCAATAAACTTGACTTAGTATTTCACTCCATTTATTCACATTTGTGGATTAATTCTGCTTTTCCATTAGCTTTTTAACACATACTTGTAAGCTTCCTTAGTGTTATATCTTTACTTGTTCTTCGATTAAATTTCATTTTTATCTCACCACGCCAATTTCGTATTTAACCCTTTTTATTCACCAAACATTACTTAATAAAAAATAGGGTTTATTTTAATATTTTTAATTACTACAAAATTAGTTTAGCTACATTTTTTCAAATTTGTTATTTCTAATAAATAAAAACAAAGTGCTTAACGATATCATTTTTCTACTTTTTACACTCTATCTCCTAATATTTGATTTCTACCTACTATTTATAATAATTTATTTCGATTAAGTATTTGTCATTTCCTTCAAACCTTAATTTTTTTAATATTATATTATTTTTGAATCCATCTGTTTCTCAATTAGCCATATTCCACTCAGTTATAAATTCTATTTTCCTTTCTAACTGCATAATATTTATTCACATTCCAAATTCGTATTTAAATAGATCTTGATTATATTCAACTATTGTACTCCCTTAATCCTTTCTAAAACTGATTTTTATACCCCTATGTAAATCATTACAATATTATGAAGAAAAAAATCAGAAAAGAATGTAATCCAATTATATTAAATATTATATCATACGTGATTTCAACATATCAGCCCTGAGCTATATACGTATTGTTATGATTTGTGTATGATTTGATATTATTATTATTAGATTTTTAGTTAAATAAATGACTCTATCATCTCAGAAGGTTGGGTTTTCTACATCCTAGCAAATATGATTGAATGTATAATTATAGGCAATACATTTGCTATTAAGATAATTATCGTGGTTTTTATGATTTTTAAAAGTAATCGCTTTAGCCACAGCTTTTTTATCCAATGCGGCAGCTAAAAAATTAGATATTTCAACTGATGGGAACAACTTTATAAACATGGCGTCCAACCCCACAATTTATTAAAACAAGTTGGCTTCGTATTAATATACACATCCGTGATTACGTAAGAGTGCACTGCCTAAGTTAGAAATTAAAAATCATTTTTTTTGCAAATTATAAGATCATTGTAAAAGGAAGTTGTGTACATGTATCGCACAAGATTTTTTTAAGACTTAAGTTCTAATAAATCGTTTTTCAGGGAAGACTGTTGTGTTTCCTGTTTTTTTTTATTTTCACTTGTTGCTCAAACTATATACACATACGAATACGTTTACTGGAGACCACACTTTAAATTCTTCTACTAAAATGCACGGGACCGTCGTTCATATACGAATGATTAAGCCCCGCAGTGTACACTGTCCGTCGTACATAAATGAATGACGCGACAATTTCAGAAACATGGCTGGCATTCATATTTTTACGACGTAGCAAGCAATGTGTTAAGACGTATAATGTTGATCACTACGCAGCGGTAAATCTGCCTCCCGTAAAATAATTTCAACTGCAGCATTGATTTAATTTTTAACGATCTGTCGGAAACTCCCCAAACATCAAACGCAGGACAAACAATTTCCATTTAATTTAGTGTTATGTCCTCGTGGTTAAGGCTAATTAAAGATGTTGTAGTGGAAATATATGTTTATTAAATATATACAACTTAGACAGATCTCATACAAATACAAGTTACTATTAACAAGAGCACAACTCGAATGTCTTAAAACTAACCCAAAACCTTCGTCCGGGTACCTGCACTTCGTCCCTCAGGATAATCCGTAGTTACACAGCGTTGCCAAACCTCTGCTACACCACACACCTCCCCTTTAAGTTCGTCTCCAGTTACCATATCTTAACCTAGCTTATTTAAACTTAAACTAATTTGTGAAACCTACATTTTCACCAAACCGGTCCGGTACCGTTCGTGTCCTTGTGCTTCTTCGAACCTCCTGCACCTTTTCCTCTTTATTTCGCTTACTACTACCCGGCTGGTTATTCACTACAGGACTAAAAATAACAAAAGTTTCATTATTTACAATACTTTCGTTGACAGCGACCTCCTGTCCGTTGGTGTCGATGCCTGTTTGAGGTATTACCAAATCGTTTTTAGAATCTAACCTCCTTATTTTTCGGCGCGTAAAGCTAAACTTTTCTTTAGTTTCCGATCCTTGTAAATCAAGATCTTTGTTCTTGTCGTACCTAATTATTTGATTAATGTGCCTTTTCCACATCTGCCGTTTTCTGTTATTTTGCAGATATATGTTACTTTTCCTAACCGTTTTTGAACTATAGCTGGTGTCCACTGATTATGGTTTACCGACCGATAATCCCTTACCATAACGCTATCTCCCAATTCAAACTCTTCCTTTCTTCCCTTCCCACGGGCGGGCGTTTCGCCACTATACTGTGCTTTTGGTTTTATGCTATCTAACCGAATCCTCAACTCTCTCCCCTGATATAATTTTGAAGGTGTCTGCTGAGTTGTTGTATGAGGTGTACTTTGATAATTTATCAGGAACCGACAAATCAACGTTTCCGTTTCGACTCCCCTATTAATCGAATCAAAGAAAGCTGCTTTTAAGGCGTTCTTAAACGTTTTTACCTCGTTTTCTGCCGCTCCATTCGACGCAGGATAAAACGTACGAGTGGTAATATGTTTGATACCGCTTTTCTCCAAAAATGATTTAAGCTGCTTGCTGGTCAACTGAGTTCCATTGTCGGATACCAACAACTCAGGAATTCCCATGCTTGCAAACGTAATTCGCAGTTTGTTTATCGTGTTGGACGTGTTGGCATTGTTATGCATGGCATGCACTTCTACCCACTTACTAAAGCTATCCAAAATTATTAAGTAAATTTTGCCTTTTAAATCTAAAAAGTCAATATGTACACGTTCTCCTACTCTAGATGAAAGTTGCCACGGGGTTAAAGCTACCCTTGGCGGATCTGACCTTCTTCTTAAACATGGGGCGCAAGATTTCGTTATGTTTCCAATATCTTCATCTAATTTGAGCCCCCACATGTAAGATCTCGAAACCGATTTCATCCTAACCGTGCCCTGATGACTTACATGAAGCTCTTTTAGTAACTCTATTCTAAGTGCTTTTAGAATGATCACTCTAAATCCCCACATTAAACAACCCAGTTCTCCTATTAAAATACGGTTTTAATTCCAGATCACTCATTTTATCTGGCCATCCCCTATTTACAAAATCTATTACCTTGGCAATAACCGGATCGCGTCTTGATTCAATTTTAATACGTTTACTGTCAATGGGCGTATTTTGAGCTTCAATAAAATTTAAATAGGACAGCTCTTCGTTAGTATCTTGCTCATGCGTGATTTGCAAAGGCAATCTTGAAAAACTATCTGCTACCACGTTTTCAGACCCTTTGATATACTCAATGTTATAATTGAATCCCGACAAGAAAATTGCCCAGCGCTGCAGCCTACTCGCTGCCATTTGCGGAATTCCCTTATTCTCACCGAATATAGCTATTAATGGACGATGGCCCGTTCTCAAAATAAATTTTTGCCCTAGCAAGTAATTCTGAAACTTTCGAACCGCGTAATATAATGCTAATGCCTCCTTGTCAATTACGGAATAACGCTTTTCAGCCGGCGAAAAAGTGCGCGAAACAAAACCGATAGGTTTTTCCGTCCCGTCTGCAAACTTATGGCATAAAGCTCCCGCAATTCCCGATTCTGATGCATCGCTTGTTAGTATTATTGGTACATCAGGGTCAAAGTGTACCATGATCCTATCTGATGCTATTTGTTTTTTAATTATTTCAAACGCTTCCTGACATTTCCTATTCCAACTAAATTTTACGTCTTTTTTTAAAAGTTCGTACAACGGAGTCATTATCTGTGCTAAGTTTGGTACGTACTTTGCATAGTATCCCGGCAAAAGATTTTACCTGAGTCGTATTTATTGGATTAGGAGCATTCAAAATAGCTTGTACTTTGTCATTCAAAGTTCTAAGACCTTGTTTGCTTATGACGTGTCCCAAATAGACAACCTCGGGTTTAAAGAATTCACATTTCTCCAGCTTAATTTTTAAACCAGCGTTTTTTAGTCGTTTGAAAACTGCCGGCAAATTTTCTAAATGAGTTTTTGAATCTTTTCCCGTAACTATTATGTCGTCCAAGAAATTTGCAACTTCCGCAATACCTTGCAACAACTGTTCCAATTTCCTCTGAAATATCGCACTTGCGGGGGAGATTCCAAATGGTAACCTGTTTACCTTGAAAATCCCTTTGTGAGTGCTCCACGCTACAACTCTAGCTGATTCATCGTCCAGCTTGAATTGAGCATAAGCCATTGTGAGATCAATTTTACTAAAATTTTCACCTCCTCTTAGTGCTGCAAATATTTCTTCGGTTCTCGGTAACGGATATTTAACGTCTACTAAGTGTCTATTCAGCGTCGTTTTATAATCCCCGCAAACTCTTATAGATCCGTCAGATTTCAGCACCGCGACTAAAGGCGGCTCCCATTGGTTACTATCTATTTTGCTTGATTATGTTTTCCGCAATTAACCTATCTAATTCCGCCTCTACCTTGTCTTTATATGCAAACGGAATAGATCTTGGCTTACAAAAAATCGGTTTTGCATCAGGTTTTAAATCTAAGTGAATTTGCCCGTATTTACACGTGCCTAATTTGCCGTAAAAAAGAGATTCAAATTCTTTTAAAACTTGCTCGATGCTAATGTTTTTAACATAATTTACCCTATTTATGTCCGAAATTTTTTCAAAGCCTAAGTAAATGCTTCTAACCAATTTCTACCCAATAAAGGTGGGCGTCCCCTCTTTACAACATAAATATTTATAGTTCTAAATTCCCTATTATACTCCACCTCAGCTGTGAAATAACCTAGAGGCTCGCTAGTTTTACCGGTGACTAGTGTACTTAGGGGCGTTCTGGGCCACATTTGACCTTGAAGGTCTAGCCGGGGTCATTAACCTCGCCTAGGTCACGTGCCACTTTCGGTTCCCACGATGAATTTTTGGGGCTCAAAGTGTAATTTTGAAATTTTACAAGATTCTCACTATAAATTTTTGGGGTTAAAAGTCGAATTTTGAAAGATTCCCACAATGAATTTTGAGGCTAAATGTCTAATTTTATTTCTACGCTTATTCAGGCTCAACAGGATGTGAGTCATCGTCTGGGAATGCATTGAGAAATCTGCACGATTGCAAAAATAATTGTACAATGAAGTCTTTGTTGTCTGGACGATTTTTTGCTGACTTCTATTATCAGATAAACAGGATGTTATTGTCTGAAGCTTCAGACTTGTCCAGACATGTTTGAGAAATGTGCAAAGCTGGTAAAAATTCAACAATGACACCCATTGTTTAAGAAAAATCTGCGCAACTGCTACATTGAATGCTGTCTTTGTTTGGAAATTTTTTGCTGACGCAGTTAATGACCTCCATTATCAGTTGCGATGATGATCTGCAAAAATGATCTTGAAATAAACTTGTCAAGTACTGATGTCTATTAGACAAACAAAAAAGAATTGCCAGGTGTGGGGTTCGAACCCACGTTTCCATTAGGGAACGAGAGCTTAAATCTGGCGCCTTAGACCGCTCGGCCAACCTGGCATGTTCCTGTAATCGGGTTTATAAGCACAATGGTGTAATAAAACAACAATGTAAATATACTTGTATTTTATTTTGTCTAAAACATACATGTATAAAATTATTACAAATATATATATTATACATCAGCTAATTATTGTGTTAAGGATGTCATCTCTGTCTGGACGATCTCCTCGAAGACAAGTTTCGTGCTGCTCCCACACTTGCCACCCGAGATGATATTGTAGCGACGTTCTCCTAATTGATGCAAGTCAGCATCTGTTAGGCAATCATAGCGTGCTGGTAGAATGAATCTGAAGTTGTTCAATTCTACCGCCACTTTATTGCCGTATTTAGTCGGACATCGATACACATTTATTATTAGATATTTTTCGTCAATTTTCAAATCTCGTACATTTCCCCACTCTTTAACCTCTTAACCTTGCAAAGTTTCTGGTTAAAATCTGTCATGTTTTTGGAAAGAGCGCGTACAGGAGAATGATAGAAATACTACAGTACATCAGCTTTATATAACACCGGTGAAAATTAAGTGATGAGTCATCACAACGTGGTAATTTAGGCAATATTTTTAGCATCAATCCAGCTATTGTGCTGATTTGAAAATCCAAGCCATTTTACAAATACTTTGTTACGTTTTCGTTTTATTACACGTTCAACGAGATGTATGTCTCGATATTTAACTTTTGAAGCTCAAGATCGTAGAAACATCCATGAATAGACCGATTGGAAGCATCTTTTATTAGATAGGTAATAGGATTAGTTAATTTAACTTGATCGATTGTGAATATTTTATTAGTCCAGTTGGGCGTATATCCTTTATCGAATATTGTTCGATATTTGCTAATTCGCACAGGATCGCCAACCTTAAATTTTACATTACTTAAATCTGTTATTTTTATATTATTATAGGCTTGATTGAGAATTTCCTTCTCATTACTCTTAATCACATCAACCGGTCTTTTACCAATTGTACTATGTTTTTTGTGATTGTAGGTGTCACTGTTGAGATAATAGAGAAAGCGATTTGTATGAACCTTGCAAACTAAACATCTTCCACATAATAGATTTAAGTGTACGATTTACTCTTTCAACGACACAGGCTTTTTTTGAGCTAAATGTTGAGAATGGTTAATTTTATATTTATTCATTAGTGTTTGAAAATCTTTATTGAAAAACTCTTTACCCTGATCTGTCTGCAAGTTCTTCGGAATTCTACCGCTTTCAGATAGTATTTTTTCAGTTGCACTAACAACTTCCTTGGAGGTTTTGGTTCTTATAGGCTCTAGCCAAACATATTTTGAAAATACATCTATAATTACTAAAATATATCGATAACCTTTATTTACTTTAGAGTATGGTATCGTTTCTACTAAATCGGCCTGATGAAGATGATCCAATCCTTTTACTATTACACGACGCCTTCGAAAATTTATTCGTGCAGGCTTATGCAACTCATCTATCTACTATTTGAGCCTTAATCGAACTGTTTATTTTCTTCAGGCTCATTTTGAACCTCTCTAAATGAGACAGTTTCACTAACTGAAGGTTTAGGCGGAGGTTTAGTTAGTTTTAGAGAAAAGTAAAGTTGATCAATTTCAGCCTGAATATCTGCAATAATTTTATTTGCTATTTCTATATTTGTACTAGCAGAGTTTTGGTGTTCGGAAAGTCGGTAAATAATCTTATTAAGTTCTTTGTTAAGGAGAGTCTTGTTGACAGCATCCTCTTCAAATAGAGATTGTGCAAGATTGGCTAATCGTTTATGTTGGAGATTAAAATATTCATAGTCATCGTAAAAGTGTAGATTTCTGTGCTGAATGAGAAGACCGAACTTATCTCTCAACATTGTTGAACTGACTTTATTCAATGATTCCCGCCTCTTTTAACTCTTCTATTATACTAACAATTTGATTTCTATGATTTGTGTGACCGGATGCTTGAGAGGCATACAGTAACTTTAATCGATCGACTAACTCATTCGGATCATCCCAGTAAACATAATCCATCGGTTTATTGCTAACTTGTTTATACATTTGCTGCATACCTTTACCAGAACGCTTTTTAGCTCTTAATGACACTGATGATGACGAGGGTGGTGATGATGAGTCAGATTTTGTAAATTTCTTGTATTTCGTTTGGTTGAAACCTACCTTCTGCACATTTTTATCAAAATTTCTATGCGCCGCACCTGTTCTGTTTATATCATTATAAATTGCTCTATCTGTCGACGTTGGAGTTATTTGAGGATCGTTTTTAAATAGTAATTCGTACAAACCAGGTGTACCTCCATAGCGAACATTTTTTACAATTATACCTGAGCCCTTTATATCTAGCTCATCTCCACCAAAATAAATTGGTTTTTATCAAAATCATATCTAATTCCATATCTCCCTAGATTTGGTCTTTCTATAAAATAATTGCTTACATATTTCCCAGGAATAAACTTCCATACTGTTCTAAGAAATAACTTATAGCTTGCGGTTCTATGCTGGTAGACGGTTGAAATTTGTTTGCTATATTAGTATTAGAATCATCTTCGGCGGATTCGCACAATACTTCATCAGCCGGTTTTGGTGTAAATAATTCTAGTTTTGAAGATGGGGGATCCTCTTTTTTATATATCACTTTTGCAACACTTTGCATTTGTTCGGTAACAGGTTTAAAAAATTTACCGAGGAGCTGTTGTTCCACAAACTTACCCTCCTTAAGAGCTCGAACTTTCTGTCTTATAATATTTTTAGTTTTAATAAGTTCTGTAGCTACATTCGTTTTCATTATCGGTGCAAGTATGTAAGCGGTAGACAGGTGGACAGGTACACAGGTAAACAGCTAGACAGCTAGACAGGTAGACAGGTAGACAGGTAGACAGGTAGACAGGTAGACAGCTAGACAGCTAGACAAGGAGTCAGCTAGACAGGTAGACAGGTAGACAGCTAGACAGGTAGACAGCTAGACAGCTAGACAGGTAAACAAGTAGACAGCCAGCTAGACCGTTAGACAGACTGACAGATTCAAACTAGTTCACACGTCAACAGCTTTCTATCAAATAATAGATATCAGAATTGTTAAATGTATATTATTATTATGATTCAGGACAGGCGGCGTAGCCGATTATGTCCCTATTACAATTACGATATACAGTACATACATATTAACGTGTAAACTAAATATTAAGCAAATTCATAACGATAGCGTCCATTGTTTAAATCACTATCTTTGTCTATTACCAAAAATCCGTGTTTATGACTATTCCAACAATAAGAGCACATTTCTTTAAATTGTTCATAAGTCATGTCGGTATTAACATGATCTCGGTAGACCTTCTGTAAATTCATATCGTCCTGCTTAAACAACACCAGCATGTTAGCATTATCGCGAATAAGATATTTAGGAATACATGCATATGTTTGACAAAGATAGAAACAGTCTATATTTTTATGTCGACCCATGCTAAAATATTCTCTCATAAAGTCCTGTTTGTCGCAAGCAATGTCATCAAAAATAAAAATGCTGTTAGATTTAGCTTGATCACTTTGATTGAAACAGCGATTTTGAATATATATAAATATTTTCGAATCGTATTCCATTAGCATCTTCTATTAGCGAAATAATGATGTTTGTTTTACCACTATTCGATGGGCCTAGAACAAGGCATCGTATCGTGGAAGGTAACAACGGTCCGTGTTTCCTGCTTAAATATGCAGTATGATTATTATTATTTTTTATCGGTAAACTATTTTTTAGTTTAACTACCCTCATGACGTCTACTTGGAAACTACTAAAACTGCTATGCATATCTTATATTATAAGAGCTGATGTCGGCCGCCGGCCGCCGGCGGTCCAGACTGTAAGCACTGGCGTGCGCACATGCCGACCGCGCACAAGTGGCGACGCATTTTTATTGTTAACCGTTCCTTTACGCTGGCAGGGCCAGACGTAGGCTGGCCAACGCGTTCTAGTCTATATATATTAAGGTTCTAATCGATCAGTTCTCAGTTCTATAAAATGGTTCGACGTCGAAACAGTAAACCAGTCCATCTCCGACGAGGTGCTGGTGTACTCAATACGCTCATTAATAAATTGCCTTTCGAATTGCACATACCAGGATATCACTATTGCGGGCCTGGCACAAAACTTGAGAAAATAATCACACGAGGAGATCCCGGAATTAACAAATTAGATCAAGCGTGTCGTGAGCACGATTTGGCTTATGCAAAACATTCTGATAATATGGAGGAACGACATAAAGCTGACATAATTTTAGCTAAAAATGCTATTGGACGTATTAGAGCTTCAGACGCTAGCTTAGGTGAACGTGTCTCGGCTGCAGGAGTAGCTGCAGCTATGAAGGCAAAAGTAAAAATGGGGATGGGTGCTAAAAAGAAAACTGGTATAAAGAGAAAGAGAACCAGCTGCCAAACCGGGCCTTGTCAAATATCGAGTTACAATCATACGCTAAACGTTTACAAATTCCTAACTTTCGCGGCATTTGTATGAGAGATAATTTACCAAAACAGGTTCGAAATATAGAATGCGGTATTGTAAATTTGGATGATAAAACCAATCTTGGTACACATTGGGTGGCTTACATAAACCGGGGGAAAGATGCAATTTACTTTGATAGTTTTGAAAACTTACAACCTCCAATAGAAATTGTGAAATATTTGACAAGTGGCAAAAATGGCAGCTGTCATCCTATTAAATACAATCACCAGGCATTTCAAACTTATGCTTTTGTAAATTGCGGGCATTTATGTTTGAAATTTTTGCACCACGCCATGTGTTAGCTTCCTACGAGTTTACTGCGAGAAAAGACCTGTCCAGACCTGTCCAGACTTGTCAAGACTTGCAGATGTGGGAGGAAGACGTCATCGTCTGAGGATGTACTTATAGTATGGGAAGTCTGAGTTGTACACATTCGCATTATGAAGCAGCAACGATACTATAAATATCGAATGCAGTTCAACCGCTTTACTAAAAATCAGAAAAAATTGAAAAGAGATATTGAACTATATTGCAAATTAAAAGATATTTCAAAGGAACTTTTTTGTTTGAAATTAAGCGAGCGGCAGCCAGACCTGAACTTGTTAATAACCCAGTTTAAACATGACTTGGTGTTGTATGACAAAGAACGCCAGGAATAAAAACAGCAGCAACAAGCAGGTTCACTTTTACCCGATTGTCGAAATTCGTCAGAAAGAAGAAGAAGAGAAGGACGATGAACTTCTATACAATTACTGGCAGTTGTGTGCACTCGACAGGATGAGCTTTAGGAATAGAATAGATAAATGTATACTGAATAAGGATGTAAAAGGAAAAATAAAACCTATTGTTTAATAAAAGTTGTTTTATTTCCAGTGAGATTCTTAGAGGAGGAGGAGGAGGGTCGTAGGCTGATAAGATTGTAATTAAAATTATAGGTCCCCAGATGTTTTGTTTCAGTTCTAGTTAAACCGTCCTGGACGTTTACCTTGTCTGGAAATGAATCTGTTCTCACAGCTGAGTATCCATCCATACATCTGGGTCCGGAATCTGAATACGTTATAGGAATAATCAGTTTTGAAGCTTATAATACTATACCTAATATTGATTCGAATAATAATAAATTTCATTATACTGATATTGATGGTAAATAAGCTGTAATTGAAATACCTCACGGTTCATATGAAGTTGGCGATATAAGTCAATATATTAGACATGAGCTGGGTATAATAATAATAATAATAATAATAATGTCTTTATTGTTATCACAAAATAAATAATACCAATTCTTTCAATTAAATTCACAATTCAAGATAACAAAAGGCGAAGTTCAGTAATTTTGGTAAAATTACTGCTCTTCCACTTAACCTAGTTACAATAATTAATATAATAGATAATTACTTATATGCCATCAAGATAATTTAATTTAGTGACTTATATGCCATAGAAATAATTTAGTGTCTTAGTGACTGACATGACTATCAGTTTACCTGTAGGTTTATAACAAAAACAATTTGCTGAACTGACCACTGGTCTAAGAAGGTATTCAGTTATTTAGAAAATACGTGAAGATACTGTTATTAAATTTTGAAGACGATGGTTCCTTAAATAAAGATGGTAAGGAGTTGTAGAACTTAACAATATTATATGAAAACGAACGACAAAACATGCTAGTTGTATGGAGAGGCGGCGTAAGCAGTCCTTTACTCCTTACGTTAATACTATGTATATCACAGCGAAATTTAATCTTTTTAAATAGGTATGGTGGAGTTTTGAAAATAATGATCTTATGAAATAATGAACACGAATGTACTATTCTTCTTTTTAACATATTGAGCCAATTGAGTTCTTTTAACTTATGAGAAACGTGATCTCTCCTTCTTAAACCAAAAATTAATCTTATACAACTGTTTTGTATTCGTTGTATCCTGGTTACATCAGTACTGTCCAGACAAGGCCCGTATACTGAATCGCAAAAGTTAAAATGAGATAGAACTAAGGATTCTAGCAAAAGTTTTTTTACATTTTTATTAAGTATGTGTCTATTAGAATAAATATTTTTCAAATTTGCATAAGCTTTTTGAATACTAAGACTAACGTGTTTTTTGAATCTTAGATCAGAATCTATATAAAGTCCAAGATTACGTGCAACGTCGACAACAGGTAGCTGAGTGTTATTAACCATAATTTTCAATTGGTCAACTTTAGCTTTCCGAGACTTAGGCGCGCCAAATAGGACAACCTGAGATTTAGAGGGATTAATTACCAAAGAATGGTTTTCTGCCAATGTAATTAAATTATTTAAATCAGTGTTAATCAAATTGTTTGCTGTAATAATGTCATTGGGATCAAAAGAATGGTAAACCTGGGTATCATCGGCGTAAAAGTGAACACTGCAAGATTTTATAACTGTATCAAAATTAGAAGTGTAAGTTGCATATAATAATGGACCCAAAATTGAGCCTTGCGGCACACCATTTTTTATAGAGCGAATCTCAGATTTCTGGTTTGTTAATTTGACAAGCTGCGATCTATCGGAAAGGTAATTCTTAAATAAAAGAATTGCATTATTACTGAGTCCAACATAATGTAAAATAGCCAATAACATACTGTGATCTAATGTGTCAAAAGCTTTTGTAAAATCTAGTAAAACAAGACTAGTTAATTGACTATTATCAGTGGCGACCAATATATCATCAACTATTTTCAACAGTGCAGTTGTACAACTAAAGCCTTTTCTAAATCCAGATTGAGTAGCAGGGAGTAATGCATGTTCATTTAGAAATTTTCTCAACTGTGTGTCCATTATTCTTTCTAAAATCTTAGAAAGTGTAGGTAAAATACTAATCGGCCTAAGATCACTGAAACTACTTGGGTTATTCACTTTAGGAAGTGGTATAACACAGGCAGTTTTCCAACATTTTGGAAATACACTGTATTTCAGGCAATAGTTAACAATATGCGTTATATGTGACAATAGGTAAGGACAACAAAGTTGAATTAATTGTATTCCGATATCATCAGTGCCAGTCGATTTCGTTGTAATAGTTTCAATGATCCTAGATACGTCATTTTCGGACACCAAGCTAAAGGAAAATTTCATACTAACATCAACTTTGCAATTACTTTTATAAAATTGTATCAAATTTTGATCAGGTGTTTTCGCAATACGTTGCACCGAATCAATAAAATAGTCGTTAATACTATCTGCAACTTGTAAATTTAAGGGCAGGTTTGATTTTTGAGTCTTGTTATGAACATTTAAATTTTTTAAAGTTTTCCAAAGCTTGTTCTTATCACTTACTCGAATCTGATATTCCAAGTATGCCTTCTTTTCCCGCCTTATAGCAGAGGAGGTAAGATTTCGTAGGGACTTATAATAATCCCAATGTTGTACAGATTTGGTACGCTTAAATCTCGATAGAGCGCTGTCACGTAATTTCTGCATGATTTGAATTGTTGGTGTTAGCCAAGGGGAAGGAGGTTTAGAAAATTTTGCTATTTTAATTGGGGCATGGACGTTAAGTAATGTTTGCAAGTTATGATTTAGAAATTGCAATTTATCATTAATATTATTAAAACAATAAATAAGATTCCATGGTATAGATTCCAACTGATAATTAAAATCAGCGATATCAAAATGCTTAAAATCTCTATACGTTCGAATAGAGACCGGAGGTGACTCGGATTCAACTAATATTTTGCAGAAGGTAAGTGAATGATCTGCTAGATCCTGAACTTCTTTTACACCTGACTCAATGACAAAATTTTTATTAGAGACAATTATTATATCTAACAATGTTTGTGATGTTGATGTAATACGTGTAGGTTCTGTAATGATTTGGCTAAGATTAAACGTATTGATAAAATTCAAGAAGTATTTTGATTTAGACGTATCATGATGAAGTAAATTAATATTAAAATCACCAGTGCAAATTATTTCATCGGAGTAAGGTATAATTTCTGAATAGGATTTTTCAATTACGTCAAAAAAATCGTTAATTTTAACCCATTCAGGACGATAAGCCACTCCGATTGCTATATTTTTCTTGTTTAAATTGATTTGTATCCAAAGCTGCTCACATAGATCACGTGTAATATTAACAGTTTTATAAATCAGTGTATTACTTACATAAAGAGCTACTCCGCCACCTCTTTTGCCTGTTCTGTCTTTTCGAATCAAGGAATAACCATCAATTAAAATAGTCTCGTCCCCAAAATCCGCTGATAGCCACGTCTCCGTCACCGTGATAATACTGTAGTTGTTACTTGCAATGTAATCTCTAAAAATACCAAAATGAGCAGGTAAAGATCTAACATTAATGTTGGCTATAGTAATTTCCATCATTATTAAATAAAAATTCTAAATAAAGATAACAATAACTGATTTATAACTAACAATACAAAAACCTAATAGTGAAAAATATTTTAATGGCAATCAATAAGTGCAAACCGAAACAGCGAAGCTCCTAAAAAACATAACAATAATTTTAATGCGCCTGTACCAATAATAAATCCAAATCAAAAATCTTCTGGAGTTGTTATCCTCTTGATAGTGTTATTAATTTTTACAAAGATTCGGCCATCGTGTGTCCAAACATTTTGACGAGAGTACTTGTTAGTCGCCTCTTTAAATAATTTAACCCTTGCCATTGTTAAGTCTTCTGTAATAATGATGCGGCTCCCTTTTAACTGTTTTTTATTTAGGAAGACCATTTCACGGGCTTGGTACGACGTGAACTTGACAATGACGGGCCTAATGGAAGTAGCTCCCCGTTTCCCAACTCTGTGCAATCTATCTATGCAACTATGATTTATGTTGGTATGCATTTTGTTATTAAAAACATCTAGTACCGTATCGAGTAGCTTTTCGTTATCCTTTTCTACTAGACCAAATATTCTTAGTGAGTTGCGGCGAGTGTATTGCTCGAGATTATCCATTATTATTTCTATATTCAAAGTTAGCTATACATTGGAAATGCAATTTAATACAGGTGGGCTTTCATTACAAAAATTAATATTTCAGAAAACGTGCTGCCTTGTTAATAAATCATCAGTAGCTGAATCCAAGAGCATTACAAGGTAATATGAGCTTCAATATTTTAAAATGTCAGATGATGCTCAATGTGAGATTATTTTGTGAATAAAGGCAGCATTAAAGAGTGCCTAACGTTGGAACCGGTTCAAAACAAATAATTCATGTTCTCTTTATGAGTATTTCGCTACCATGCAAAATTTTAAATATTAAATATCGAGCGTTTCGTGAGATTAAAATTGAACATGCTCGATTGTGATCAGAGCTAGCGCTGGAATTTTCGCTGGTTATCTTTTGTCGAGCCTTGAAGACAAGCGGCGCGCAGAGTTTCTACAGATTTTGGTTGCGAAACTTCCAGGTGTTTTTGTATGATACATACCGGGTGACAATGAGAACATGGCAATGCTTATATCTCCTACATTTATGAATCGATTTGGATTTTTTTTTATTTATTTAAAGTAGGTACACATAACAGACTGATGACAAGGGCATACACAAATTAAAAAAAAGCAATGAATCAGTCATCAATCCAAACCGCAGTGTACACAGCTTGTTAAGAAAAGAAAAAAGGAAACAATTTACATATTATAAAAATATACATCAACTGTACAGTGGGAGTACATTACTAGACTAGTTTTTCGTTTAACAGACGGGAGTTATGTAATTGGCGTTTATATGTATCTAAATTACTATTAAACAGGTCCACATCTCTGTAGTTAGCAAAAAGCAAGTTAAAGGATCTACACATTCTGTATAAAGGGTTGTTATACGTAACATTATTCGTACATGTCGGGATGTCAAATACCATACGATTCCGCGTACGAGATAAGGTATTAAGTGAAATATCTGACAGAAGTGAGGTATGGGCACTATTATTTAAAATTCTATGCAGATAAATCAATTCATACCTTTGTCGTCTGCTTGATAAGGTATCAATCTTAAAACGTATAAGTCGGGCCTCATATGAATATAATTGTCGGTTAAGACCATATCGATAACATAAGGATCTCAAAAAAGAGCGCTGAACCTTTTCAATCCTGTTAGCATGAACGCTGTAATATGGCGACCAAATGATAGAGGCATACTCAAGTTTGCTTCTGACGAGGCTTGCATACAATTTTAATGCACTCATTTGACTTTTGAAACCCTTAGTTATCCTCAAAATAAATCCACTTAGTTTGTTACAATTCGTAGCAATATTGTCATAATGCTCTTTAAACGTTAATTTACTATCGAAGATAACACCTAGGTCTCTGATAACAGTCTTGCGTGATAAAATTTGACCACTTATGTAATAGTTATGATCAATAGTGTTGATCTTCTTTGTAAATGTAACCACGAAACATTTAGCGACATTTACAGACATGGAATTCAAAACACACCAGTTGGCAATTGTATCTAAATCAGTTTGAAGATCCTGACAGTCTTGTACGCTATTTATTACCCTAAATATCTTTAGGTCATCAGCGTAAAGTAAGCAGTCACATTTGATAAGAGAAATTAGGTCGTTAACAAATATCAAAAAGAATAACGGACCCAGATGTGAGCCCTGCGGCACGCCGGAATGTATAGTAACAGAGGAGGATGTATATCCGTAAAGAGCTACCACTTGGCTCCGATTACTTATGTAGGACTGGACCCACCTATGCAGACTCCCGTGTATGCCGTAGGCAGCAAGTTTGTGACATAATAGCACGTGATTAACTTTATCAAACGCTTTTCGAAAGTCTGTATAGATAGAGTCAACTTGTTTATGTTTTCCAAATGCCTTACACAAGAAATTTTTATACTCTAGTAAGTTGGTGACAGTAGACTTCCCCTTAACAAAACCATGCTGACGAGGCGAAATTAGAGGATTAATGTGACTGTAAATATGAGAGTAAACCAAAGACTCAAGTACCTTAGCTATACAAGATAGTATGCTAATAGGACGGTAATTTTCACACCGAGAGCTATCCCCTCCTTTTAATATAGGAATAATGTAAGCAGTCTTCCAAGAAGAAGGAAAAACTCCGTTCGCTAAGGATCTGTTGAATAAAATATGCAAAGGATTTAATAGCTCTTCGGAGCACATTCTCACAAAATAAGCAGGAAGACCATCGGGACCCGGACTCTTGTTAGGATCCAAATTCCGCAACTTCTGTAGAATATCATTTCTGCTAATGACAATCGATGACAGTACCGAACTGCTTCTCATTTCACTGTGACACTCATGTACAGCATTGGGATTATTGTCAAAAACAGAAGCGAAAAAATTGGAAAATAATTCACATATACCAACCGCGTCCGACGAGCTTTGTCCCTCATAGATCATAGTGCTCGGAATACCTTTGCTAGTATTTTTACTTCTTACATACGTCCAAAAAAGTTTGATGTTTGAATCAAGGGCGGTCTCAACGTTGTCTATAAATTCCTTGTAACATTTAGAAATCAATTCCTTGCTCCTTTTACGCAATAAGGAAAAGGTATCATAATCACGAGGATTTCCATACTTCTTATAACGTTTGTGCATTTTCAGTTTATCCTGAATACATTTCTTTAAAGTATAGCTAAACCAAATAGGATAATCAAGGGAGTCATCCCTTTTTAATGGAGTATATAATTTGATTAAGGAATTGAGATATCCATAAAATCTGTTAACCGCCTCGTTTAAGTCTGTGCTACATAGAACATTTTCCCAGTCAGTGTTAACTAGATCTGATTTTAATTTAGCATAGTCACATTTTCTAAAATTTAGTATCTTGTTAGTTTTAGATCTTTTAATATTATTATTTATATCTACTAATTTGACATCTATAAGTAGAGGTGGGTGGTGAATATCTGGTTTACTTAACGGGGTAGTTTCAGACACTTCAACTGAGGATATATTTGCTAACACTAAATCTAGTGTGCGGCCATTTATATTCTTAATATTATTAAATTGATCTAGATTGCACAAAGAAATCATATCTGTAAGGAGAGATGACTTGTTGTCACCGAAAGTAAGAGATACCAATTTAGAAGAATTCAAGTCTTTATTCCAACTAGCAGTTGGCGTGTTAAAGTCACCCAGGACAAGGAAATTGCCGTTTTTAGCATCGTTTAGTATGATTTTCTCGCAATGGTTATAAAAGATTAATAAATCCGCTGATTTCATGTCAGGAGGCAAATAGCACACACAGATATGCAAAGCAGGAGAATTATCTCGCGGAAGAATGCTAAGCCAGAGGTCCTCTGCGGAGCTATCCCAAGAACTTTGCCTGATTACATTGATATTCTTTTTTATAGCTAGAAGTATACCACCACCTTCCGATTTTTTGCTAGTCACGTAATTTCGGTCTCTTCGAAAGACGTTATATCGAGAGTCAAATAATTCTTCATTAAAAACGCCGTCACTAATATTAGTCTCTCTGTTTATTACAGTCATGATATTGGTAGCTTCGTGGCCTTCTTGTTTTAGAAATTCTTTAATGAATTGTTGGCTGGTGCTGTGATGCAGGTTCCTTATTACCACTCGGTACTTTTTCTCTTCGTCTAGGCTGTAAGTGTGTCTTGCGACCTTATGCTTGTCAAGTGCATCGCGTATCTTCTTATAATCGGCTATATTGTTAATTTGTAATTTTACTTTATTGCCTTGCATTAATTGGTACCAGTAATTTTTTTTTCTCGATTTGGGATTCAATTAGTGTGACCAAAGGGGATATTTCTGTTACATAGTGGAGGATGAATACCGGTACATTCTCCTTTTTTTCGTTTTGTGGTTGGTTGCTGTTAGGGGTGGAATCTTTGGTATTTTTTTGCAGTGCTTGGTATCTGTTTTGTGTAGTTATCGTGTTTGTGGCATCTTGGGAAGTGCTTGTTTTTTTTCTTTTGGATCTGCGTTTTACTACTTGAAAATCATTTAGAACTATGGTTTCTGCATCGTCGCTGATAATTGACATGTTGTCTGTCGTGATGTCTGTCTCGGAGGGCAATGTTTGTGATGTGGAGGCCAGATAATTATGTGTGGGGTGCGCGACTACCGTGGGCTGGTTGATTTGTGATGAGTAATTGTTGGTCGGCGGTCCGTATGAATAGCCGGTGCTAGGTAAAGTTGCGGGAAATGTCTCGGATTGCTGTTGGTAGCTTTGTGGCGGCATAGGTGGCCACTGGAGCATCTGGCTGAATGTGGGATTTGCGGGGTTGATTTGGTTTACAGGTAACGGGTTTTGTGCATTAGGGAAGCCGTATGCGTAACTAGGATACGTTGGTGTTTGTGTGGGTGTGTATTGGGAATTTTGCTGATAAATTGCGGAGTTGGAATAGGAGTTATTGGGCTGAAAGTTCAGATTGGATGCGAATCCGTCGCTGGTGTTTTGCATTTTTAAATGTATACTGTTGGCCTTTAAATAATAAGGAACTTACTTGCTGTATTTCTGCCGATTAAACTTGACCTTAGGTCGATAAATGCCTGGCCTGAATGATAGCGTTAACGGAACAATTCAGACACGACTATGCACTTTGGAAGTAAAATGCGAATGACTGTAATAAACAGAGAGACCAAACAGAAGAAAAATTTATTCTTTATAGATCTACTACAAAAACCCAACAATAAAGATATCTTCAAAATCAAACGCATTGGAAACGCAGTAGTAGAGGTGGAAGAACCTAGAAGGAAACAACAAATTCCACAATGCAAAAATTGCCAATGCTACGGCCACACAAGGAATCGATGCACGAGACCACCAAGATGTGTAAAATGTGCTGGACTACACGACTACCGCTCCTGCTCAAAAAACAAAAAGGACGGAAAACCAGCCAGATGCGTATTGTGTCAAGGCGATCACCCGGCGAATTACAAAGGCTGCAAAGTCCACCTAGAAATACTAAACAGAAGATTTCCCAATCATCCACAACTCAGAATCCCACAAAACAGACAATCAACCATTCACCCTACATCTAACCCTACAGTAGCTAATGCTCACCGGCCGCAGATTTCACATCAACACCAAACAAACAGAATACCAACCACAGCCAATCAAAACAACATACACCAACCATTATCTAATTCCCAAACACCTGGTCAGTCACAAACAGAATCTTACCACATCCAATTCCCACCCCTACCACACACCCATCAAAAAGTTCCCCCACCTCACGATCAACAAAATACAAATCTAACAACAGTCATACTTGCTATGCAACGAACAATTCAAGATCAACAACAAACCATAAATGACCTTACTCAACAAATCAGGCTTCTCAGAGAAGAATTATCTGGAAAAAATGGCGCAAATATTTAAAATAGCGTTATGGAACGCCAACGGACTCCAATACCATAAACAAGAACTAGAAATATTCCTTAAACACAATGATATAGACATCCGTCTAGTATCTGAAACGCACTTCTCAAACAGAACTCATTTTAAAATTCCGAACTATGTCACCTACACAACAAACCATCCGGACGCAGACAGATTCGCACGAGGTGGATCAGCAATACTCATTCGAAACCAAATTAAACACCACCAATTACCAGAATTTAAAGAAAACTTTCTACAAGCTACTAGCATCCAAGTAGAGGATTGGCAAGGACCCCTAACAATCTCAGCTATATACTGTCCACCGAATTACCCCGTAAATAAAAAAGGCTTCATAGAACTCTTCCGCGCATTAGGAAACAGATTCTTAGCCGGGGGAGATTTCAACGCAAAACATACCCTATGGGGATCTAGACTATCACCTCCAGGTAGAGGTAGAGCTCTGTTTCAAGTAATTCAAGAACTCCAACTAGGTCATCTTTCAACATACCAACCTACCTATTGGCCGACGGACCCTCAGAAAATTCCAGACCTCCTCGACTTTTTCCTAACCAAGGGAATTGCTGCCGGCTACCTAAATATCACACCAAACTGGGACTTACATTCCGATCATTCCCCCGTCATAGCCACAGTGAGCACCTCCTTCATAGAAACAGAAAAACCATTAAAGTTGACCAACAAGAGAACCAATTGGGACCTCTACAGAGCAATATTGGACAACAACCTAAACTTGCGAATTCCCCTCAAAACTGAACAGGATCTAGAAGAAGCAGTCTATAAATTTACCAGGATAATACAAGATGCCGCATGGGAAGCAACACCGGAAATTCCGACCCAAAGAATAAAAGAACAGTGTCCCATAATAATAAAACAAAAAATCGCTGAGAAAAGAAGACTAAGAAGAATCTGGCAATCCACCCGTTACCCTTCCGATAGAAGGAGATTCAACCAAGCAACCGCAGAACTGAAAGACTTAATAAAAACCCTCAAAAACGACTCCTTTGAAAAGTACCTCCAAAACTTGAGCGCCACCGCAGCCTCAGACTATACATTATGGAAAGCCACAAAAAACATTAAACAACAACATCAACCAATTCCTCCCATACAAAGAAACGACGGATCCTGGGCACGCTCCGACAAAGAGAAAGCTGACACTTTTGCCAATCACCTCACATCGGTATTTCAAGCTTTACCTTCCCAAATAACGTTGGAAGAGGAACAAGAAATCAACGCGTCGTTAGCCATGCCATATCAGATGTCCCCGTTGCCCAAACTCACCACACCAAGAGAAATTAAAGAACTGATCAACACCAAACTGAATCCCAAAAAATCTCCTGGCTTTGATCTCATTACTGGTCAACCACTCAAAGAACTTCCCCGCAAAGGAATTGTTATGCTAACTTTAATTTTCAACGCGGTGTTAAGGTTAGGTTACTTCCCGGCTCACTGGAAGATTGCACAAATGATTCTCATACCAAAACCAGATAAACCACCAAACCAGGCCTCCTCCTACAGACCTATCAGCCTTCTACCTATCATGGGCAAACTCCTAGAAAAATTACTCCTGAGTAGACTAGAACCCATTATTGAGGACCTGAACCTGATCCCAGACCATCAATTCGGATTCAGAAAAGGCCACTCAACAATTCAACAAGTACACAGGATCATTGACGAAATCAACACAACCTTTGAGGAAAAGAAATACTGTGCAGCGGTCTCCTTGGACGACAGCCAAGCCTTTGACCGAGTGTGGCATGAAGGGCTCTTATTTAAACTAAAAAAAAACATCCCGCACAGCTACTACATAATACTCAAATCCTTCCTGGAAGATCGATTCTT
This sequence comes from Agriotes lineatus, assembly GCA_940337035.1. Classification (NCBI taxonomy): domain Eukaryota; kingdom Metazoa; phylum Arthropoda; class Insecta; order Coleoptera; family Elateridae; genus Agriotes; species Agriotes lineatus. Next base: position 43,781,549 of record OW679194.1, read on the forward strand.
TCTAGTAAAATCCGGTCAAAATCTGTCGGAGATATATCCCATCAAGTCCGGGGTACCGCAAGGAAGCATTCTCAGCCCAATGTTGTACCTATTGTTCACAGCAGACTTTCCTACAAGCAGACACTCAGTGACGGCCATGTTTGCCGACGACAAGATCCTCTTATCAAAACACAAAGATCCAACAGTAGCGGCTACCCTCCTGCAAATGCAGATCTATGAAGTGGAAAAATGGGCCAAAAAATGGAGAGTCAAGATTAACGCGGAGAAATCAGCTTCTATCACTTTCACCAAATGCAAAGGCATCTCTCCGCCCATCCTCTTTAACAACGTCCCTCTACCGCAAGTCGAAGACCTAAAATATTTAGGGATGCACCTAGACAAGAAACTCACTTGGAAGACCCATGTCTGGAAGAAACGCAAGCAACTGGGTATGAAACTAAGGAAGCACTACTGGCTACTCGGACGCAGATCCAAACTCTCCCTCGCAAACAAGTTGCTACTTTACAAGGTAGCCCTTAAGCCCATCTGGACTTACGGACTGCAATTATGGGGCACAGCAGCTACTTCCACCATCCACATAATTGAACGTTTTCAAAATAAAACGCTTCGTATTATTTGTGACGCTCCGTACTATGTAAGAAACGCGGACATCCTAAAAGACCTAAAAGTGTACACAGTGAAAGATGAAATAAGTTTATGCAGTGAAAAATATCTTAATAAACTATCGTCCCACACCAACCCTCAAGCAATTAATCTGCTCGACAACAGCGAACACACTCATAGATTAAAACGTTTCCATCCTCTTGACTTACCAACTCGGTTCACGTAAAAGACTCACAATAAAGTAAACAGTAACAACTGAGTGACACTCACAGGACTGTCACTTCCATGTCTTAAGCATGCCACGTTATATCTTCTATGATAAATTTTACTTATTGTATATATACAGATTGTAAATAGATATCCAATAAATAAATAAATAAAAAAAAACTAATATTAGTCTCAGTTAAACAGATGACGTCATGATTACTATTCAATAAATTTAAATGAAATTCGGAGGTCTTAGACCTTAAGCCATTTACATTTTGATAATATACTAGCATTGTAAAAGTAAGTAAGGAAACTAAAATAACAAATATAGAAAAATATCAAAAAGATAAATTACCTAATTAGGTCTAAAGAGTTCGAGTCCTTTATTATAATGGCTTTCTATTCGGCATTTTTTCTCACATAGATCCTGCCATACTTGACCCATACAAACTCATAGGAGTGCTCTCTTGCAAGCTTCCGAGCGGAGGCGTGGAGCTGCTTGCTCTCCGGCGACAAGTGTTCGGCGACAAAAATGGTATCTGTTCCTGATGCGTTACCTAAGCCCAGTTGTGAAGCAGTCATCGGTTGCTGAGGGTGCGCACGGTTGTAGCGGCGCATAGCAGATATGATGTTGTCGCGATGACGTGGAGATGACAAAGTCACCAGGATGGTGCGCGGCCGTGGAGACGCTAGTTGCACTTTGGCGACCCTGCGGCATGCTATTATTTCTGTGTCAGCGATGGGACACGCAATTTCTTCGCATAGTTTTTTAGTTATAGCTACAACATCCTCAGATCGTTTTTCTGGTATTAAATGAATCTCAAGGTTAGAACTACGCATAAATTGCGCGTCTATTTCTTTTTTAATGAAAGTCGTCATTCGCTTAACAACTTCACCAGTGACAGACTCCAGCATTTGGTTGAGTTTTTCCCCAAATTTTTCGTCGAAGAGATTGCTCATCTGTTCCAGAGTGACAGTAGCTTGCGAATAAGTAGTAGAACTGCTTAATGACCCTTTCACTGGCGTCTCATCGCGATTTCGGCGCGGAGCAGCGCACTGAGGACACTTCCAAGTAGCTTTATACTGTTTCGACATTTTCTTAAAATTCTCAGTTTTAATATTTAAACATTTGTAATGGTACTCCTTTTTACAAACGTTACACGACATATGTTCGTCGGTATTAACACATTGCTGACACGCTTCACACGCCATCGGTTATGAAACCCTTATAGATCGCGTGATGGGCAATAATAAGCAAAAACAGCACGTTATTACTTTGTGGCTTAATTTCAAAATTTGAAAAGTTCGCGTACCGACGCGTATCGACAGCGCGCACTTGCCGGGGTCAGATGGCAAAGCAATCGGTCGTTGCCCGTATTGTCTGTAGATCTGTTTACACAAATTGCACTTTTAATTGAAAATGTTACGTCCAACCTTTATTAACACTCACTCTACACTATTTGCTAATTTGCACAAAATTTTCAATACATAAATTTAGGCACTTTAACTGATGTTTATTCACTTTAAACTTTGTTTAGCAAGTCAATGCAGACATGTCGCTTTCTTAGTCTTCTTAGGTATATATATAAAATTTGATACGTGGATACTAGACATAATTTCTGATTGACCGATAGATATACTTGAAATGGTCAACTTCCGGTTTCACCGGAAGTGCTATTAACTTTGATTTTTTAAATGGATTACGATATACCTTTTTTTTGGAAAGTACAGCTCAAAGTACATACGATACATTCGCAAAATTTTAATTTTTCCAAACAAAAAATTCTTCTTTTCAAATTTTATTTTTTATCATAGATTAGAAAAAATGTGTTCTAAATGACTCTAGTAACCCATAATAATACATATTTTATTAATTTGACCAATAACAAATCGGTGTGAGAGCGAGGATACGGAAGCTCTAACCTTCCGCCTTGCAGGCCAAGCTCCTTCATGGGGTGTTAGTGCCTCACCATTTTTAATAACAAATCGTTAATGAAGGAATAAAATTTGCTAAACGTTTTTTTTTTTAGAAAAACAAAATTTTTTTAAATGGCACCTACCAAGGGCCATCTTACCATTAAATAAAAAAATTAGTTACCAATCTAACGGTATGCATCATGCACCACTTTATCTTTATATAAAGCGAAAAAATATTAAATTAATAAATTTTTTAACTATTTTTGGGAAATACCTAAACAAATTTTGCAAGACTGTCGTATGTAATTTGAGTCGTAGGTTCCGAAAACTATAAAATATACAGAACAGCCAATTAAAAAAATTAAAGTTAATGACATTTACGGTGAAACCGGAAGCCAACTTGATTATGTCTGTCTCTAGATTCGAAATTACGTTTATTATTCTTGTAACAAGTTTCATTTAAATCCGTTGTTAACTAAAGGAGATAGACACATGGCCCTGATCTCATTGTCACTCGGTATAACATTTAAAAAATTTTAATACATGCCACAATAATATATATTACGCCGAACCATTCCTGTGGCTGGTCCGCTGTGATACCAAAAACTGCTTCCAGCTGTCCCCGTTGCTCAAACCTAGTGCTGCACTGCTCTTCATGAAGATCACTGCCTACCTCCAGAATCCTGGGGCTCCAATTACTCTGCTCGCATGTCCAAAAGCAACCACCGGAATACAAGCTTAACCTCGATGCACCGATAAAACACTTTTTCAACATTCTGCAGACGTGCTACGAATGAATGCACTCCACTACAGCACACCTACGGGACATTCAATCAATTGGTAAACTGACTTAAGTGTGACCCAATTGTCTTCGGTACTGCATCGTTTTACATTGTTTCCAAGCATGCTTCTGATTACAGCTTTTTTAAATCAAGGCTAACGCTGTTTTGAATACAGTTTTACAATTATTATGAAAACCAATGCTATTTTATACTATCTAAAAAATTAAAGTACCACATTTCTGGAATATTTATAAAATATTATATGATATGCATGAAATATTGCTAAAACAATCATAGAGGCTTAAAATGTGTTCATGGCAATATATTGGTATGGAAATATTTGGTTATAATTTTATATGGAATATAATTACTAAAGGTTCAAATCTCTAAAGTTTGAATTGAGCCATTCTATTGCTTCTGGGGTTAGGCGGTGGATGTCCTCTACATCTTCTGGGAAAACTGTTACGGGACATTCAGTAACTATGTGGTGTATAGATCGAACTGCATCCCCACATACGCATTGAGGAGAGTCGACATAGCCCCATTTATACATTAAGAAGGCTGGTCTGGCATGTTCCGTCCTTATTCTATTTAAAGTTGTCCAGAGGCTTCTTGGTAGTTCGAACCCTGTAACTTTTGTTGTGGCATCGTCGACAAGATTTCTATTGGATGCCGTCAACGAGCACCAGCTACTACGCCAGTTTTCTGAGGCGTCGAAATTCAGTTGCAGGTTGTGAACCCGGTCCAAAAAGGGTTTCTTGATTTAAACCTGTTTTCCTCGGGTTCCAGCATGCCTTAATCTACTGAGAGTGACGTATAGTTTGTAAGTTTAGAATATTCACAAAGGGTGGCTGCTGCACGGCACGTCCTAGGACGAGAGATATTATACAGAACCGGTAGCCATGGTGTGGTGTTGTAAAAGAGAAAAATAGATCAATACCTAATTCGTTGTATTTAAGGCAACCGCGTCTCACCGATACGAGGAATCCTCCGTGGCTGAGTGCAGCCGAGAAGTGACTTACTTGCGGACTACCGTTAAACGTTCAAATTGCATTCGCAGACTCCTTCGCAGGTGCTGATGTTTGAATTCCACCCCCGGTAATGTTTTTTATTTTAAAATGGATGTAATTCTGATTACCAAGTACTTCCTTTTTTTACTCAATATTATTGGGAACGTGAAGATATTTTTACCCTTATTTTCGTTTGATATTTAAAATTGTTTAGTGTCGCAGCATCCATTTGCGAAGGTAGTTCTGATCAAAGCCCATTACAGCTTTCCTTATCTTTGACTTGTTGGTACCATTTTTCGGCAAACTTCTTTATGTCATCCAGCCATCTCTTCTGTGGTCATCCTATACTTCGTTTCGTTAATCTAGGTCGCCAGTATTAAATTTTGCTCGTTTGTCCTTTCTTATTCTGTCGTGCTACACTTCCCAGCCATTGCCACTTAAGGTTCCCTGTACGATATATCTATTAAATTTCAAAAGTAACAGTACTTGCCAAGGCGAAAATCTTAAGCTATATGCAAAATATTGGCTTTCTCTAACAAATTTGGGATAAATCAAAAAGGAGTAGAATTAATTTTTTACCCTGTATCTGTTGGGTGCAGAAAATACTTATTTAGATTAAGGGTAAAAGTTTAAACTACGAGCAGTGATCAATGTGTTGGTGGCCTAACATAGAAGGGTTAGCATTTTAAAAAGCAAAAACCGTTATTTGACACAACAGTCTTTTTTAGTAACACCTGTAAAAATTTAATGGTTACCGTCTATTAGCTGCTGTGCTATTAATTGTTTTGTAAAGCAATACGTGTTAGATTCTGTAAAACGGAAAGGTGAAATTCGTGCAATAATTAAATATTTGTGGAAAAAGAATGACACCTTTTAAAATCTACCTGTGTTTACATAGCGTGAGTCAACAGAGTTTAAGCATGGAAAAAAATCTTCTAACGATGTACCGCAACGTGGTGGTCCAAGATTGGTATCAACTGAGTAAAATTCCTGCTTGCAGTGTATTGCTGCGCATGAGCATCGTTTTGGAAAATGATATTGCTGTTCAGAGCGAATTTTTATACAAGCGTGTTGTTTGTTCCTTTATATGTGAGGCTGCAATACAGTGACCATCCCTCGTATATGCAAAATGTTCAAAATGTTGGTTTCATCAATATAGGAGGGATGTACACTATTTATTGTTCCTAGCATAGAATATAAAGAGTGCCAGCGTGGCCGAGCGGTTAGGGCGTCAGGATGCAGTGCCACTGTACGGGGTACGGGGTTTAATCTCCACATTTGGCAACTGGCGCGCGGCCCATCCAGTCGCTTTTAAAATTGGGTACCTAAACCACAGTTGTGGAAGTATGGAAAGTAAGGTAGTCGTGGAAGACGTGATGGTAATCACATCACCCAGTACGCCATTAACAGTGTGCCAGATGACTGGGTTTTGGAAAAAGATATTTCGGCGACCCTGATGCGCCTTGTCTCAGGCCATGTTCCTACATGGAATGAAGTGCCCTACTTTTCTTTATAGAATATAATGTTATTTTTCAACATAATCTCCTTGAACATGAAGACACTTATTCCACCTATGTTCAAGCATAGCATATTAATGAATCTCTTTTAAAGTAGCGAACCGAAGCGTAGCTCGGGTGATTCACAAGTTTTATCATGTAAATTTATAAATACAAAGAGACAAGACTTCCATTGTTAAAGAGATAGTAATTAGGTATTTTATTCAAAACTAAACATAACTGAGGTGATTTCAAAGTATAAACGTTTCGCTTGGGATAACTGAGGAATATCATTTAACCGAGTTTGCATTGAATCTAATTGCATATTTAATCAAATTATTATTTTACTCAAGTGTTAAAACCCAACATTGACTTGAGTTACTCATGTTCTAGTAAGCTAATTTTTCGAAATAAATATTTAACTATTAACTTAAGAAGCAAAATATTTTAAGATAAATTAAAATTTCTACCTAATAATTGTACAACCAATTTTTGAATAACGACGAAGGATGTACAGTATTTATTGTCCCTAGCACAGAATACAATATTATTTTTCAACATAATCCCTTTGAACGTGACGAGACTTATTCCACCTATGTTCCAATATAGCAACGCCTTTCTTGAAAAACTCGGAATCTCGATTACAGAAGAAGTCCTGCACTGCTAAGATAACAGAGTCACCGCTCTCAAATTTTGTTCCCCGAAGACTCTCTTTTAGCTTTGAAAATAAATAAAAATCACAGGAAGCTAAGTCAGGGGAGTAGGGTGGATGCTAGATCGCTTCAAACACAACATCATGAATTACATTCATAGAAATATGGCTATCATGAACTGGGACGTTGTCTTGAAGAAAGAGCATGCCGCGTTACAGGTTTCCTCTTTTTTTTAATGCAGTCACAAAGTTTTGTAACTAATGCTGCATAATATTGACCAGTGATTGTATCGCCACGTTCCAAAAAATCTACCAGTAAAATTCCTTCGGAATCCCAAAAAACTGTAGCTACTATCTTGCCCGCTGAAGCCTATACACGAAATTTGATTGGTGGCGGAGATCCTGGATGACGCCACTTCATGCTTTGTGGTTTGCTGATTACTGTTAAATAAGGTTAAATTGGCTATTGAAGAAGTGCCTCTCACACGCTTTTGTTCGGGCGTCGACACTCGGGGTACTCATCTTGCTGATACTTTATGAAGCCCTAAATAGTCATTTATTATGGTTCCAATCGTACCATTTGAAAGGCCTGTTATCTCCGCTACATGTCTGATCATGTCATTCACAAGATCAATGTTTTCTTGAGTACACGCATAATGCGGCCGACCAACACTTTTTGCATGTTCGCAGATTGTTCTGCCATATTTGAACGCTCGAGACCAATTTATACTACTTGATAGGATAGAGCAGAATCTCCAAGCACGCCAACCATATCTGTATGAATTTTTTTAGGTGTTAAACCTTTATTTTGTAGGTACTTGATGACAGCATAAAGCTCACTTTTTTCTATTTTTTCGAAATCTTCGTGCAACCACTACTTTGAACTTGTACAACTTTAAAACTATTAAAGCTCGACTAATCAAATTTGGCAGTTTGATTATCAATAAAATAAAAAACAAATGCGGCAGACAAAAGGAATTGCGAAAACATTCGCTTTGTTATCTAGATGCCCTAAAACGCGAAAATCTGAAGAAGCTTTCTGGAAGTGCGTTTTTCAAGAATAAAACACTTCCTTCGCTTAAGCTATGACATTTCATCCTCTTACTAAGGGTGTCAAAAATTATTTCGATCGGGTAGCTCTAGTCCGAGATATTTTGTTCTCTCAGATATATATATTAGATCAGCAAACCAACACCAGGATATCACCTTTAGGCAGTTTTATTCTGTTTAAATATAATTACAAGTATAATAAAATGCATATTACACTAAATAATAAATTATTCTGGAACGCTGTTCTTCGCTATCCTAACTCGGCGGTAACCCGTATTACGTCGGTGTATGGCGTGCGAGACGGGCTCGTCGAATGCTTCCTCTAGTTCCTTGTTTGCTTTGCCGAACGCAGCTGCCCGCGAAGTTAAGAGGCCGAAAGTAGGTCGAATGCGTGATAGTTAACCTCACACTCGGTCCGGTGTTATCGTGTGTGGTGCTGTAATTACAGAAACAATTAAGTTATTTCATGCATTGCTTACACTTCAAGCGTGGTCACAAATGTCACCGAGCTTTGCCATAGGCCGCGGCGTCGCAGCGTTTTGGTGCAGTGAGCGAAATTCATCCGTCGAGATTTAGTTGGGGCACGGGCGAATGACCTCGAGGTGGTTGCGGCCACTCATGGACTGCGGGGGTGTTTGCCAGGATACAGCTTATTCTTGCGAGGCTGCGGATGACTCTCCACGTCCCTGGAGAACTCTTTCTGGTAGGTAAATATCTACAGTTAAAAATAATTGGCTCATATTCAGGTGGCCACCAAGTTTGCAGCGCAATTTTTTCAATTTGAGATCTGTTATGTTTATTTCGGGATAAATTACACCATGAGGTCTGCATGCGTTATTATTATCGGAAGCGAGGAAGCGGTCTCTAAAAGGGTCTTCAATTAAAACATGTTTCCGAGTGAGTTTGCAGATTTCGGGAGACGGGAAGTGGGCTATTGGTTTATGCTGACTTCGGACTAGAATATTCGAATTAATAGATCAGAAAGCGGTCTCTCAATGAGTCTTCGATTGGAACTGATCTCAGGACGTGGGTTTCCAGGTTACGTATCAGGAACCGGTCTCTCAAGGAGGCGTCGGCTCAAAACTGATTGCAGGTAGGACAGGAAATTTCGAAATTTCGGTAACGAATGAAAATGAGCTCTTATCTAGGACTGGGCAGAATCAGGACGCGACAGGAACAAGTAAGCTTGAGTTGGGATAAAACTTAACTCGGAATCTCTGGGAATTACTCGAAAATTTCTTTCGGGAGTTGGTCGCGAAGATGCTTTTATATCTTCTGCTTCGTGCAATCCGAACCGCGGCGCACGTCTTTAGGTGGGAGAGCGGCGCGTAGATAGCTTTTACGTGACTTCCGCGCAGACTAGATTTGCATTCGCTTATCTTTTCTTCTCACGCCGGTGAGATATAACCTGTGATAATGTTTGGACGGGCGATGCATGAATTAAATAAATTTTTAATGTTTAATTATAATTTACGCAGAAGCTAGCGTTACAAAGCTGCAAATTCAACTTTGATGAGAACGTTCAAACTCTTCAAGTGTTACTAGTTGCGCATTGAAAAATGGGCAAAAACCTGAAATATGTACCAAATATTACTTCTCGAGTTAAAGCAAAATTAGGCAATATTATATTTTTAAAGGTGCTCGTCCTATACTGGGTATCCATTCTCAAAGTCGAACATAGACAATTAACATTAGTGCATTCACTCGTTCTTCATTTAAATAATTCATTTTTCTCTAGATAATTTTAACAGATGTTGACAGAAAATACCTGATTTACGCCAACTAATTACCAATTTTTTTGACAAATGCTATCCAACCTGAAAAGCAAGACATGACATATTTAAAAATTCCCAAGTTTTAAATTAGTATTTTAAAATAAAGATCACATCCTCAATATTATTATTGGTATCATTTGATGCGTAATAATTTGATCTTTCCAGTGATACCATTACATTCCCTGTAAGTTGAATTGGTGAGCAGGAATCGGCAAAAACGTTCAATACAATGTTAATCTCCTATGTTCGACTTTGAGAACGGACACCCGGTATACAGGGTGAATGAGACCACCCGTATCAGTATTTTTTTTAAAGAACGGTGAGTCGTAGAGAGTTGGGATAAAAAAATTATTATAAAAGTCATACTAAAGAATCGAATGGTGATATTATTATGTCTCGAAAAAGTCAGCGTCACGAGTAATTTTGTCCACAATGTTCAGAACTCCAAAATTTTAAATGGCATCATAAGTCGAAAAACGTGAAATTGCACGTCAGCAAAATAACACATTTCACTCCCTCATTGCATAATCTACTATTTATGTATAATTTTATGTGATCAACTCTGGTGCTCACACTGGCCCCAACACAAATGTTACAAGCTTGTTTGGTTATTCTCCACAAAAGATTGTCGTGTAACTTAGCAACTAGATTTTCAATTTGTATATAAGTAATTAGGATTTATAACGTGTTTAACCCTATGGACTACAGTTTTGGTGTCATGTCTTTGCCTAATTATTAAAATTGTCTTTTTCTTCGAATAATACCACTGCACTTTGCTTTGCCTTTTAAATAACTTTTGGTTATAATGCACTGATACACTTGTAGTTCATTTAGCATCTCACTAATTGTCTTTGGATCAGTTGCCTTCCATTTTTCATTTTTCTGTGCAAGAACTAATTTGCCGTTTTCTGGCTTACACTTTTAATACATAACACTCATATTCTTTCTGTACTTAATAATTCATTCTTTATTATTTTATTCACATTATGTCTGATATTAGTAAGCTTAAATATGTCAGTTACAAATTAAATTGCATTAGAGCTTCCGAACATTAATCATATCTGGAACTGTGAACGTAACCCTTCTGAAAAGTGATTTATTCCATGCGAACCTTTATTCCTCACATTATTAGTTATTGCTGCTCACATCAAGTGGATTTATTAATTTCAAGTACTGATTGTTTTGTAATAGATAAAATTTTTAATTCTGTGCTTATGTAGAACTTATCCATTTAGTTAATTAGGCAATCAGAATTTCTATGTGCAGTGAACCATTACAATTTTTGACTGAAAATATATTTGGTCTCGAGCCAGGTAGACATATAAATCACTTGCAGTATGTTCTTTTCTCCAACAAATAGTTTTTGAGCTGTACTACCAACAAGTGGACAGGCGGACAACCAGACGGGCAGATGGACGGACAGACGAAACTAAGAAAATACTTTGTCGTGATTTTTTCACGATTATAATACTTTCTTCGTCTACATTATACTCATCAAATTTCAGGTATTCTCTGTACCTCTGAACTCCTTTATGAAGCTGCTCCTTGAAGGCTAATAGAGATATTGAGTAGAAACTCAATAAAGTAGTTTCCCTAAGAACATATTTTTTATAACACGGACTTAAATGTATTGTTTTGAATGTTAACTTGCATTTACTGTATGATTGTCATTTGTAAAGAGTAGCAGTTCCGTGTATTTTGAGCAAGGTTGATCCAAATTCTATAGCTAAGCACAAACATATTTCCCACTGCCGAGGAATATTTTTCTGGAATTTCCCCATAAGATCACCGGTATAGATAAGCCATTCACGACCTTTTTGGGACAGGGTTGGCTATGATTTTTTCTTTTCAATTTTGACTAACTGATTCGGTGAGTAGCAGATGCAACATTTTTCTTCTGTCAGTGTCTGTTCGAAATTTTCTTGCTACCGCATTGCCAGATTTATTATTTTAATCACGGCCTGCTGAATTGTGTGACAAACGTCACATTATACAGCTTGGGCATATTTTTGAAATTCATTGTTGTTTCCACTTATGAAAAATTGCTAATTTTGGCCGTTTTGACCACGATGACATTTAAATTAGAGTTGGTGTCAAGAATAATACGTTTTTTAACAATTATTCTTTAACATGCAGTATCAGTACAATAAGAACCTATTGTCTGGACTTTAATATAATATGAATCCTATAATCTAGGTATAGTATCATGTACGTACATTTCAGAGATTTACAGTTTTCATTTTCTTCTTTAGAGAGGTTTTTAACTCCAAGAATTCGTAGTAACTAAATATGTTCGTGTAGCCCCATGTTTGTTAGAATTGGTCTGAGTAACTTATCAGAGATTACTATAGAAGTTTTCTCTCTGTGATTCATACAAATGAAAAACTTCGATGAGGCAAATGGTTCAAGAAGTAGCGTAGTTATAATTTCAGATGAATTGCATTGTCCAGATAAATACTGAAGTATATTTAAAATTAAATCAACTAATTGATTTATTAAAGCTGTAAATCTTCTAGTAGGGTATTTCAACGCTCTCTTCTCTTGTAAACGTATAAGAGCTAACAATGGATTTGAGGAGGAAGTGGTTAAAGGAGATTCTAAGGAAATATTACAGTTAACTCTTTCTTCAACTGTTCGTGCTACATATCCACTCAAAAATGTCACTGAAGCAAAATCACTTCCATATTCGAGGTGTGTGAACACATCTTTAAGGTCATCTATTGCTTCTTTAGTATTTTCAGCTGCGACTACATGTGCTTTACCCAGAAAGGACATTAGTCGCCGACTTTGCAAGAAATTGGTTTTTCCCTGCATGCGTCGGTCATTATGGCGTTTAGTTTGTATTCTGTGATTTTTGCTGATAGCAGTTGTTGTGGATCTTCGAGTGTATTATAATAGTGTCAGTGTCTACCTTGAGTTAAAAATGAGTGATATTCCTAGAAAAAGTGTTAGCGGAAATGCATATCTCAAAGAAGCAAGATTGTGTATGAGTGAATATATTCGAATCATTCTCTTAAAAAGTCATTATTCTGGTCGTAAACTATATTACCTGGGTAACAACTTAAATACTGAAAAAATGCACCAGCTCTTTAAAACTAGATATTCTGCATTCCAAAATATATCCTATGTTACCTACTATAAATGTTTTGTAGAAAATGTTACATTCTAATTTTTGAACACTTGGAGCGTCTGATTTTATGCAAAACATATAGTGCATTATTGCAGATCTCGATTCCAAGCTCTGACATTCTGAGATAGGTGGCGCTCGTGTAACGAAACAAGCAGAGCCAGTAGATATAGAGAGTACCGCCATTCTTTGATCCGTGAAAATGCCGCCATCGCCGCCATTTTTGTTCCCATCAGCAATGACTGATTGAGTTATGTCTAAATTTTTACTTGAAATTGGCAAGACTGTAAGTCTATGTCAAATTTGAGGTTATCAGGTTATGTTTTCCATCAGTTTGTGTCAAATAACAAACAAAACCTAACCTACTAACCTCGAATTTGACATAGACTTACAGTCTTGCCAATTTTAAGTAAAATTTCGGATTGCCAATAAATGTCACTTTGACGGAATTGTGTTACAAAACCTCAAAGTGACGCATATGACAAAGGAACAAACATGGCGGACGTGGCGGTACTCTCTATATCTACTGGCTCTGGAAACAAGAAAATTGTTTGTTTGGGTATTGTCTTTTGTCTTGCTGTTTTTTCGTCCATTTCGGGATGGAATTGTAAGCCGCTTATTTTGAGCCAAGAAATTGGGCTTCCTCTTGCCGTTTGTGCCTATTTGTGATGGAATTGTAGTGCTTGAAAGTCTCCATGGATCGGATTCCGCTAAATAGTGCTATGCAATGATTTCTGCTTGATCCTTGGTATGTAGTGTTGTCCGTTTAATTTCTTATCTAATTGGAAGCTTCTTACATACTGGACTTTGTACTGGACTTTGTACTGGACTTTGTACGGGACTTCGTACAGACTTCGTACGAGGTTTCATAGGCAGCCAAATTCTTCATTGGGGACAGCTCTTTGACGTTTCAAATTCACTTGACAGCTCCGAGTTAAATGGATCGAATTCTGCTGATGTCAAACTAGGCCACGGAATCCGTTGCTTCATGGAAAAGGTTTGATAGCTGTCACAGTTTTTCGTCGACCCAAGGTGCTGTACAATCAATTATTAAATTTAATTAAATTGCGTTCAGTGCAACCTTTTTGCTACTCGTTGCATTTCATGTGCCTTGTTTATTAATACTTGTGTATCAAATCCTTCTACTACGGTCAAGCTCGTTGAAAAATAGTTATAGTTTAGGAAATCGGTTGAAATTTGTAATTGACTTTATGGAAGGACTTGTACTTGCTTAGTTAGATTCGTTAACTGAGGTTTAACATTTAAATACCCATTTTGACTTGAACGAGGTAATGCTGTCACACGAGCGGTTTCATTTATAAGCCAATGTTGCTTCTGGTAGTGCGCTTACATAGATCTGTGTAATTAGTACAAACACCAGGTATTAAACGTGGGTAATATAGAGCTATGAATACATAAGGCTCTCTTTTGACGTGTACAGAACACAGCGTTTAAGGACTAGTTGTCGGGAGCTAAATTTAGTTCATTACTCTTGTCATTAAATTTTGATTACATTAAGTAAAATTTGAGGTCCTAATTAAAGTCAAACGTCGAATTGCCGTAGTATGTGTTTATGCTGAATGGCCTTTATGTTACATTTATCTGGTTTGACCTTCTGGTATTAATCCTTATGTACAGACTGTATCGAAATGTTAGAACCGTAGTGAGTATTATATATACAGAAGTGAAATCTGGCTTTTATTTGCTACTGCGTCGAATCTCTGCTTTCTTGTATAAGCAATTTAGGTTCGCCGTTACATGTTTCAACGGGGAGTATTAATACGAAGCTATAACGGCGTGGCGCCCTAGGATCCTGATAACTCAGGTAATTTGTTCTTTTGAACCCACTCCCATCTGCGACTGAGTGGTCGCGAGCGTAAACTCCCAAAGCTACCCCTATTTGGTGGCAGAGATTTATAAGCAGGTAAGAGCGCAGAGAGACATTGTGTTATAATACATTATTGGTATTGAATTGTTGTATCGTAAAAGTAGTGAGGGTAATAAAAATTTCAAACTGTCTTTCGGGAGACTACAGATTGATGTCTGCGCGGTTGGCGAAACATACAGAATTAAAATAAATGAAGTGAATTTAAACGAAACTGCCAAGCGGGTAGCTGTTGCAGAGTCTATAGTCCAGAGGAGAAGAAGCAAACATTTTTACTCAAACCTTTCTAATGAGGTGGTGTTAAAAAAGCAAGAAATTCAAATACTTTCTCTTTGTTTTGATTACATGCAGAACACCCAACTTCCAGTTACGCCAGTACGAGATGTTTTTTTATTACAATTGCTCTACTAAATTTATTTGGCATCAGTTTGTGATTTCTTTATCCTTTTACACCACCAAGCGAGCAAGCGTGTAAAATAAAGTGGCATATTCATATCATGTACACAATTCTTATCCAAATTGCAATAAACATTACTATTGAATGCTTTTCTGATGCATTAGTACTCATTTTCGTTTGTGTAGTCAATTGTCAAATCATTTAAATTTTTCATCCTTAATTTAAACAGAGATACGGCAACAATGTTTTGTATGTATAACAATGTATTCATAAAATATAACCTTAAACTGAAAACAACCTAACCTAACCAAAAAAGTGTCAATTTCCATTAGGGAATTTAGTTGCCACAGAGGTACTGCCAACAAAATTACTAGATGGTCATAGCCTCACCCGACCCAAAAAGATCGTGAACGGCATATACATCAGGTGGAGCCCACAACAAAACCACATTTTGTCCCTGTATCTTTCCAAAATACACTCTCACCCTAGTGAGCAAGTAAACGCTTACAAGAGAGTTGCAGGTCGTCAAACGGGTTTCACCTGTAACAATAGTTCAAACACTATACACGATCTCTAATTCACAAGTCACCAATATTACGATTGGTTTGGGGCTCTATTCGTGTCTCCCATTTAAATCGATCTAAGGCCACTTTTGGACCATTTTGGAATAGTCGCAACCGACATCTACTATTTGGGCTACATATTGAAAACCAGCACCATATTTCATAAAATAACTTTCCAACTTTTCACATTGCGCAATGCACTTAATTGTTAAAAAAATTGCAGTTCATAAATATAACTTTGCTAACTTTCAACTATTCACTTACACTTTGCATAATCTTGATGAAATTTTACTTTTTAACGTTCGAGACATACTTTTATATGGCCGAACACAAGTGCAAAATGAAAAGTGGAATAATAAAATAAGGCCTGGTCTTACGTTTTAATTACGTTCTTTATCTTTCGCACCTTCCTTATTAAACCCATGCCATTTCACACCGATATTGATGTTCTTTCTTACTTTCGTCTCTACATCCTGCTTGTAAACCGTTAACTGGAGAAGGTAAAAGCAAAAAATTTTCCCGCTGCTGATCATGTAAGTCAGTGATACAGCCTTAATAGTAACAAAACGTGTAAGTCTCTGATTATATTTGTTTGCTGCTTTTTCTTGACAACGGGACTCAATATTATTATTAAGCTCCTAGGATAATAAAATTAGCTAAGCAAGATGCAGATTTAGACGTTTTGTTTATAAATTGCAAGTGTTTATGTGACACCTGACACTCACAGGTAACACGACTCACGAAAACTAATCCTGGTGACAGGTGACAAATCAAACGATTTTTTCAAAAATCTAGGAAAACTTCGATAAGCAGAGGGATAAATATAATAAGATAACTCGGAATGTATCGCTTATTAACATTTTCGGTAGGCAACAAGCCGCGACTTCGTCTTGGCTTGTACTTGCCTACCTCACACGTTAATAGGTTCTTACATTACTTGTTACTTAAATAGCTATTTCTCACTTCCATAGTTACTGAGCCTTCTTGAATATATTGTCGGCCCATAGATCTTTTTAATTTCCTTATCTTACTGTCCTTTTTAATATAAATAACATACTAGTTACGATTTTACGCTATCCAAGGCTTTGTCTACACCGACAACAGCAATGCATTTGGGTTTTCCATTATTTCTATGAAAGTTTGAATATCCTACCTGGTTCTCTACGCGTATGTATGTAGATACATAAAGAAATTCGTTGCCCTTTTAACTTTCTGTGTGATGGCGTGTATCTGTTACAGCAACTTGTATACAGTCAGTTTACATAATGCCTAGCAAAGTTAGGCAGTTTATGAAATGAATCACCATTTTTCAGATATTGTATAGGGATTATTACCTAATGAGCAGTAAGTATTCTATGCAATACATTTTTTAAAGTAAAGATTAGCACTAAGTAGCCAATGGTTTAATACGGATGTACGCCAACTCATCACCCTAGCAAATGTTGTAAGTATTTATGACAGGCGAACCCATCACCGGCATCAGAAAACGACAGGTGAACTCATTACCAACGTCAGGCCAATTCATGTACAGCAAAACCATACTAGCTTTGCGGTCGAGTTAGGCCATGGAAAGCACTGTGATCATAATTGATTCCACTAATTTGGTAATACATGAAGTGAAGTAAATGCCATATACACAAAGTTTGGTTACGTTATAACTGTAAAGAAATCAGTAGCGACGATTGCAGGAATTAGTAAAATCTGTCTCCACACTGCGACGTGTACTGTAGGTTTTGGATTAATCGAAGAATTTAATGTTAAGTATAGCATCGCCCAAATTAATTGTTACTACAATCGCGTTTGTTAGTTTCTTGTGCAGAAACTGTATTATTTAGCATAATTACTTAAATTTAATAGTACATTCTGATGCTAGTGTATAAGTACGCCGAGTACGACGATTTTAAAAGCACGACGCGCTAGCGGAGTGCTTTTGACGTCGCTAGTGCTTTAATGGCTCTTATACACGTGTATCATACGCTATTTTTCTACGATCTTAACAGAATTCAAAATCTTAGTTCAGTGTCACTTTTTCCTTCACATTGTGTTAGATATTCTAGGTTATGTTAACATTCAAACTTACGACACAGCGTGTTTTAGTAAATTACTAGTGGACCCGTTGCAAATTATTTTGCAAGTTACAAAACTGCTTTGCAACGTGTGGCAGGACCCATTAGGTAAAATTTTAATTTTTAAATTTTTAAAACTACTCACACGTGATATTGCTACATATAATTGGCCATGGCTAAGTACTGGTTGTGGCAAATATATTCCCATTGTATCCATAGATTGTTCTTGTGATTTATTGATTGTCATCGCAAATGATAGGCCTACAGAAAAATGTCTTTTCCGAAGACAAAAAGGTAGTGCAATATTAGAATGTGTTAATCTATACGCGGTAATAACACTCTTCAGCCTGGATTGTGGCTTGTCCATTTAATACCAAATCTAAGCAGTTCTCAAATAAACTTTTGTACCATTAATCTTATCTCATCTATTAAACCAGTAGACACATTTAAAATTTTCAAGGGAATATTTATTGATCCTATTTTTAGTGTTAAGCAATGTCGATATATTCCACTGAAATATAACCAATCTAGATATTTCATAGAAAATCCTACGACACTCATTAATGACCAATAGAAAAATTAATTCAAGAGCCGTAACCAAGACCACAAAATAAATTTCTTGGAAATTTTTTGTAGGTATGGATTACTTCTTTTTAGGGTTTGTGTCGTTACGATTTTCTTACCGAATCTGCATTCGAGCATTAATTCATATCCGGAAATTATTTTTCGTGCATTCCAACAACGTCCTAATTTGCCCTCGCGTCCCGCTCGGGCAAATTAATACGACGTTGTTGGAACGCACTCAAAAAAATTTCCGGAAAGAATTAATGCTCTTATGAGATTATATGTGAAAATTATAAAAGTGTTGTCATTACGTGACACAATTGTATTCACACTCAAATATTGTTTGTCATATTCAGGCAAAAGAGATATAATTTTGTTGTTGATTTCATTGTATTGTTCCAAACCCCAAATTAACTCGCTCCAATAATATGGGCCATGTGCACGAAATCCTTTTTTGCAGAAGCTTGTTTGCAACTAACTCCGCCAACTTACTGGTGCAGGCTTAAATGTCCAAATATTTGCTTCTACACCAAAACTGCGCCAAACGGAGTGGGGCACACAAATAATCAAAAGCAGCAAACTCCCCCATCAGGTTATAGAATGCGAAAAACCGTGAAAGCGGCTAGTTTCGTTGTAAAAATGAAGCGAACGCCAAAGCGCCATGAGTTTGCAAAATCCGAGCACCACCAAAAAAAGTAATCGTCAACCTAACAAATTTCAATGCGCGCGAACCGAATATCAGAACTAAAGTTTTGTTCACACAGCACCAACCGCTAACAGAGCATTTACACCGTAACACTCTTTGGTGGTGAATTCCAAAAATCCCTGAAAACGATTTGACCTATATGTAAGACGATCTAATATGCCAAATTTCAACTTCCTATTTGTAGTAGTTCGCTCGTTAAGGCAATCTTTACAAAATATATCTTTCCTCTCATTTAACTCTTTTGACTAAATGCATTCTGCCAAACCCTAAAAATGGTCTGACATGATTTGCAAAACGAACTAATATGTCAAATTTCGACTTCCTACCTGTATCTATCTGGTGACGATTTAAAAAAAACACATTTACCCCGTTTAATCCCTTTGCTAGGATGCATTTCGAAAAACCCTGAAAATTACTTGATTCGATGTGTAAAACGAACTACTGTGCCGAATAAACTTTCTACCTGCAGCAGTTACCGAATTATGGCGATCTTTAAAACTGCACATCTACCCCATTTAACCCTTTCGAGTCATATTTGAAATAGCCTGAAATTGATTTGGCCTAATTTGCAAAACGAATTTAAATTTCCGGCCTGTAGTATATCCTTTGTGGCTATTTTTAGAAAAACACTTCTGGCTTATTTAACCACTTTAAGGGAATGTATTTCGAAAAACCCTAAAAATGATTTCCGATTAGTAAAACGATCTAAAATGCGGAATTTCAACTTACTGCCTGTAGTTTTCCCGTGGCGATACTTTGACAAAAAGATTTGTGTCATTTAACCCCTTTCTGGGATGAGTTCTCCAAACTGAAAAATTTTGTAATATGCTCAATTTCAGCTTCCTATACTTGTAGTAGTTTCCTAGTGGCGAGATTTAGAAAAACAGATTTGTCCCATTTAACTTCCTTCGGGGATTAATTATGCAAAACCCTGAAATTTACTTGATCTTATTTGTAATACGAACTAATATGGCGAATTTCAGCTTTCCACCTGTAGTAGTTTCCTCGTTGTAGATCTGTAGAAAAACCGGTCTACCATAGTTAGCTCTTTTGGAGGAATGAATTTCGAAAAACCCTGAAAATGATTTGACCCTATTTGTAAAAAGAACTAGTATGGGGAATTAAAACTTTTTATCTTTCCCAGATTCTATTATGTAACGATCTGTAAAGTAAAAGTCAATCCCGTCGGATATAGACTAAAAGTACTTCTTTGTAGACGATATTGTAGAATATAGTATAGTTTCCCTTCTGGGTTGAGCACCACTAAGTTGTTTGGAGAACTGACCTCTAAACAGTCTATATAAAGTTGATGGAGAGAAAAACAATCTTCCCTCAAGTCGACCCCAGCCTGATTCAGCTACTGTCCATGCACCTTGTTGATCGTTATGGCAAAGCAGGTTTTGACGGGAAATTGCAGTCTCTTAAAATGAAAAGAATAGTCTGAAAGAATAAGGGGTATTCGAGGAATGAAGACTGTCTCCCCTTCTCCGGAACCTATGAAAATTGTGCCCTCGGTGACGTTTCGATTAGGAGCTGTCACCTGCAGTCGAATTTGGGAGTCTTCACTCGAGGGTCGAGAGTGTGGAGAAACTCATCGTGGTAGTAGACTGCGTTCTCTGCCTGCACCCCAGTGTTTCTCGAATGATACATCTTTTCCTCCGAATGAAAAGTTCCTAGGTGTGTGTTATTGATTTCTGGTGTCTTATCATTCTCCAAAGAGATAGTCGCCTTTTTCGAAGCCAGGACACAGGTTTTACTGTTATGTACTTGATGTCGAAATATATTATGTTAGTGGGGCTGTCACTGCTTGACATAGGTTTTCGTTGCCGAGTTTCAAGTGAAGTTTGGAAAACTATTCGGCCTTGGGATATCCTCTCAGTTAAACTCTTATTTAAATTCAAGACAATATGTCCTTTTTGTACAGATACTGGATTTTGAAAAATCACTTTTATAACACGTATTTGTCTTGAGAGCAACTGCCATCTTAATATCATAGTCGAGTGAATAAAACCACGGTAAATAAGAAACCACCCATTGCAAAATATTTTGTAACTTATAAAACTACTTTGTAGACAATGTTTAACGTGTGGCACGATCCACTGGGTAAAATTTTAATTTTTAACTTTTTAAAACAACGCACAAGTGACATTTCTACATACTAATCCCATTAATCTTGTCCCATTTGTTAAACTAGTAGACACATTTAAATTTCTCAAGAGAATAACAATTGCCGCTATTTTTAGTGTCAAGCAATGTGGAGGTATTTCGCTGAAATTTAACGAATCTAGAATTTTTTTTCATAACCACAGGTAAAAGAGATATTTTTGTGGTTAATTTCATCGCAATGTTTGTTTTTGGTGCTAATATTGAGAATTTTGAGATACTAAGGGTGTTCTCAAGAGTTGACAAACTATTGCCAAATATTTCTATAAAGATGTCTTCTTTGGAAATTAGTTGAGATGGTATTTTAATTGTATCCTCTTCACCTGTAATCTTGGGATATTCTCCATTTCTAATTTGCAAGAGAATGGGCAATGTGTAGGTACATTTGATCAATAATGAACTGGTGTACGGTCATGATTCACTCACTCACGCTACTTTTCGAAAGGAACAATTGAAATTTTCATAAAAATTCGCTGCACTGTACATGTACTTTGACATTTCTCAGCAGGCTGTATTTTACACAAGCAAATTCGAGCAACCACAGTGGTCACTTACGTGCTACAATATTTCGGTTTTCCTCTAAAACTTATGCAGTTATTCGCAATTCAATATTTTTGTGCACATCTACACGGTGACGGCTTTCATTTAAAAAAAGAATTATCGAAATCGGCATGGTAGAAGTCTCAAAATAGATGCCGAAAGAAAAGGCTTTACGTTTTAAATATATAGATTAAAACACGCCTCCAATGGCAACGTGTTAAAAAGACTTAATTATAGCGCTAATATTAAGAGTACTATAAACGTCACTTTTGACACTAGAAACTGTGCAAAAAGTCATTTTGACACGATTGTAGAAAAAAGTATTTAGTACATCAGTGATGTAACCTGTCATATTACCTAAAATCAGGTTAACAGGTTAATGTCAGTTTGATAGAACTCAAAAGTGTTACCAATATAAAGCTTAGAAATTACTAGATTCTAATACATATTAGTCCTTTTTTTGCGCCCGCAAAGCTAAAATGGTTCTGCTGTCAGGATGTATACATACAACACACGATCAAAAACCGGAACTAACCTAAATAAACCAGAACGACACGCAGCCTAGAGATGCGAATCAGCGATAACGGTTTATTTAACATAACTTGAAACTTTAAACATAATATACATATACCCTGCAACCGTGCGGGCATTACATTAAATACCTAGCCTTTATATAAAAGGCCTGTGACAAATCTACTATCCCCTATAATCTTTTTTATTTTTTCCTCAATATTTTCGAAGAATGTGTTATAGTTCGGTAATGTTCACTGTTATGAGCTCTCTATTTCTTATTGGATAAATTGTCTTTTAAATATATATTTAAATTTGAGTGAAGCTTTAAAAATATTCTTGTCCAGTGCAGGTGCAAACAAATTATTTACTTACAAATAGTGATAGGTACATCTGAATTCTATAGACAAAGTCAAAAAGCTATTATGAAACGTTAAATTTTCTAAGAATGTCACAGTCAATTTTCAAAAGGGCCAGTACAGCCCCTGCGGCATGTTCGGGATTTAACACCACAATTTACACTACTAGCTGAAAGGGTAGATTCAGTAGCCTAGGCCTTAAAGAACACAGCAGGTTTACCTGTTCTAAAATATTCATTCGTTGAATGCCTCTACCGAGGTATAATCCTAAAGTCCTCTAATTAACCAGCACGACATACTTGAGCCGTCGAGGATGGATGTTGATAGGTGGTTGTGGATAGCTATAATGCACGTAGATTGTGTTGTAGCTTTCAGATATTTCTACTCGTGCTTTCGCTTTTCTGAAGCCAACATTTGAGTAACAGCATTGTTCTGATTTTATGAACTTTTGTGACTTACTTCTTCTAATTAGATTGGACTGGAACTTGCCACAGTCATATTTTCAATTCGGTATATATTAGAACATCCTGCGGTTGTGCTATTCCCGTCAGGGAGACGCAACAAATTGCTAACTTCCGGGTAGTTGCCGTCAATATTCCGAAATGTGGAAGCGGTGTCGTTAATTGGAGCATTTGTGAGCTTTGGAACTTTCGAAATTATGGCCTGTAGTTATGGGATCGAGAACTTGGATAACATGCCGGTTTTCGACCTCTATAATTTCGTTATTTGATAGCATCAAAATAAACGTACGCTGATTGACACTACTCAAGTAGATTGACAGGAATTTTCAGACACGTTGATCAATTATTGATGCAGAATTAATATATATTCACCGTTCAGTAGTTATTTTCCCGGTACGTAGACATGGACTTTTGTTTCTATGTTTAATAAAATTCAAACTCTCTAGAATCTCTTTGTGCCAATTTGTCAGAATCAGCTGTTAAGTACAGGAGGCTCTCGAAAGTGTCTAATTTGACATTTTGAGGTTAAACGTGCAATGTTGCCAGTGCTATCATACTTTGTTTGCCACTAGGCATAATATGTATCGACATCGGCGTCATGGATATCTATCTGCCAACAAATTGTAATTTATACTAAAGCAAATATGCCGAAAGTTTATAACCTAGCACAAAATTACAAATTGCAAAGGTCTATAGGCATTATAAAACCGACAGGCCAGACCTTAGCGAAACGGAAATCTTTGGCCGGCTAAGTGACATTTGGGATGTAAGTGTTTATGCATAAAACTTAACTGTTGGTTTAATTTTGGGCTTTGTACTGTGTTCGGTATCTGAAAAAAACTATTAGAACGATATTGGGCCATTTTGAAATTAAACCTATGGGCCGACGACATAGAAATGATACATACTATAAAAATGTTTCATTTCGGGAAGATTTGCAACGACAGATTTAGAATTATTACTTGTAAATCACCACTTTACTTTGGAACGCCCGTGAAAATTTCGAATTCGATGAGGGAAAAACCACTTCATATAATATTCTAAAATCAATTGAAATTAAAAGTAATCGGTCTAAAATTAAATCGGAGAAAAAGCGTTTCACTGTTATGCATGCGGGAACTAAATTTCGGTTTTCGGAAGGGTGTGATCTATTATTAACTTCAACTAATAACGATAGGGATCATCACAAAACCATGAACGGGAATATTTTTCAAAATTGGGTGGTTAATCAATTACTTCCTGCTCTGAATAGAATTCCTGGTAAATGCGGTAATCTTGGACAATGCACCTTACCATTCGGTGTAGTTATAAAACTTATCCTCACTTAATTGGAAGAAGGATCAGATGCAGGATTGGTTGATTAAACACAATGTAAAAATTGAGGGCAAAATTACAAAAAAAAAATCTTTGGGGTTTCATTCAACATTTTAGGAAAAACAATAACAAACATTACGTGACTGAGGAATTTTTGAAAGAGAATGACGTTCTTAGATTACCTCCATACTATTGCCAATACAATCTTATTGAAACGGCACTGGTTCTACACATTGGTAGTAAGGCCAAGAGTTCAGTACGACTCAGTGGTCTGGTGGCCTAGTGTAGAGCGTCCCAGTATTTCCGTAAGATTGGCAAAGGTCCAACGACTAGCCTGTCTCGGAATTACAGGGGCAATGAGGACAACCCCAACAGCCGCACTGGAGGTAATACTGGGACTCCCGGGCCTCGACACTTGGATAAAGAGAGAGGCCATGGCTACCCACCTCAGAATGCGGGATACGGGGCTATGGACATGGCTGCTAGAAAAATACCTCTATCAGCCTACAGGGTAACCGAAGCAGAGGACCGGCTAAGGTTAGAAAAAGGATTCTCTCTCACTATCCCAACAAGGGAACAATGGGAGCAAAAAAGGGTTAAGCTCCAGTCGAATGCCTTGATACGCTACACGGATGGTTCTCGAGTGACGGAAAGGCAATCCTCTGGAGCAGGAATTTATATGGAAGGCCGGGGGGTGCAAGAAAGCTATGCTTTAGGAAGATTCACCACGGTATTCCAAGCAGAAGTTTATGCCATCCTATCGGTGGCAACAAAGAACGAGGTCAGGATATCCCCAGAGCAAAAAATTTATATTTGCTCCGATAGCCAAGCCGCACTAAAAGCAATCTTCTCGGCCAGGACAAGATCAGCTCTTGTCCAGGAATGTGGAGATGCTTTAGCCGAATTGGCAAGGGAAAAGGACGTCGAGCTCATCTGGGTCCCGGGACACACGGGGGTCCAAGGCAACGAGAAGGCGGACGAACTAGCCAAACTCGGAGCCGGGGAAACTTGTTTTGGACCGGAACCTTTTTTGGGTATAACAAGGCAGCAGGTCTCATCAGCCCTAACCGGGTGGGCCTACAAGACCAGCGAGGAAAAGTGGAAAGGGTGCAGCGGCTGTCGTCAGGCAAAGTACCACATAGCAGGATTTGATTCAAAGAAATCGGTCTGGCTAATGGGCAGGAGCCGAAGAACCACAAATCTTTTGATAGGGATCTTGACAGGCCACTGTAAATTAAAGAGACACCTAACACTGATAGGAGTAGAGGAAGATCCCATCTGCCCAAGATGTGGGAGGGACGAGGAAACGTCCTTTCACTACTTGGGAGAATGCGAAGGGTACCAGCGACTGAGGTATAAAACCTTTGGAGCACCTACGCTTCGAATGGAAGAGTTGAACTCCCTATCCTGGGCCGAAATTCTGATCTTCATTAGAAAATCAGGAAGGTTTAAGCAGGGAGAAGAGCCCATCGAAGAGGACGATAATGAAGGCGGTTGAGGGGATGGCATGGGGTTGGCAAAAAGGGCCTATGGTGGCCTACTTGCTAGAGTTCGGTCTCCGCACAACTACTACTACTACTACTATTGAAACGGCACGGTGGTTTTGTAAAACTTACGGCATGCATATAAATTCTCAGTTTTAATCCAAGGATGAGGTGAAGCAATTATGGATTGAAGCTCTTTCAAAGTGACATGTGGAACAATTATTGTGACCATTGTGAAAAATTATTTCCGAAGACTGGTCGAAACATATGCGCAATATTTCGTTTGAAAACGTTCCACCTTTCATTATTTCATGGGAGGAATCTGAGTCAGAATCAGGTATTGATAATAATTGGGATACTACCAAAAAACAATGAAAGTGGAATAGGGGGTTTTTGGCTTCAAAATGCTTGTTTATGGCATGGAAAATGAGTGGCTATCTTCTGAAAATCTACACCACGCACTTGGGCACCACCCAAAGCTGATTCAGCCCCAGGGTAAACCAAAGCCGCGCGAAGTTTAGACTAGCATACCGGCATCCATCACAACAAGGAATCTTATCCTCAGTCTCGTATTTCTTATATTTGCATTTATTTAAATGTTGAAGCGTTAGTTTATAAAGACTTACACTACCTTCAGCAACCTAATGTTACTATGCATTTATTATATAGTTATAAATAACTTATATAACTGCATACTGAAAAAATATATAAATTGTAATATTTAAATGTTGTTTATACAATTTATAATTACATTTAAAAACCGACTTTTACTATGCCATTATGCCCACTCAATATAAGTATAAAGTATAAAACGTATTCAGCATCAGCAAATTGTCTTTCATAAAATTTACCTTAACCAAGAATAAAAGTGCCACAACATGTAAAACCAAATCTGGCTACCACGTTTTGTTCTTCAACATAAAAATATAATTTTGAATAAAATGGGCATAACCTAACTTTTGTTAATCACTGACACCATATTTAAAGGGCAAAATTCATCATCCTAACACGCCCTTCTATCGGGAAAATAACTATTGAACGGTTTATATGACTATTCAATTCACCTGTCTTCTATCATAAAGTGAATAAAAATTCAGAATTTGTCGTTTCTTGACCAATCAAAAAAATATCAGAGGATATATCTCCCTATACTTAGTGCAGCAAACAAATAGAGTGGCTTATGCAACCCAAATGACATATTACCAAGCTGACTGGATCAGTATTTTAATAATAATTACTAAAGAATCAGAGATGGCGATTCTCATAACTAGACATCTGACATTAAATAATTTTTTGTGGTTGTGATACAAATTGAAACTTAAAAAGCCTGACATTTGTGCACTTGTAATATGTAGGCAATAATGATATTTATCAAGCGCCAGGCCATATTACACGTGCACAGATGTTATGCTTGGTCGAAGTTTCTATTTGTATCGTAACCTCAAAAAATTATTTAATGTCGGTTAAATTAAATTTAATTATAAGGACGTAATCTCTGGTTCTTTAATAATTATTATTCAAATACTGATCCAGTCAGCTTTGTAATATGTTATTTGGGTTGCATAAGTCACTCTATTTATTCGCTGCACCAAGTATAGAAGGTACCCAAACAACTATTTTAAACAAATGCAGTTTTTATTAGGAAAAATCAATTTTAGGTTTGTGTTTCTATAGACAGCGTAGTGCGTTGCTAGATTTACTGAAAACTAATTAGAAAAAATAGTTTTGTTCATTGAATAGTCTCTCAAATACCATTCTTAGTCAAAGTTAAGTAGATTATTTTGGGGTGGTATCAGTAATCATTTTTATTGTGCTTGGGATTAGGACGAGTGTGTCAGCACGACGGGTGGAGAGTAGGAATGAACCATAAGCTCAAAGTAATGTTTAATGGCCCGAGTATTACCAATGAAATACGAAGCAGACGTTTGAGTTGGGCAGGGCACTTGCAACGCATGAAGGATACGCGAAGTGTTAAAAAGGCTCTAACGGGAAAAGTTGATGGAAAGATTGCTTAAGGAAGACCAAGAAGTAGGTGGACCGACAATTTAGAAAGGACTGCGACAAAGAGCGATAAGATGAACAGGCAGCCTTGCTGACCATATCAGCAAAGTTGAAGTGGGGTCAGCCACCGCTCCTTGTAAAAGACCAAGCTTCGTAAACTGAGAGGCAGGCTATAGTCTTTTAAGGACTGATGAAGCCAAGGAGTAAGTAAGTAATCACTCAAGAAACTGTTTGTGCAACGATTTATCAGCTTACGCCATTGACACACTTTCTCACATTCGATATAGTTTTTCCGAAAGCACCGTTCTCAGCTGGGTACTACGTTATTATAAATTACCTTTAAGCACAATTTGGGAAGAACATGGATTCCACACTTTTGTATACCCCACAGATGTTAGTAAGGACAACGAGCTGCAACAATAGGAGTCTTGATCAAATTCTGAACCAGGGCATGTTGAAGAACTAGTGCAAGCACAACATGCTGACTGAAAACATGGAAAACTTACAGAAACTATTCGCTATGTCAACTAAGAAGGCAGAAATAAATTTTTAGTACGTTAATAAAAATTTACTACAAACCGACATTTCAAAATAGGTCGGTGTGGCTTGTTCGAAAATACTACTATACTTGATTAATGTTACATAAATGCTTAACAAAAGCTTGACATCGTCCAAAACAACACTAAAATCTACTCCAATTTCAGTTACGTAGGTTCGAACTGAAATTGAGGCATTACAAAACACAACGAAAGAGCAAGGACCCCTACTAACTTTTCTACATACTTCTACCCAAGTAAACACATCATAACCTTACATTATTACAGTTAAACAAGGAGAAATCAAACAACCAGGGCGTTAAAATTACTCAAAAAGTGTTGAGCAAAATGTTTTCCGGTTGCTTTTCACCATGCATCGGTTGGGTTTCATTTCATCTCAGATGCTTTTACCTTTTTTCAACAGTCGTCAATATTGACAAATGGGCATTACATTTGACAAACAATGCAACATAGTTGATAAATATTAAAAACAATCTGAAAACCCTGTATATGGGAAGTTTGTAAATAGGTGTAATCAATGTGGCACAGCATTCACTCACCTGTCACTCACGATATATGTATAAATAAATGGTTTTGAATTTTTGAGATGTGGACTTTGTTTTAAGTCATTTTGAGTGCTCAGTAGAAGCCAATTATTATCTGAAGGGGAGAGTACCGGATAGGAACTCCCTAGGTTTATCATTTTATGACTCCGACGACGTTATTGCTCGCTGAAGAAATCTATTGCACACCAGGCTGATATAACGAGATTGTCGTGGACGTTGAAACTGTGTTGACCAAATGCAGTGAATTTATTTTAATGCTTAACAGAAGCGTTTCGTTTCTATGCCAGCATTAATTTAATCATACAGGTCACTTCCATAGTTACCAATGAAATCAATCTATTGGTCTTATTTGTAACCACGACCTGCTGAATTGTTTGACAAACATCACTGTATGCGGCCTGGGCATATGTGAAGTTTTGCGATTCTCCGAAGAGCGCTGTATACCCACGAGCCGGAATTTCAAATTTGCAAAGTAACATCAGTTACTACGTTGACTGCAATGCAAATATTTGATAAAATTTTACGACGTTGCCTAAAATTTTACAACAATAATATAACCCTCCCGTGTATTTTTTACTTTGATTTTCTATTGTGTTCTTTGATCAGTTTCCTGCTAGTTTTTTCGTGTATTTTCTCATTTACATTATTTATGTTCACAGTATAATTTGTTGATTAATTTATTCGCTATTATTGCTTATGATTTCGGTTGGTATTGTTAAAATAGAAAGCGGTTCTACAACTTGCAAATTTACCAACTGGAAAAGATCTTATCATGAATTTACCTCCAACTAAGTTTTACGAAAGGAAATGGTCTGAAAGCTAAATTTAAATTATCATACTGGTACTTCAAACAACGTACCTTTTTAGCGATTTCTATTTTCTATTTTTATTTAAATAGGTATCCATAAACAACGGGAAAGAATTGTTAGTTGTAACTTTCAAGAAAGGTGTTTCCGAGTAACTTCTTCTGGGCGAAGACTATAAAATCACATTGCACTTCCTTAGTACATTTTTAATTACTACATTTACAGATAGATATCTAATAACAATAACACAAATACCTTTAAATGTTTAATTTAAATTTTTTTACAATAAATTACACATAAACGTATAACCTTGCAATAACACACAGAATAAAATACTTCATTGCTATTACCACCTAGAACATCTTCCAAATTTATAAGAAATACGATTATCTGCATATCATGTGCTATTTTAGAGCAAATGTGTGAGCTATGCAAAAATTACCAGCCTGAAAATATGAATCAGTCTTCAACTACCAATTCTTGGAGTTCCACGCCTCTCTCAAGAAAAATATTAAAACTATAGATCTCTAAGGCACTTACTTACACGACACTAAATAAGAGATTACACCATCCATATTTATATTACATTCATTATGCTACTGATACTGCATTTAAAGAATCATTTGTAAACACGAATTAGTCTTGACAGCCGTTGTCATTTAAATGTCATCGTGGGCATGGTGTAAAGAATACAAGGTGAAACGCTCCCGGGATGGGCAGTCGTTCAGAAAATAGAGGGGAGATGTCAACCAATCCCCGATGGTCCTGCTCAGGAAATCCATCACGGCCGTCATCATGGTGTAACCATGGTTGCGATCGTATATGTTGCTGGCACTGTCAGTCGATGTCAAATTCGGGGTTAGCAGGTTACATTTTGCGTCAATCTGTCACCAACTGACGCAAAACCTAACCTCGAATTTGACATCGACAGCGTCTTCAACAATATACTTCAGTACTACCAATCGTGCCATTTGTCGGACCATGTCCTATTGGTTAAATTTGAGGTCCGCCCTCATTCTGCGGAACGTTACACCTTGTATTCTTTACACCATGGTCGTGGGTATGTGGCGCCAAACAGCCAAAATTGGCGTTTTTTTCAGAAATGAAAACAACAATGGATTTAAAAAAAAAGCCCTGGCCGT
The DNA here is from genome assembly GCA_940337035.1 of Agriotes lineatus. Lineage (NCBI taxonomy): Eukaryota > Metazoa > Arthropoda > Insecta > Coleoptera > Elateridae > Agriotes > Agriotes lineatus. The sequence goes on from OW679194.1 coordinate 43,812,231, forward strand.
ATAAAGTGACATTTGTCACACAATTCAGCAGGCCGTGTTTGTAACTATTGAAATGACCTGTATGATTAAATGGTGACATAGAAACGAAACGTTTATGTTAACTATTAAAATAAATTCCCTGTATATTACGAATCCAATAGGGTTGAAGATTGCTATGCGGACTTTAAATAGTCAATCTAAAAAATTTTAATATTAAATTATTTGAGGCGATGTTGCACGTTGATCTCCAAGATGAAGTATTTGAAGCCGAGAGGACTAGCATTGAAGAATGTTCTAGAAAAATGTTTAAGGCTAATGCGAGAATTAAGGAATACTGGAATCCAATTTCCCGTCCTGTATCACTTGGATGAAGTGACTATGATTTCGTCAAGAGCCAGTTTAAGTTCTCCAAGTCTGTTAGTCATATTTTCAAACCCCCGAAAGTAGAGTTTAAGCATTTCAGTGAAATATGAAGGAGTAGTTAGGTTTTTGAAGCCAATTCAAGAAGATCGATGACAATCACGAATTCCAGACCAGTGATAAATTCCAGTATTTGGTGTAGCGTGTATTCCAGCGAAGGGACTTGTGGAAAGCTATCCTCAGAATTCTGAAAATTATTCAAAGGTAATAAAGGCCTTTACAGTCGTTTTGATTATGAAGACTTACTAGTGGAAGTCTATGTGCGTGAGTTGCTCAGCTGATGGTAAAAAATCTGTTATCTCCAGGAGGTAATTGGAAAATCTGTTTTATGTTTGACAAATTGGAATCACTCCTGAGAGCAATATCTTAGAGAACTCTGAGTGTCAGAGGATTTGGCATCGTACAAGAAGTTACCACACTGAAGAAGGTGGTTCAGAAGGGCAGGGAGCCGACGTATTGAATGGTTAGGATTTTTGAAGAAAATTTCGTTCGCTCGTGATGGTGTGATGACTCCTTTCAAGCACATAAAATAAATTTCAGTGAAATTAAAAGATTTATGTCGAATATAAAGTGATAGTTTTATCGCATCTTTGTTGAATATCAGTCAAAATCTTGTAAGGTGAATGTGAACCGCCTTGTGGTGGCAACAAATATTGCGTATTGTGGTGTCTTGACCAGCCGACTCATAAGGTTTTATTCAATCAACAATCAACCATTACAGGTATAACGTACCGGTCTCGTACCGGTAATTTTTACATTTTCTTTTTTACTAAAAATTGCTTATGTTCAGTTCAGCCAAAATTTACTATGTTTATTTTGTAAACTGGTTTGCCCCAATACGAAGTATTGCCTCCTCTTGCATGAATTACTGCTTGACAGCGTTTTAACATGCTTCGAATTAGCGTACGAATTACATCCTGTGGGATGCGCTGCCATTCTTCTATCAGAGCGTGTTCCAACTGAGCAAGGGCTTGTGGGGAGCTTGGATGAGTGTGAAGACCTCTTCCCAGCATATTCCACATGTGTTCTGTAGGCTTCATGTCCGGACTACATGCTGGCCAATTCATTGTATGAATGTCTTGATCTTGAGGATAATTAATCACTATGTTTGCGACATGTGGCCTAGAATTATCGTGCATGTACACGAATTCCCCATATTTTGGGCATACGGACGAACTGTAGGTACATGTAAGATTTCATTTATGTATCGTTGTGCATTGAGAGCACCATTTCGAACAATGACAAGCTCAGTACGGGTATCTAATGTGATGCCGCCCCATACCATTATCGATCCCCCAGCAAAACGAATAGTTTCATGCATTGTATTGGGAAAGTAACGTTCTCCTGGTCTTCTTCATACACGTAAACGTCCATTATTACCTGATAGAAGGAACCTGGACTCATCTGTAAACATGATACGTCGCCAGTGCTCCAGTTGCCAGTTTAGGTGTTCTCTGCCGAATTGTACTCACATTCTACGATGATTTCTGGAAAATTTGGGTACTTTAACGGGTTTTCTGTACCTTAGATTAACATCATGCAGTCTATTTCTAACAGTTTGGTCACTAATTATAGTAATTATGCATCCAGTAGCTTGTCGAACGTCTGCTTTCAGGTCTCATGATATAGCTGTACGACTGCGTAGAGCTTGCAAACGAAGAAAACGGTATCACGTTCAGTAGCTTTGCGGTTTCGACTTCTATCAGGACGTCTAGTAACAAGCCCGGTCTCCCTGTAACGTCTCCAGAGCTTCCACACAGTTCCCTGTGCAATTCTCAATTGTTGAACTACGTACCGCTGAGATCGGTCTTCTTGTAGCAAAGTTACACTCGCATAACCTATATTGGCGTTAGTTGCCTTCTTATTTGTGGTACATCTTGAGTGTGTTCACATATAATGTTAAGAAGCAGTTTTAACAAGTACACTAGCATGTATGCATGTAATAATAATGTCCACCCTACCGTGTTTTTTTGTTACTTAATTTATATAACTTATTTGACATGAGCACACCTGATGTTATTTTTGTATTATGTTAAAATTATTAAAGATAAAGGACAAGTGCTCACATATACCAAGTTTCAACAATATTCCTAAATTCAAATTAAATTTAGGCCACTTTGAATACATAACTACTTTTTTTCTTTTGAGTAGTTAGAATAGAAGGCTGCCCAATCTCAGGCCCGCGGGCCACATTGTGGCCCGTGAACGTATTATAAATGACCCGCATGAACAAGTATCAAAATTCCCGCCAACTTGAAAAAGTGTCGCGCGCCGCCGTCACAACACATGCGCGTTGCGCGCGGTCACGTGATTAGCTGTCCCGCTCGGAAAGTCGCAGCCCTGTTGTGATTCGAGAACCGATCGGAACGAGTTCCTTTTTGATGGCACGCGTATTTATTTATAGTAGTTTTTAAATATCTTCCTTGAAAGTTACCTAAAACTGTTTTAATTTAAAAGCGTCAAACATTGGTCAGTTTTTGTTAAAATTAAAACGTGTTTACTTTGACATTAAAAGGTATGTTAATCATTACTCCGTAATTTTAGGTTTTCCCCACATTATTGTGGGTGTTGTACTTTGAATTTTATACTTGGTTACAATTTTTAATCAGGTAGTAAAGTTTCTGTTTGTTACAGTATAGTTCACAGCAAACCAAGTACTTCGAAATCGACAGAGTCCTACCTTGTTTTTCATGATGAATGGGAAAAGAAATATTGTTTTACTGAAAGCAAGGTGCACAAACCCATATGTTTCTTTGCTTTGCCACAATAGCCTTTGCAAAATAGCATAATTTAGAAAGGCATTATAAGGAGAATCATAATAATTTCGAAAGAGATTATCCTGTTGGTAGTGCCATCAGAGAAGATTTTTAAAGAATAGGAAACGGTTATTATTCAACCAACAAAATATTTTCGTTAAAAGGCAAGCTGCGCTTGAATCTATGATCAAAAAATCTTACGATATTTCATTGCTCTTAGCGAAATAGAAGAAGCCTTCTTCTGAAGGAAAAATTGTTAAAGAGGCTTTTACAACCTTTACACAAAATTGTAATGACCAAAACACCAAATCTAAAGCCGAGAGTCTTTCACTTTCACGAAATACTGTTACGAGACGGGTAGAGGAGATGTCAGTTGATATCAGCAATCAGATCCAAGAGGTGGTAATAAAGTGCAAATACTTTTCGTTGGCGTTAGATGAAACTTGCAATTTAACAAGTAGATTTCAGTTGGCTATTTTTGTGCGTTGCATTGATGAAAATTGGAATGTATTTCAAGCTTTACTAGAATTGTGCAAGCTGGAAACTAAATCCCAAGGAAAACTCATTTTTACGAAAATTAAAGAATGCGCTGAAAGAAGGATTTACCATGGGACAAACTCATATCTATTTGCACTGATGGTGCACCTGCCATGACAGGGAAAAATAATGGTTTTGTATGTTTGTTACAAAATTACGTGGATCGAAAAATATGTTCGTATCATTGCATCATCCACCAAGAAGCATTGTGTGCAAAGGACAATGAAGTTGGGTGATATTATGGACCCGGTAGTACGCTCTACGCTGCATAAATTACATACGCGCAAAGCTCTTCACAGACCTCAATTCAGAGTTTTATTTGAAGAAGGAATCAGCGAATATGAAAAGCTACAACTGTACTGCGCTGTGCGATGGCTTTCAAGGGGCAACATGTTGAAACATTTCTTCAACTTTGTCAGGTCATTTTGTATTTTAATTAGCCACCTAGGCTTTAGGGCAGCGTCCCGTATGTTAAACCCTTTTAGTTACTTATTTGGCTTCATCGCCTAATTCCATAATAATGATTTTGCACATATTTGGCCTCAAGCGCAGTATTTCTCGTCATCTGGGGCACCCCTTTGTTGGTACTTTGACAGCAGTGTGTTAACGCTCGCAAGATTTTCGAACCTTCTAGAAATTACGCTGTTGGTGCGACTGCGAGGCCTCGCGCTCTCTTTGTCACCGGAACGTATTTGTTTTATTGGGCGCATCGCCATTGGCTGTCGAGAGTCACGTGGTAACACCGTTTTGGCTGACGCCACTTCGGGCGTCGTAACGCTTCTTGCTCGGCAGTTCAACTCAGGCCGCTGAAGAGAATAGTTAGTTATTGTGTTACCGTGGGAGGCGTTCTCTTGCGTCTCGGCGCTTGAGGGCGCCTGCCGTTGGTTGTTTGTGTCGTTGCCGCGAAGGCTAGTTGTGTTTCCCGTGGGTATTCTTATGTTTGCAAGCAGAGTAGTGTCGGCAGGAAGCCCTTGTGTGTGACGCACGTGTCGTTTTGTGAGCCCGTTTTCCTTGGCGTTGTTGTTGGGGGCTACGTCCGGCCATGTCGTGAAAAGAAGTGGTTCTTTCATTCCTACAAGTTGTTGGGGACTCGCTGCAGGACGTGAATAATGCCCATACGTTTCTGTTACACCAATCCCACGTGAGTGACTACATTGAAATAATACGCCATTATTCGGCGGAGTCTTTGCTCAAGATGTGCTTGCAAATTCAGGCGCTGCTGACTGCCACCCGCACTGCTCAGGAGAAGTCCAGAATAAATACCAGGTACCCTTTAAAACGATTATGTAACTTAGTGACCCCTTTTACGCGAATGTGCAGTGTAAGCGATCGACTTTGGTCGCATTCATTCAGTAGTACATCCTTAGTGTGTAACTGTGCAAACATTGACTTTCGCTGCGTTGCTAATTTTAGGCGTTTTGAACGCTTTCTTAATATTCTATTTGGATATTGTTTTTGTGTGTAACATTTGTACGCTTTACTTATAGTGCGATTACCTCCAGCTGGGGTCTACGTTAAGCCCTAGGTTTAGTATGGTGACCCATTCGTTGCTTGATCCTGTATAACGTCATTCAATAGACAATTGTGCAAGCGCGGGGCTTATTACTGTGTACAACCCCTGCATGCTTTACTTTTTCAGAATAAACAGCTAGTGTCACGATTAGATGTACGACGACCTCTGAGTAGTGGAGTGTGCAGGTAAGTGGAGCAGCCGCCCCCGCAGTGGCAGCAGAAACCCGAACTAACGATTCAAACCTCAAATTATCGATTTTGTCATCCGAGTTCGATACTTCTCGAGTACCCGTATCAAGTAGTAATTAGCGTACTTGTTGCCTCGTCTAACCGCCCAAGCCCGGTTACCCGAGCCCATTTAAAGTCAGGTTTGGTGGCGCCCTTATAATTTTGACGTACCCTATATATATGCCTCAACACGCTTGCCCAGAACGTATCGTGTGACTCACGCCCGACTCCCTGAGCGTTCCAGCCGTGGCCTTTAGTCTGTTTTTAGCAAATCTCAGGGCAAGTGTGCCAGTTTTCCAGGACTGATTCCGTGGTGCGATGCTCACCTTGGGTGGGTGTCGTAAAGTTGTTTTAATACCGTAACAACTTAAGGGAGCGGGTGTTGGAATTTTTGGAAGAAAAAAGGGCATTATCTTTGGAAACTGATTTACTGAAGAATATATCCTGTTTGAATGATCTTGCATATCTTGTTGACATTACCAATGACCTCAATATTTTAAATCTCAAATTACAAGGCAAAGATTGTTCACTTCCGGCTATGTTTAGTTTGGTTAGCGGTCTCAAAGCTAAATTAAATCTGTTTTTAATTAATTTAACCAATGAAAACGTTGCCCTTTTTCCGATACTCAAAGAATTGAAATAGAAGCTCAATATTGTCACTATCAACTGTACCAAGTACGAAACTAGAATTAAATGCTTATTACAGTCGTTTGAGAGCAGATTTCAGGATTTTTAAAGTACAAAACGAAATTTACAAATGTTTTTAGTCCTTTCTAATCAGTTTGACTGCAATAATCAGTTATCCTGCCAATATTCAGTTGAAACTCACTGAACTGCAAAATAATTCTGCACTAAAAAACCTTTTTGCAGAAAATTTATCTTCAAAGTTACAAACTTCCTCAGAAAAATTTGGAGACTTCTGGAAATTGGTGTTAAAAGAAGACTTTCTTGCAATAACTGACCTGGCCTTTAAATTTTTAAGTAGTTTTGGATCAACATATGTTTATTAAAATATTATGCTAATGTTAATTATGTGTATGTGTCTGATTTTACGCCTAATATAGGAAAATTATTAAGACAGGAATCACATTGATTGTACCAATTACCTAGACTTACATTTTTGTTACATACCATTTTGTTTCTTTATTTGGCAGTAGATGATATTTATTTTATTATTTTAATAAACGACAATTAAATTTCAGAATGTCGATTTTTTTTGCACGAGACTTTAAAGCTTATTGGTATTAAAAGTAACAAAAATAGGAACCGTCAGTAATCAGTGGCCCGCCAGTGATTTTTAAATCGTCAATTTTGCCCAACTGTTAAAAAGATTGGGCAGCCCATTAGACACTAAAAAGTTCAGTGCAGTCACAAGCTGGCCACATAGCATTTAGCTGCTAACTGTCGTTTAAAATAACACACGTGCAAACATGAAATATATTTCAACTTGAGTAACAAAATGTATCAACCAATAGGAAACAATTTATTAAGCATTTTTGTTTAATAAAACGCTAATGTGTAATAATTGTCTTTGTAGTTAGTTTTTTTCCAATAAAATTTGATTTAAGGAACTCTTACTCTTTCTGGTACCATTCATGATGATGCATCTCGACAACCATATAACTACATATCCGCTTCTTGCTACGTTGTTCGGCTTGTTTATTTTTTCAATATCTTTTGTTGTTTCTGAAAGAGGAAATAGCATCATGCATTTTAAATTCCTACGTTAATTTAATTGCTCAAAATGCTGGTATAAGATACGAAGTGAAGCTGCTTTTTCGTTTCCGATTTTAGCATTATTTAGAATCCTTTGTTCAGCTTCCTACGACCATTAGTATTGCAAGGAATTGCTTGACCCACAATACGCAAATTGTACATGCAGTATGACGTTAGTGGCTGCTGTTAATGCCTTTAAGAATTGCGCAAATCCCTTTCGAAATGTTTATGCATGAAGTAGGTACGCCGCTACATCAACCCAGTTTGATCGCACTTTGCATTATAATTTCGTCCCATTTTGGATGCGCTATAAACCATGCGGTATATCGGGCCGTATGCTTGAATAAATGCTTCAGCAATTAAATTTAATGGAACTCGTTACGATGCGAATAATTTATAAGAGCTGTCTAAAAACGGTGAAATTTGAATACAAATATCACTGTTCTTGGAAAATTAAATTTGATTTGGATCATTTAGGCATTAAGGTTACCAGCTCCTGCATTCTAAACGCTTCTGTTAAAAGCTCATTACGATGTCGGCGGAAATTATGTCATTTTCCCGCTTTTATACGCCGGATTAGATTATAATCGGATTTAGCAAGACACTATTGATCGAGAATTACTTTAACGAATCTAATATTGTATCAGCTTATCCCAATCGACATATCTATCGTCCTTTAAAGAAATGTATTATTTACAGTTCTTCTAAGGAAATTTCAGTAAGACGTCATAATGGTACCATCATGATTGGATAATAGAATTCTCAAAACAGAGTTTCGTTTCTTTAAATGCATTATAGACTTGTTTAAATACGCGGCATTAATATTATATTTAGTTTGGACCATGAATAAAAGTAAAATAACTTAGAATTAACAAAACACTTTCTGTGTCATAATATTGAAACAATTGACAACACTCCTTCATAACATTTTATCACGTTATGTAGAAATGTCACTACAAGCACTAAACCTACGGTTCGTTTATTGAAAAATATTTATTGATGACAATAAAAGATATGCAGTCCCGTTTTATAAATTCAATTTATTTACGTCACACTTATGTTATGATCAGAATCACTGAAGCAAGCATTCGTTTCAGAATTTATATTAACCACTAGCTGGCCCGGCAAACGTTGTTCTGCTCAAAAATAATTTGTGTCTGAAACCCCGTTTAACCACTATATAGTTTTAATTTTATATCATGTCCATCGCCTTGGACTTAAAAAAATATATGCCATTTTCTAGCTGTAACCCGCGAATTCGTACGCGCGAGGTTCGTTATTTGTGTATTAAATAATGACTAATTATTTTCTGTCATCTTATCCCATCCCATTCCCGGGGATACGGGACGTCTCCGTCCCCGTCCCATCCCGTCCCGTACCGTCCCGTCACGTCCCGTCACGTCCCGTCACGTCCCGTCCCGTCTCCGTCTCGTGAAGTATTAGAAAACATAACAAAAAAGATGAATGAAATCGGTGAAGTCGTTCTCAAGTTATGGCGTGACCAAGGGAAATAGGGATTCATTTTGATATATATAGATAAGTTGGTCGCATAGGCGCATGAGTCACCGATAATTATTTAACCTGCAATATTGTCACTCCTTGGTTTTGTAGTTAGCAGTACTATCTAAGAACCTCTTCTAGAAACTGCCCGTCGATTTACAGCACACTTAATGCTGTACAAAAAACACAAACATTAATAAAAGTACTTACAGTCGTCACACCTATCGCCCACGCGATCTTTTCAAATGTGGTTTTTTATTCTATTGTTTATTGTCAAATTTGAAATGTTAAAAATCTGTATATGTACGCTAGCTTTTGAAGTAATTGTCAGCACCAGAAAGAAGAAAAGACGAGAAAAGCTCTAAAAAAGGCTTTTATTTACAGAACCGAATTATGTTTTGAAACGGATTTGGATTTGCATTTTGACTTAAGGCTTTTGCTACATGACGTGTTAGCGGTGGAAACTTGTAATACTACTTATAAATATATTTTTGTAAATAGTCTTGTCTATTTTCTTGCAAAATTTCGAAGCAGTATTAGTTCTATTCAACATCCAGCCTCCCTAATGTTTTCCACTCTCTTCTGGGTTGTGCCGTGGCTATCCAGTTCTGCTCTATTCTTTTTTAGATCATCCATTCAACTACTTGTAGTGTACCTCATTTTTTTATCTTTTTTTGGTTTCCACTCTACTATTTTTTACGTTCATCGATTATCTTTTAATCTTGCAACGTATTCAGCCCACGTCCATTTAAGTTCTGTATTGCGCTTTACGATGTCTGTCAATCCTGTTCTTTGTAGTATGATGTTATTCAGGATTCTGTTTATTTTCGACTGTTTCTATCAACCATGTTGTTTTCTCGAACAGTTTATCATCTCCTATTTTATGGCTTTTACTACGGTCTCATCCACGCCAAGTGATTTGCAGTCTTTCATTTCCTTTAGACTGGTTTCTGTTTCTATCGTTATTCTGATTGGCATGTCTTCGAAACCTTGACTTCTAACTATTTTTTCCAATCGGGTATTTCATCTCCTACTACTGGTTTGCTTTGATACAACTGTCTGAAAAATTGTTCAGTTGCGGTTAGAAGCTCTTCTTGACTTGTAACCACTCTGTCTACGTTTTTAAGCTTGAAGATTTTATCTCTCCCTCTTGATAGTTCTTTCTCGAGAATGTATAAAATTTTATTTTGTTATCTTCTTAGTGTTGGAATTTCTAACATTTTTTCTAATTTCCTTAAATATCGTTTCGTTAGTTATTTAGCTTCTTTAAAATTTACAACCATGTTGTTTCTCATTTGTTTTCTCTTAGCTAGAAAGTTTTTTGTACCTTGACTGATTTTTCTATTTCCTTGTTTGCTCTATAGACAATGTAGTTTTTCTGCTTCTTTGAGGGACTCTATTATGGTTGTATTAACTGTTTCAATGTCTGAATCGTTATAGTACTTCTTTCTATTGTGGTTTAAATAGTATTTTTGAATGGGGTGAATCGAGTTTATAGAAAAATTGTACTGTGTTGGTATTGCTTTATGTATCAGCTTCAATCTTTCTTTGTCATATTTATTCTTACATCGGTTGTGTCAAATCTATAATCATATACTGTAGAAATAGAATTTAGTACAATGAAGTAGCTATGATTGTTTGGTCCGTGATAATATTTAGTTTTTTTCCTGCAATCAGGGCTTGTTTACGTCCATCGTCTGCTTGAATTTTTTTTGAAGAATCTGTTCATAGGACATAAGTTGTGCTGTTGGAGAAGGTCTACTAACATATGGCTCCACGTGTTTCTTCCTCGTAGTTCAAATGTGCCCAATGACGATTCAGCTTCATCTTTTGATGTGCCAACTTTGGCATTAATATCGCCTGTTATCAGATAGTAACCATGCAATTCATTGAGAGAGAATGCTGCATCTTCGTAGAATTCCTCGACTTCATCATCATCGTGATTTGCTGTGGGGTCATATGACTGTGTAATTTTGATGTTAAACTGAAATTTTAGCTTTAATATACTGTATGCACACTTTTTACATTGATGAAGTTTACACAATGTTGTTTGTTAGTTAAAAAGCTTATATATAGTTCTTCATAGCTGTTTCTAAAGTGATACAAAGGGGCGCATTTTAAAATTATTTTTACTTAAACAGTATTGCTTAGGAGATCTATATCAAAGAAATTTGAAAATATTATTTTATTAATGCATGACTTTAATTTTTTTTATTATTTCAATATTAAAAATCATGCATTAATAAAATAATATTTTCAAAATTCTTTGAAATGTAAATTTTTAGAACTAAAATTTACGTAAACAGGAAGCCCTAAGCAAGTTTGGATTGAAAAAGTATTAATTTTCTTAATTGGAACGCCCTGTATTTGTTTAAGGCTATTTAAGCCCCTATGGGTTCTACGTTCAACTCTAACTTTACTTTTAAATTACTTTCAGCGTTTCCAACTTCTGAAGGCTTTTATTAGTTTGTGTTATTCTCAAGCTTCTACTTAAAACGTTACTTTTATATATTTCTTCCCTTAAAATTGAAGGGGTTGTCACCTAGGATTCAAAGTACTAAACGTTTATATCAGCGGGATTATTTTAACACAGGGTGTTAAAAATACTGGCTTAAAGTTAAATATCTTCAAGATTTACTTTCTCATTCTTTTTAACTGCAATACCACTATATTCATTAGCAGAATAAATATAGCCTAAAATTCTACTTTCTTTCAGTCCAACATGTTATACTTTATTCTAAAGAATGTTTGAGATGACGATTAATCGGTACGTCGATTATTTAAAAAAATATTTCTAACTAATCGATTGTAATCGAACAATTAATTAATAGATTTTAATCAAATAATCGATTAATTGATATACTGGATTTTGTTTACAATCGATTATTTGATAATTAGACAGCCCTATATTGGCACTGATCCTTGTTATGGCGAGAAACTAACAGTTATACATATTCAACACTGGAAATTTTAGCAAGAAAATGTTTGGTAATTCTTGCTATCATCGTTGCTTCTCAACGAGTTTTCAATAAGCGTGGACACATTATCTACGATCTGCAAACTTCGCTGACAGAAGAACATGTCAGTCAACTTATTTTCATAGTTACGCATAAATAATGTATGCCTCCATTTTATTCAAAAGATAATTTCGTTTTCCCGCTGCTGATCATGTAAGTCAGTGATACAGCCTTAGTAACAAAACGTGTAAGTCGGTGATTATATTTGTTTGCTGCTTTTTCTTGACAACGGAACTTAATATTATTATTAAGTTCCTAGGATAATAAAATTAGCAAAGCAAGATGCAGATTTAGACGTTAGACATTTTTGCTTTAATCAACTCCCTGCAATATACATATTATTATTAATAATAATGATAATATTGCTTTTGTTTTCCATATAAAAGAATAAGAATAAATGACTATGTTGGAAGAACAGAAACATAGTTATTTGAGGAAATCACAAGGTACAAGTTCAGACGCAATTCGCGATCCTTCTCTTGGACCTTGAAAAATTTTAATAATTAATTATACAGAAAAAATGCCTAGAACTAACTTAAATACTAATATTCTGCAAGCAGCACCGCGAGTGAGCACTGAGAGTTTTATTTTGAACAAGTTCTCTTGGCTCGAAGAATATGGTAAAGACGTTTATTAAATGAACTTATTGAAGCCGTTTATAGATCGTCAAGTAAGGAATTATAAATGTTTGATATCTGGTATCGAAAACTGCATTCGAATAGAGCTGTTTTGTGATAGGGTGGCGTGATAGTATGTTTAAATCTAATATTAATGCTATGCGTATCTTCTATGGATGAGATTCCTTTCTATATTCTTCTCTAAATTCTGTTTTTTTTTCTCGGATATTTATTTATTATACGCTTTTCTTTTATCACTAATTATTTCTACCGCAGTTAGTTATACCATGTGCATAACCTGACTGAGCCACATAGGAAATCTCATGTAAAATGCTTGATATTAAAATAGTGGCTTCCCTTATTAATCCTAGAGCCAAAAATAAATAGAAATTTAGTCTGTGCAATTTAATTATTATATTACTTTCAGTTTTTCCACAAAGCAGAAGGTTTGAAAATATAGAATCAAGTTGTAATTAAAAAAAAATAGGAGCTGCTATGCGCTATGTGCTATGCGCTCATAAAATTTTCGTCTTAACTAGCACTATCAACCACATTTTATCGAAAAATCACAATCACTAGTTATATTAATTATGACTATCTTGCTTAAAGCTGTAGTTTAAATATGCGTTTTCTCATTTTTGACAGCAGCCTTACCAAACTCCTCAAATATTTACAATGGTCCCACTGTTCATGTCGTCTATATTTCTTAGAGCGCTTGTAAGCTGCATCCCTGAACGTCATCATAAATCTTACGTTTTCAATAAGCTATTACGATTTTGTCCTATAGAATACGGAACCTTTAATGGGTGCAAAAATATGAAATATTTTTATTAAAAATTTGCAAGTTTATAATTAACATCATCAAATTCAAACAAAAGGTGCCAAGGCAAAAAACCAACGTTAAAAATAAAATAATAATCTATTTGAGATTAAAATTATTAATCAAGGATGTATATTCTGTGGTTTAACCACAATTGATATTAAGCATATCAATATTCACGTCAAAAAGGCCAGATATTTCATTATTATTCAAGCCTAGATTACAGAAATTTTCCTGGAATGTATTAATAACATTTTGGTATCTGTTTCTATGTGGTATATATACAACACCAAAAACCAGTATGAGTTTCTTGAAACTTACTTGTATGCATTATTCCACATAATCATGATTATTTGTACTTACGATTAGTTTAAAATTTATCGACTTTTTAGTGTAAATCTTCTACTCTGTTGTTTAAAAAAGCGTCTGTAACAACAACTAACTCATAATTACTCGACACAACGTAGTCTAAAAAAAGATTGAAATCGTTGGTAGGTGACCGGGCATTTATATGTGCAATACCAAGAATACTATGTATATTTAACATTCATATACATATAACCGTCGCAAACTACAACCTGAAAAGAAGTAACCTTAAAATCAAGCACACACGAGAACTCACTACAAACGCCACAAGTTAAAACCAGTGCAGAGCTAGCGTGCCCCTTGCTCTTCCACAGTTAGGACTGGATTTCATGCTCAGTCTTCTGTTATATTAAATAACAAAAATAGTACCAACCTGGGCTCACGTATTTTTTTATGCAAAGTGTAAACATGCACTGTGTAGTATCTTCTATACTTTCAGTTGCTTTTTCGCAGTATATAGAATTTCTCGGTGTGACATTGGTGTAGTGAGTGGACGGTGCCAGTGTCAGTTTGACGTAAGAAAAGGTAGAAATGCAGGTATCGTATCTGATATAGAAGTGTTTAATGAGTAAGATGATAAACAATAAAGGGAAAACAATTACCTATTTACTTAATAGCTATTATAATTTGATATAAAAATAGTTTATTAGCTAATTTGTCAGCTTGGAGTTCACGCAAGATGTTTTTACTCCTAACTTAATTTGATTTTCAAAATTATTTAGCGTCACAATGTCGACGAGGGAAGTTCTGGGTAAATCCTTTTATATATTTTTTCCTCTACCAAAAACGAGTACAACGGTACCTCGAAGATAATTAGAGAAAAACATAGGTACGTAATGTACCACTGAAATCATTATGCTTCGTCGTTCTACAAGTTAGCACGCGATACAGCTGGCCACTGTTGACTCAGAGTTTGACAATATCTTTTTTAATACAGATGGCAATAACAATATAAGGAACAAAATTACCTTAGAAGGTATTAAAATACAACTCAATACCAAAATTTTATTGAAACTGTGCACTGGAAGTAGGGGGTATAATAATTGTTAATCAAAAACTTGCAAAACTAGCTCAGGCAAGTCTTATTCTCAAGAGTCGATAAATTTCCTGGTGATTCTGCAAATAAATACTCCCAAGGAACGCATAACTTGGCGATCGTGCCCGCACGCGTTCGTACGTTGATGTCGATTGCGTGAAGGGCCGCATTAAATTGGAAACATGGAAGTGTTTTACGATATGCCATCTGCATGTCCGTGCGTATTTCATTTCGGCAAATCAATACGGTATCAAATCATATCAACACACTTAAAGTATGAGGAGCACGTCGCGCTCTACGCAAGTTCCAAGCGACTCCACAAATTTTATGAAACTTTCGTAGTTTCCGTCCCGCAGCCAGGACATTGCATCACGTACAAATAACCCAAGTTTAATCACCTGTTACAATGCAATCCGGAATAGATCCAACCAACATGAGCAGCGCCAACAAGTTTACATAGCTGTCCGCGTTTATTTGCCTGCGCTGCTTTCAAAGTCATTGGATAATTTACATAAATAAAGCGCTTGGAATAAAGTTCGCGTAAGTAATATGTTAGCTTTCTGACATTAAGAATCGTAGATAAGCTACGTTACATTTTACACGAGCTGCATACGCGATCGGAAGTTTGAAGGGCACATTGTTTGAAAACGTTCAAATATCCTCGGTTACTTTTAAAAATTGCATTTGGTGCAATAAAACCTTATCGAGGAGCAAGTGTATAGAGATTGAAATATAAACAAATTAACCAAACTTTAACGCAATATTTCAATTCAGAACTGTTGTGCATTGTGCATTTTGTAATGAAAGACAACATCGTTATTGAAAAAATTAGGAAATAGTAATTTTTGTATTAAGTGCGCAAAATAAGTTTTTTTTATGGCGCGTGAGAATGTCAATTTTCCCCGAGACCGTTAGGTCGGGGCAGAAAAGTCATTCGAACGCCATAAAAACACGAATTTTGCCACGAAATACAAACAACGTTTTTTCTACAGCCGTCAAAAAAACAATAAAAGATTCTCTGCAACAAAATCATACGTATATAGAAAATAAGTCGAGTAATATTATTATGTACGTAACGTTTTATATGTGTTGTAACTAAGGAAATGGTGTTCCAAACCCGTTTTTTCACTGCTAGCCGTGAAGAAATATTATTTTTAAGATACTGCATTGGTAACTAGCGTTTACATAGTTACAAACGAGTCCGGTAGATAAAATTTACCGGCATAGACCAGTAGTAGAACTACCGGCCGGTAAATTTTATCTACCGGACTCGTATCCTAAAAAATCTTATACGATACACGACCGGTAGCATTTTTATGGCCTTGCCAAACATACAGGTCTCGCCTTACGGGCTCAAACTGTAAAGTATTGGCGCGGCCATAAAAATGTTGCTACCGGTCTAATAACGTAAATAGCTATTTTTCACGTGTTAAAAAAAAGTTAAACTACGCGTATCTATAGCGATGCATAAATGTCACGATATTTTTTGACGGCTGTAGAAAAAATCTATTTGCATTTAATTGCAACATGGTTAGAGAGGTTGGTATGGACCAGCTTCATTCTGAATCCGAGAATGTTACATTTAAACTAATTTTGAACAACAAAACCTATCGAGAGACATATATATACTTATGGATTGGAGTATGAATAAATTTACCAAATTTTAACGCAATATTTCATTTCGAAATTTATTACTTTGCATTCAATTGCAACATGGTTAGAAATTAGTTCGACCTGTGGTAATCTGAATCTTATAATGTTACATTTAAAGCATTTCAACTAACGTGACGTTGCAGCAAATTTACAAGCTAAAGAGAGTAGTATTTACGGACTGGCGGCAAACCAGTCACGGTACAAAATGGTGATTTGTGCACCCAGACGGGTATGCACTCAAGATGTATATCCTATTTGTAAATATTCCACACATAAATATTGTACATAAAGTTGGCAGATAATGCGCATGCACAGTTATTACTCTTATTGCACAAAAAAATTTCCACAGGTAGACGTTAAATGTTTAAGTGACTATACTTGAACAATAAGCCCCTCAAGAGGGTGTCAAATTAGATTGTTACATTGCCCCAACCTGTTAATATCTAGTCCTTCGACAATCTTTACTTCGGGTAGTGTGTCGTCGAGAAATGGGGTGGGGGTTATTTTCCGAAAAGTCGGAAGTAGATGGTTGATTTGGCGCCACGAACTCTATACTTAGATTCATGTTTGCTCCCCTAGAACTAATGATATGAAACTATGTTTTGGGGCGAGATATGCGATAACAATCCCCGCTAGGACTTATCCTTCATTATATTAATATTAGATCTGCTAACTGCTGTACAACACTTAACAGAGCACGAAAATATACAGTAAAATAAACGCGAAAGCTAAAAAAAGCATCTTCTGTATATCGTTAATATCAACGGGGTTACATTTAAATATACTTTTAATAAAGGGAAATTGGCTCTTGGAAACTTCCTCCGAATGCAAGCTACTCTATAATTTTAACTATTTATTCAGCAAGTCGCCTAAAAAGCAAATAATTCAAAAAGCAGCGGTTTTAAATAGGCTAACGGTTCTCCATAGCTTATTGCGAGACGCCTAAAGTCGGGGTAACTGGCAATCCTTTTAATTGAAACACACTCGGACACGAAGACCAAAGCTACTGTTGCGAGATTAATAAGAACACTTAAGTACAAACACTTGCATTTATTTTTCTGCCGTTTACAGAACACTTAAGTTTAATAGCGTTGTTTCTTAACTTTACGTGTTTACATCTTCTTATTAACTAACTTAAGTCCATTCTGACCAAGAAAGCTCGGTGGGCGTTTACAAAGTTCCCAATAACCTATCAGAGCTGGTCTAAATTTTGGAATTTTGGCACGTACACACGGACGTGATAGTTCATAATAGTTCTATGAATTTTAAAAGTTTGAGGCTTTCCCACGGTGAAATGTGGTTTGCTCGGACCCTTTGGAAATTACTGCTATAAAGGATTAAAATTCTACTAAAAGCATTTGGTCCCAGCTGCAAATAATTTTTATGATCGAGTTGCAACCGTTGCTTCTTTTGATCACGTACCGGTCATATACATCACTCAATATTTCGGTTTATGAAGTAAACCCTGCATAAACTTACTCTAATCTACTCGTTAGATTGGAATATCTCCAGCTTCCCAAACGAAAGGCACGTTTCTAAACATCCGCTTGTTGTAATTTAAATATGACATTTTTCCTACGAATTTTACCTTAAAATATTATACAGATGGCTTACAGCTAACTAAAGTACAGTATATTCCTACATAGTTAATTTCATTAAAGAACGCAAATTGTAACAGTTGCCCCCGGATTAAGATAGTCTTTGGGGTTTAAATCTATCGATTTTTACACCACAAGACGTTCTTCTTTCGCACTTAAACAATACCAGTCATAAATCTCAGAACTATATGGTCTCATCATGCTTACCCTAATTTAACTAACCTACGTGAATTAACATCAGTTATTTGGTGTAATTGTCAGTACTACTTTGGTTCTCGGTGACTTAACTAAACAAAATACCTAGATAAGGAATCCACGTTTCCGCATTTCTTTCCCGGTTTATAGAGAACAGTGAAATTTAACATTTGTAAAATTAATGACCACCGCAGTAATCTGCCATTCTTATTGCTCATCTGCCGTAACCAGGTCAAAGGACACTGATCCGTTTCTACGGTAAAATGGCTCAGAAACAAATAAGGTTTTAATTTTCCGACTGCCCAGACTAAAGCTGCACATTCGAGTTCACTTGCGCTATAAGCTTGCTCCCTATCCGTGAGTTTTTTGCTCAGATACAGTACCGGATGCTCTTCTTGATTAGCATCTCGTTGCGATAAAGTCACCCCAATTCCTCGCTTCGAACAATCGGTTTGTACTATAAATTCGCGGGAATAATCTGGAGCTCTCAACACCTCCGAAGCACTTAAGATTTCGGTGTCTTCTATTTCCAGTTCTGGAAGATCGAGTTCTGCTCCTTCTTCCCCAGGTTGTTTGATTACTATCGCAATGACTTCAGCCTTTTCAAAATAAGGTTTCAACAAATTGAAGTGGACAAGAGTTTGTTTACGTTTTCCCGAAATTTCTTTAATTATATAATTCGATCGGAAATTTTCTCCACAATTTCTTTGGGTCCAGTCCATTGCATCTGCAATTTGTTGGTCCTGGCTTGCTGATACAACATAACCTTCTCGCCAACCTCGTAATATGAAGCCTTCGCCTTCAGATCATAATAACCTTTTGCTTTGGTTTGCGCTTCCAAAGTCGCCGTTTTCGCGATTTCCTGCATTTGCCTTAGTCTATCGAGTAACTTTAATATGTACACTACTACCGGTTCGTTGGTGTCCTTTTCAACCCACAACTCCTTGATCATGTTTAATGGAGATCTAATCTGACGTCCGTAAACCAATTCTGCGGGACTAAATCCGTGTGCCGCGTGCGGTGCACATCTCAAAGCGAAAAGCGCTTGATCGATATATTCATCCCACTCATTTCCGTGTTCGTAACACAACGCTCTTAGGATTCGCTTGTATACGCCGTGGAATCGTTCTACTGCATTTGATTGCGGATGATATGCTGAACTGTGTATGATTTTTATACCACATCGGTCAAGAAATTCGGTCGTTAGATTGCTGGTAAATACAGTGCCCAAATCCATCTGGATTTCGGATGGAAATCCTACTCGTGAAAATATATTTAATAACCCTTTTACCACCGCTTCAGAATCTGCTACTTTCAATGGGATCGCGTCAGGAAATTTTGTGGCACTACAAATTAGCGTTAGTAGATATCTGTTTCCCTTCTCGGTTTTCGCTAAAGGTCCTACAATATTCACATTTACTCGCTTATAAGGTTCGGTGATTACTGGCACTCTACACATTGGAGCTTTTCTTCTATCAGTGGGCTTCCCTACGCGCATGCAAACGTCACAGCACTTGATCTTGTTTTTCACGTCTCGTCCCATCTGATTCCACCAATAATTCTGCTTGATACTGTCAATGGTTTTGTTACAACCCAAGTGTCCCATCCACATGTTATCATGTGCGATATCTAGCAACTTGCTTTGTAATTTTTCTGGCACCATCACTTGCTCAAAGCTCCGACCTAATTTGTCAGTAATTCTCCTGTGCAGTATTCCATAAGCAATGTAGAATTTTGCTCCATTGTTCTCCTTCTTTGATTCTGCCATCTCAAAATACTCCTTTAATTTTGGGTCTTCTAATTGCAGCATTCTTAAGGTTGTCGGTGTAAGTTGTGTTATGTCCGAGTAGTCGATATCCGATTTAGGTATTGAAAATTGTTCGTCCTTTTCCAGGCTCGGTGATTTATACCCAATCTCCTTTTCTGCTTCTTCTCCCTGTTCGTCGGAATCTTTTCCGTCTTCTGAACTCTTTACTTCGGCATTCGTTTCTTTATTTTCATCGTGAACCTTTTCCTTTTCCATTATAGCTTTCGCCTGCGCTCTCGTTAATGCGAGCACTTGTTGAATTACCACATCATTTTCCTTCGGCAGCATCTCCCACG
The DNA here is from genome assembly GCA_940337035.1 of Agriotes lineatus. Classification (NCBI taxonomy): domain Eukaryota; kingdom Metazoa; phylum Arthropoda; class Insecta; order Coleoptera; family Elateridae; genus Agriotes; species Agriotes lineatus. The sequence goes on from OW679194.1 coordinate 43,832,284, forward strand.
TTCTATTCGATAGCAGATACGTATAATCTCGAGGCAAACGATTCGCTACAGCTGCTTCAGTTTCCACCTGAATTTCTGGCAAATTAAATTTTACCTTCGCAACTGGTAACGCCACATATTCTTCATTCAGGAGTCCTTGCACATATACATATTTCCCTGTATAATCGGCTCCTTTGATTAAATTTGTGTGCACGATATCATAGCTGGCTCCGCTATCTCGTAGTAATTTTGCTTCCACTCCATTTACTTTCGCTATTATGGTATAAGGTTCTAGCAGACCTTCCTCGTTCTTGCTCTGGCCTACCGTTGCTAAAACGACTTGTGTTTTGGGACATTCCGGTGAACCTTTATAGTGACCTACTGCCCCACATCCAAAGCACTTCCCCGGCCTTCGTCTGTCGAAACTGCGTTTGTCCAAGTTTTCCTTGACAACACTTTCCGTTTGCACCTGACTTTTCCCTAAGTCATTTTTCAAGTTCGACGTCGTTGGCTTAGTTTCGAACTTATTTTTCGATGTCTTGAAGTTTCCATTATATTGCCGTTCCGTACCTGGTCCTCTTTTGGTGACGTATGTGTCTGCATGCTCTGCAGCTTCCTCCATCGTCTTGGACTTGTTTCGGTCCTCCACCCAAAATTTCATCTCCCCTGGCAACGAACTATAAAATTTCTCCAAGCACATCAGTTGAGTTAGCTTGTCGAAGTTTCCTTCCGCTTCTTCGCTCTTGATCCATTCCTGGAAATTGGTTTTTAGTTGGTATGCAAATTCCGCATAACTCTGGTCAGTTTTCCGTTTCCCGTACCGAAATTTCGTTCTAAAAACTTCTGCTGTTAGCTGATATTTCTTGAGCAGACTAGCCCTGACTTTGTCGTAATCTTTGCTGTCCTCTTCTGTTAATCGAGCCACGACCTCATTCGCTGTTGGTGACAACACACTCGTCAATCGAATTGGCCACGATTCCTTGGAGAAGTTCAATTGCACACAAACCCGCTCGAAATTCGTTAAATACAATCCCATGTCACCGTCATCCTTGAAAGGTTGCAATTGTTTTGTCATATTCAAGGACATATTCCTAATTGCATTGACATCATGTACATTATTTTCATTTGCCGTTTGAGCTTGGGCCTGAGCAATTTTCACTTGAGCATCTAATCTAGCTACCTCCAATCTTTCTTCTCGCTCCCTTTCAGCTAATTCTAACCTTTCTCTCCTTTCAGCTAATTCTAGCCTTTCTCTTCGTTCCTTTTCAGCTAATTCTAATTTTTCTTTTCGTTCCCTTTCAGCTAATTCTCGTTCCCTGCTAGCTAATTCTTCCCACTTGTCCTTCCGAGGGTTTTCCTCCCAGGCACCTAATTCTACTTTAATGTCCTCTACCGAATGTTGAGCCTTAATCAATTCTTCTATGATCTCTGCCTTTTTCTTTTTCTTCGGTAATTCCAACAGATTAGCAACGTATTTTAATTTGTTCACCGAAAAAATACTGTATTCGGAAACCATTGTTTCTTTTAAATGAAACACTTGATAAAATTTAAATTCTGTAAACCAGGAATTTTGCGTAACCCGTAAATTACCTATCGCTGCTGTAAAAACTTAACTAGTTCACAACCCGTCGAAAATTTACTATTACTGACAACTACGAGCAATACCTGATCTTATTATTTCAAAAAAATATATACACAACCTTACTAAATCGCATAATAAGACCATATAATCCCGAAATAAAAAACAAGCATTACTTACGCACAACTGCAATTTTCTGTTTTCCCCGCTGTGCTGTCGTCTTATTCCCACAGATCTGGACGCCGCCTCCCTGTCCTGAAGCCGCTTCCCTGTCTTGTTTCCTGGAGTTTCCGCCGTCACTCACTTCGACACATTTACTGGCTTTTACTGCACTGCACTGGTTTTTCTTCGTTGTCAGTTTTACTGACGTTGTTCCCAGAATGCTGCCTCGCCGCACCTTCGAATGACTGCCCTCCTGTTGTCTGGCCACCTCCACGGATTCCTTGCCGTCACCTCCTCGACGCTTGCTGGTTTTCCAACGTTTCCACTCTTACGTGACGCCGTCCCCAGTCCTCTACGCCGTTCCCGGATTGACCGGTCCCGTTGGACCACGGAATTTCCTGCATTCACTCCTCGACGCTCCTGGATTTTATCTACGCCGCTTCCCGGAATGACCGCTTCCGTTGTACCGCCTCAATTTATTAGATGCTTTTTCTGTCCTGTTCACGTGCTTCCCTTTGTATATTTCAACGCTTGCACTTGGACCGACTTCGAAACAAAAGCAATCTTCTGTCGTGCGATTTAAATAAGTTATAAATCACACCGCTTGATCACCACTATTGCGAGACGCTTAAAGTCGGGGTAACTGGCAATCCTTTTAGTTGAAACACACTCGGACACGAAGACCAAAGCTACTGTTGCGAGATTAATAAGAACACTTAAGTACAAACACTTGCATTTATTTTTCTGCCGTTTACAGAACACTTAAGTTTAATAGCGTTGTTTCTTAACTTTACGTATTTACATCTTCTTATTAACTAACTTAATTCTAAGTCCATTCTGATCAAGAAAGCTCGGTAGGCGTTTACAAAGTTCCCAATAACCTATCAGAACTGGTCTAAATTTTGGAATTTTGGCACGTACACACGGACGTGATAGTTCATAATAGTTCTATGAATTTTAAAAGTTTGAGGCTTTCCCACGGTGAAATGTGGTTTGCTTGGACCCTTTGGAAATTACCGCTATAAAGGATTAAAATTCTACTAAAAGCATTTGGTCCCAGCTGCAAATAATTTTTACGATCGAGTTGCAACCGTTGCTTCTTTTGATCACGTACCGGTCATATACATCACTCAATATTTCTGTTTATGAAGTAAACCCTGCATAAACTTACTCTAATCTATTCGTGAGATTGGAATATCTCCAGCTTCCCAAACAAAAGGCACGTTTCTAAACATCCGCTTGTTGTAATTTAAATATGACATTTTTCCTACGAATTTTACCTTAAAATATTATACAGATGGCTTACAGCTAACTAAAGTACAGTATATTCCTACATAGTTCATTTCATTAAAGAACGCAAATTGTAACAAGCTAAACGCGGAAAACGCAAGTCAAACAATTCAACAGTTAAAAACGTAATGCTAATAGTTCCAGATTGAATAAACCTATTGCAGTGGGTTGGCGATCCAGTCGCCGAAATTTGGCGTGTACTTGTAGTTCGATCAGCATCAACCATTTCTAAAAGTTGTTCCTCCACATTTACCCTATGTTGATTTGGCATGCCGCTCCATGACCTTTTCTAGGTACATTTTCTGTCTCTGTTCCGCGACTACTCGAAGAAAATGATTTTATCATATTTAATTTGGTAATGTACTACGTTTCTACATTCAAAATCATTTAGAACTATGGTACTTTTATGCATTAGCAACACTTTTCTGCATAGCGACGGCGATTCTGTTTACGTTTGGCAGTACTGAAGCGTATTGTTGGTGGCACTTTTAACCTATGTCAAATTCGAGGTTAGCAGATTAGATTTTGCGTCAGTTTTGACACAGACTGGCTCAAAACCTAACCTGTTAACCTAGAATTTGACATAGACTTACAATGTTACCAACAATACATTTCAGTACTGCCAAACGCATAACATCAACTGGACTTGCTTATTGTGCTTTAGTACATAGAAACGAGTTCTTCTCAGCTTGGTTATGTTTTGATATTTAGTTTCACTTTTATGTAAAACTTTAATATCTTAGATTTCTTATGAAATAATTTAAAATACCCTTAGTATACGCAACACGTTAGAAAAGAGGTTTTACTGAACTCGTATAACCGTTTAAGTACTTGCTAACGCTCGTACTCAAACCAGCCATACGTGTTCAGTAAAACATCACTTTTCTAAACGTGTTGCGTAATGTACTCTTCTGAATACGTTTGACGATCTGGAAATCTTTCCGAATACAGACGTCTTGCACGTACAGCATTTCTTTAGCAGCTCCATACGTAATAATCATATCTACATATTCTTCGTTACTGCATTTAGTCATTTAAGTCGAATTAAACACTTAATAGCTGACTGATGTATCTTAATTTTGACGTTTAAATAAATTTACACTCAAACCAACTTCTGCTGATACTTATTTTTAGTTATTATTAAATAGACAGCGGTCTCCATCAGTGAACATCAATTTTTGAGCGTTTAAGAGAAAAATTTAAATAGCCGTAATTTGTATGTTATTTATTTTTTATTAATTTCTCTAACCCAAAATTTGTTAGTAAACTCCCAAATACCCATTCCTTGAACTTAAACGTAACTTACTAACGCAGTAAAAAATGTTAGTTCATTTATTCAACTTTAACTTGCTGTAACTTTTTTACTGCTGCGTCTTGGTCAGAAGTTTATTAAAAAAATAACTGTATTTTGATCCCCTCTAGCCACCCTTTTAGTCTCCTCCGTACGTTATAAAACACCATGTATATTGTGATGGTCTTAGGCCCACGACTCGACTCTGCTAGCAGTGCAAATTAATGAACAGTTCAATAAGCACAGAGCTGAGGTGCTTTATACCGATGGGGCCACAATTATATATAACAGCAATGAGATAACATGAATAAGAAGATAACACATATTGCTTGAGTAAGAAAGAGATAAATATAGTAGCAAATATACGAGTAGGCTTGATGCTTACTTTAATTATGACATATGTCAACTAATTGTGCCTACTAAAATAATTTGGTTGTATGGTCATCTCTTTCTTACTCAAGCATTTTATTTGGTTGTTCATGTTATCTCATTGCTGTTATAACGGGTGTTCATAAACAGTCGTCATCCCAGTTGCTTTGAAAAACAAAATATTATGTCTTTGATTAATTCGTGCAACATAATGAAACGTCATTGAGTACTGTCACAGCACATTTTTTCTCAATTTTAATAGACATACGTTTCTGAAGTCAAAACCTACTGGGATGACGACTGTTTATGAACACCCGTTATATAATTGTGGCCCCATCGGTATAACTGCAATGCTAAACTTAAATTTCAAATAATAAATGCATTGGTAAAGAAATGCCAGTAATGATAAGGTAATCAAGTAAGGAACGCAAAAGGCAAAGCTCGTTTTTCACAAGGGTCGAAGGTGACTTTCAAATAAATTAAATAAGAGGTTTGGGTTTAATGAATTACCGAACCGAAAGAAATTAATAGTAAAAAAGGTTTGCTATGTGCAAGTAAAAGAAGCGTAGAATTCAATAAGACTAGTCAGTGAATTTGGTGAGGATTCTAAAAAGGTAAAGAAGCCAGAATAAGATAACAATACATTGCGAAAGAGCAATCTGAAAAAGCAGGCAGGCGGACATGAGAAGGTAATTAGAAAAGCAGGCAACGGGATATAAAGATAGCAATTGAGAAGCAAGGAACTCTTAAAATAATCAGTGCACTGAACGGTTGTGAAAAGCAGAGCAAATAATATAACGTGTTTGTGTGTGTAGCGCAAATAAACAATTTTTAAATCTAAGAAACAGACAATAAATTTACTTTTTAAGAAATTTGAAGATTTAAAACTATGTTATCAAACTTTATTCTAGAATGTATTTAAATTAACCAAAACTTATTTCCGTTTGTATTGTAACCATAGCAATAGCTTCTAATTTGTTTTAATAACGGAGGAGACCAAATGAATAATTAAATTAAGCTTGACAGTGTAAATTGTTCTCCACTTAATTATATCTTTAATGCAATAACTGAGCATTTTTCAAGCCGAAAAGTTTACCCTTTTATTATGTGCATATCTAAGTTTGAGTGGTATCGTTTGTAAAGGTTTTTGCCAACAAAAATTAAAAAAATTTCAAGATCGTTGCCGAGGATTCGCCAGCCGATCCAGCTCGAAATTTCGACAACTGCGTCCAGCCAAGATAACAATTCTAAGCCAGGGGTTTGTACTGCAACACCGTGGGCAGGACTGCAGGAGTTCTACTGGCCGCTTCAACAGCGAGGAAATCCGTTCCTGGTGTGTACCAGTGGTCGTCTCCGAGCACCGAAGCAGTTTCGCCGTTATGAAGTACCCAAATTTATCTAAAATATTAGTGTTAGCGTTCGAAAAATCAAGGTGCATGTGCAAGGAGGCCTTACTGAAGAAGTTTCGAGCATTTCCACGGCCACAGCGAAGGCGCAGTTCGAAAAATAAGCGGGTTCCCAAATTTGAGGTTATGCGAAGGAATTGAAGCCACAAGAAGCGTCCGATAAACAATTGCAAAATTTCCGGCCGCCTTCATCTGACGTCACGGAACAAATTAATGCATGTAACAAAAGCTGTTAATTACCGCCAAAGTGCAAAGATTTAAATATTTATCGTACGGATTTTCATAATTACACTGGTTTTAAACGTCAAACACCGCAGACTTGCATACGTACTCCATTTTGTAGATTTTTTGACAGTATTGCAAACAATTAGCTACCGTGCATTAAAACTAAATGAGGGGAACAGGACCGTATCAGATAATTTATAATTTACAATCAACTTTGAACCCAACTGAGTTAAAGAGTTATTGCTTTACTGAAAGCTAGCGCTTTATAATTAATTGCAGATAAATAAAATATAAAAAACGGGCACATAATCATTTATTTTTAACAAGTAAATGAAATACGAGTCACATTTTAACCACCCTAATAATTTGATAGCAGGCAAAGTTCCGTCCACAGTAAACTATTAAATCAGTGAATTGTGCATATTGGATTTTGCTGTAACTTACAATTAAATATTAATTAAAACCCAGGGATTAGAGAGGATCCATTGCAATATATCAATAACGTGGTGCTGGCTCAGATAAGCCACGCGATGCACAAGAAGCACGTAGCAGGTGAAACTTACTGTGCGTTCTTGTAGTCACTGATAATGAGTACATTACACTCACAATTTAAATAACACAAATATGCATTTAATAAATATAGCTTAAACGCTAATTTGTTTCTTCGAACAAGGTTAGATCGAGACTCACAGAAACTTTAAACCGCCATTACGTTGGAATTTTTCATCGTAGAAGGACAAAAATTTAATTGGCTACAAAAATAATATTTTTTTCTATTAAACTTATAGTTTCTGCGAGAGGCACATGTTAATATTGCCACGGTTCCAGTTCCATAGAATACGATATGATATGCCGATGTATCGGTAACTCGACTCATCAGTACGTTAGATAATCCTATAAGTCATTGGCCCTCATTTTTCTTCTTTTAAACCTGCATTTCGCCTGTACTACATTCATTTGCTGTGGACAGTGCCAAAATAATCCACCATTTGAGTATCTTAAACCGTTTAATCTACAGGGTGTCTCTAAAATACCTAGACATGGCTTAATCTCAGATTCACGGGCCCAAAATGAGATAATTTAACTGAACGTATCTATATCCAAATGCGGTTCATTAAGACAGTATTTTTCTTCAAAGTTATTTTAGAAAAATTAGCTTTATCTGTTTTTGTAGCCACCTCTGCTATAGGGGTAGAAAACAGGAAAAAAATATGATATACAGGGTGTTATAGATATGAGTACCAATATTTTAACAAGTAAGTGAACTATGAGATTTATTAATTCTGTCGTTGTTATCTCGAATGTGAAAACAAATTTATCTCATTTTCTAGCTTTCACCACATATGAGAAATGTTAAGCCACTTTTACCTTTTCCTGTAAAATTTTTTGAAGATTAACAGCTTACAGATCATCATGTATGTAATTACTTAACAAAAAAGTTGATATATAGCTACAGATAACAGCGAACACGACATGGGAAAGGTTCGGGTCATATTGACCAGCTTTTCAATTTAAATACAGTATTACTTTCTTGTTAATGTGCAGAAGTTGTAATTATAATGAAATTCGGTATATCAGTAAAACTATAGAAGTTTTTCAAAACACGCAATATTATTTTAGGCTAATTCTAGAGCAACTATCCACGTAAGTTATAAAAAACATATTTTCAAGTCGAGTGATTAGAATCGCTTGAAAATAGTCACGTACAAGTACTATAATTATTGTAGATCAAGGATCCTCAAGCACTCACGCACATTTTGGTCACATTAACCAATGAAAAGTATTATTTTGCTCTTGAAAGTAAAATTTGAAAGTATGCTACCGCTGTACTCTGTAATTATTTAATGCGTGCCACACAGGAAGCTTTTTGCCGTTTATATTAGAAAGACCAAATTTGTGTACATGTTTTTCTACCCGCTTCATTGTGCTAGGATGATTAAAGCTAACCAGACATACTTCTAATTATTTGCATTCGTAAAAGGTTATTCTATATGAACACAGGAGGAAAGAATGTAAAACTTCAATGAGTATCTGATCAAACCAGTAGTAGGGTTGTTTCCATACAGACAAAGTAATTTCGCTGGTCTTATGTAAATTTATGGAGCGCTTGTGTTGAGATTCACTTGTGTTTAATTTTCATTTCAGGAACTCAACGGGTAAACAATGTTGCCGTGTTACATTAAAATCTTGATTTGATGAAATGCGGCATCTATACACATTTACAAACTGGAAGCTATTCAGCATTTTATGCAAGTCCTAAAACATTTTGACAATAATTGTAGGTAGAACTGGGTCACTTATCCTGTAATTGCGTTAGCCTCAGCTCAGTCGAACTGCCGTAATTAAGCCAGGGCTTTGTGGAATATGAAAGTTTAAGCAAAACTTGTAGGGGATTTAGATCTATAAATAAAGAACACGCTTTCGGAACATCTAACCCAATTTTGCACAGGCATAATTCAGGAGAGGGTTGACTATTAGTATGAAAATTTAAAAGGGGTTCTTACGCTGCTGTTGAAAGAGTAATGAAAATTCTAAAAAATGCAGCCGACTTTCTTACTAATTCAATTAAAAACCCTTAATGGAGGCTTAGCGCAATCGCTAGCTACCCAAAAATGAGAACCAGCCAGCTTTATAATAACTGATTTGATTTGGGTGCCTAGTATACATTTATTATGTGGTTTGCTTTGTCTAAAAATTGTACTTGACTAGATTGATATCTGCTTGGTTTTAGACGAATTGTCAAATAAGTGACGTGACAATATACTATTCTGGAAATGTCGACAAATATCACTGGAATAGGGTAGGAGTTACACTAAGAGGATCAGCAAAGCAGTCATAAATTTCATACCACTCTCAGATAGTGTCATGTTTATACAATTGCAAGATAACCTCGTTAACATTAACATAATTCAGGTATATTCCCCAATTGCAGAAAATGAAATCGATGAATTCTATGGACAGATAAAATATTTGCTAAAAATTACTAGGAGACATAAAATATAATCAATGAGAATTTTAATGCCAAAGAAGGCAAAAGGCGGGTATAAGAGAGAGAAATCATAGAGGCGCCCGATTGGTACAGTTTTGACAGGAGGAAGAGCTTATGAGCTGTAATACACGGTTTCAGTTGCCAATATGCAGACTGTATGCCTGGAAATCTCCGCAGGATACCAAAATGGATGCTGTGAGAAACCAAATAGACTAAATCATCATAAATATACGTTTCAAGACCATTATACACGATACCCGCACTTACCCTGGGGCAGACTTATCATCAGATCACATGTTATTAACGGTAAAAGTTCAAGTGCGATATAAATAGACAAATAGGGTGGACACTCATTAACTGAAACCGTCGGAGATATGTATACAGACAACAACAATAATACACCAAAAACTATAAAAAAGTAAATAAACATAATTACAATGTGGAAGACCTGAATACAATATGGGAACGGTTAACGACAGTACTGGTAAAAGAAGCGGTAGATAACCACAACAATGTCAACAAAAGGATAAACAAGAAGTGGATGACGGAGGAAATAATAAATCTAATGGACGAATGAAGAAAATATAGAAATCGTTATTAAGAGATATACAGAGAAATACATAAAACAATTGAAACAAAAGTGAGAGAAGCCCAAGGGCGGTAGATGACCGAAAAATGTGTGGAATAAACTAAACATCACGACTACAATATTTACAAAACAGTGAAAGGGATTGGTGGTTGCTGGTATTCTTAAAAGTAGGGTTGCCGGTGTCCTACTTTATAACAAAGATAAACTAATATTGTGAGGAAGGATAAAGGTTGTGAACTTACCGGTTGACGAAAGTTTTATTGGATATTTTGCCGGCTAGTAAATATCGGCCTTTTTATAGTCTAACTCGCCGAGAGGAGTCGGGATTCCATCTACGCTGAAAAAAAAAGAAAAACGAAGGGAGAGGGCGCCAGGCCCTCGACGTCGACTATTCCTTGCGTCGGACCTTCGCAAGGTAAAGGATAAATCTAGCCAACCAAATAGCAAAAAAATAAATAACCAACAACATCTAACAATATTTATTTAAACACTGGTGCTATAGTGCAAACCCGCAAATATATATATATACATAAATAGGCGAAATGAAATAAAACAAAGCAGGCTATAAGCTACCGCAACATCTAACATAACTCAGATTTTGTTCACGTAGGCGCAATAATTATCACACACCCTGTGAGGCAGAGCGGGGCAAAACGAAGCTATGCAAGCGTATGGCTAACTTAGAACTGCGAGAATTAGCTCGAATGGATATTAAGACTTGCCTTCAAAATTTCTAAATGGCGGGAACGCCGTACGTTTGTATGGCCATACGAGAACGAGGGGTTCCTCAATGTAAACTCATTATTCTGTATGGGATGATTTAAAAATAACAAAACGGCCTGAATATGCTTTTAAAATATTGATTCACAATGAAATTCCGAAAATAATTCATCGGAGGTTGTACTCTAAGCGATAGGGTGCCGGGGTAGGTTCACGAGCCACAACCGAAAATAAATTACTTCATCGTTAAGTTAACCTCAGTACTTGGGATATTGTACTTGTGCGAAATTGAGGCCCAAGATGCTGCTAAAAGGCAGCGAGACACGACTAATACGTGCCGTAGCTAAGTGCGTACATCCTACTATAATATCTTACAGTCTAAAGCAAAACTTCAGTGTATTAATCTGCAAAATTTTGTAGGAGCTCGATTATAAATTCCAGTAGAGCCGAAGGCACTACCAATGGGGCCTGGAAACTAAGAAATTAGACCGCTAGTGTAGCAGTTAGCATGCACAATAACGGCGTCCCGAGTTCATAAGTTAGCATAAAGGTGAGTTGTGGCAACTTTAGACAGTAGCATTCCAGTAAACGATGAGCACAAGAAATACAGCCAGTCCCAAGTCTAATATAAAACTGCATAGAGTGGGACGAGCTGTATAACATTCCCTGACAATTTTTATGAGAAATGTTCGCCTTATCAAATAAATACACATGGCAAGACGATTGGTATAGCATGCCATATAACTGTGAGAAAGGTTCGCCTAATCTAAATATAACACACAAAGCAAGACGATTGGTATAGCGTACCCTATAACTGTGCGAAAGGTACTCACCCATGTCTAATTATTACGCATGTTTCCTTGCAGTCATGCATCTGGGCTTTCCGAGATGGATGGAGCCGAGTGCGCTGGCTTCCGACAGCAGTTCAAACAACGCAGGTAGCCTTGCTTTGGGAGCCGGAGGAGCTGCGAGAGGGTGGCAGGTATGTAATAAGCGAGCTCCTATTCCCTAGCAGGAACCGTGACAGGTAGATTGCGAAATCCAATTGCAATACGTCAAATTATAAGAACACATGGCTGGAACTCGGCATAATTGCGTCCCATAAAAAATTGGCTAAAAACGTACAAAATTCCCAAATAATCTCTCGAACGTGAGGCAAGAACTATCTTGGGCTTACGTAACGTTGGAGTGAAGCCAGAGTGGACGTGCAAGGGTAACGTTGACCCGAAAATCCGTCGAGGCGACGAGACGTAAGTAACTTAACAAAACCAATAATTACGAACGTCGTAAAAGGAGACTTGTACTCACAGATCCTCCACATAACAAGACGGAGTGGAGCTACAGCAAACAGCTCATAAATGAAGCACAGACTCGGGGAACAAACAGCTTGAACGAGATTTGAAATGGGAGAGTGTACTACAAATTACAAGTTATCAAAAACTTTCCAAAATTTGGGCAAGAGGATCCACAAAAAACCTCCTGAAAAAATTCAACTGTATCAAGAGACAACAACATTGCTCTAACAACAAATCAGGAGAGGAAATTTAGTTATAATTATTGCGCATACGGTTGCCTAACCACCAGGCTTAAACGTAAATGGATTTGGGCAAAATAAATTTATATTATAAAAATCTAGCTGATTACTAGGGGGGTTGCATGCAAAACCACCTATTAAATATAATGACAAGCTTAAAACTAGACTACCACTAGCTAGACCTTCACTAAGGCATGCGAAATTACAAATTGAAGCTACTTAGAAATGCCTAAAAATAAAATTTAGTTAATAAATTGTTCCAATACAGGGGAGGCTACACAAGAACCGTAACAATATCCAATGAAAACAATATATTGTTATGGTATTATTACAGGGGTTTAAAATCAGATTAATAAGCTTAAAAGAATACAGTAGTAAAAATTACAAAGATAAATTTAAGTATAAAATGGATATGAAAATTATTAAAACGTATTTGGTAAAGGGAGGAAATAGAATTTAAAATTCAATTAATTGAAGTTACATAAAAAACAGTAGGATTTTTACATAATTAAATTTATCTGAAATGAAAAGGGGAATTAAGGACAAATACTTTTTCGAGATATACTATTTAACAAAGTGGGTATTAGACAAATATAATAAAGCTTCTATAGTGTTTTTGACTGTAAAATAGATACTAAACCAGATCACTCAGGAAATATTTATTGATTAGTATCATAAAATTTGATACCAAAGGATGTAGTACAATTTGTAGAGGTTGAAATTATAAAACAAACCTTTATAAAAGTATTAAGAAGCTATTTGGTGTATAAAAAGGTTAAAAATTTAAATTAAACTGGCGTGGTGTACAAATAAAAATTAAAATGTTAAACGGATAAAAGATGTTCAGACTATATGGATGGAGAATACCAAAGTAATGCAGTTATAATCTACAAAAGCAAATTTCTGGAAGGGTATGCTGAACTGAGTTTATTGTCAAACTAAATTGCATCATCTGAATTGGACAACAAGGAATGGTTTTTACTGGAAGTGGTTTACATCGAGATCACTAGCAGAGTGAGCGTTTATGGAGTAGATAGCAGATTTTCATCTGAAGGGGTTCTAATTCGACAAGCTCGTCATTGAAGTGACATCTTATAACTTGAATCTAGTCGAGGTTCGTGTTACCACGTCGTCGGTAGCTTAAGGATTTTGGTAGGACGAAGTGGATGATGATTGCTGCTGGCATTGCTGTGAAAGAGGCAACCCTCTAGGTGTCTTGTAGTGTTTTTGGGCAGGGAAGACTTTGAGGATCCAGGTGTGTTTTTGCCGGAGTTCGTGAAGACATTGTTATTGGAAGTTGGGAAATCTTGGTGAAGTTGCTGGATGCATTGGGCTTGGTAGAGGAGAGTGTCGAATCTAATAACAGGTAACAAAATACAGGTATTTAATATAATAAAAACTGAAAGGAGATAGAAATAGTGAAGTGAGGTCATTTTAATGAAAGAAGTACTTACCATTTGATACTGTTGAATGACAAAAATGTAACGTATTTGTAATTAATTTTGAAAAAAAATATTTGAAGTGTCAAGTGACAGACGTAAGTGTTGCATAAATAAAAACAATTAAATTTCAGAATAGAAGCAGTCTCGATTATAAAGAATCCGACCTGTGTTTCAGGCAGGTGTTTTCTACCAAAGCTAACGGTTTAATAACCTTGATCATCCATAATTTAAAAAGGGAAAATGAGTTAATTAAAATTCAATTTTAAAAAGAATTGATTGAGAATAAACTAAAGTAAGGTTTAAGTCAATTATAACATAACAAAGGCGTTGCAATGTGGTAGAGTTATAATTACAATATTTAGAAAATGGGGAGGATATATATCAGAGCTTTTCTTGGAAAATAGGGCAGAGCCAAGTGAAGGCACGCACATACAGGGTGTTTCCTGAGGTAACCGACAAACTTACACAATGTGTTCTAGAGGTGATTCTGAACAAAAGAAAACATATAAACTTTAGGTCAATTCCTTTCCATTGTGAGATAACGATAAACGACAAAATGTTCATCAATTTTTTATTTTATTTTATTCGGAACTCCGCCAACAGCCGTTAGGCCAATTATAGGCGTCACTGTACATTTTATGGGGACTTCCAAACCCACTAACGACTATCATGATGTTATTATAACAACCGGGACCAACTTTTTTCCGTGATAGCCGCACCACGAGGTGTAAATTTAAATCAATCTTAGTTGTTAATCAAGTGTTGCTGGTAAAGTTTTCCAGTCAGTTTTTCTGTGGGCTAATTTTGGGGCAGGAGATGCTGGTGAAGTGTAGTACAAGCAGGTAATTACGGGCAGATATTCCGAGTCTAATTCATCTATTAATATTTCATGTATCAGATTGCAGAGATGTTTATCTAATGCTACATCCGATGTGTCTAGTTTGTGGTCAGCTCTGTACCACCGCCCGCTCCAGTATCAGGCCATGCTCTAGCTTTTGTGACGTCACATTAGAAAACTGAGCCGATGCATTGAATCATACGCTGCGATCCAAAACTTCAGATATTTTCGTGAAACTTCTTTTAAGCTATACACTTCAGGTAAAATATTAATTAAATAAAACTTTTCGTGATGCCTCTAAGATATATTTAATCAACACCAATTTAAATATTAGGCGCTCGATAATTTTTTTGCTTTCCTATTGACACTGCTATTATGAGCTTCACTGTGAATTTGATCTCTGGTTACTTTAAAGCAGTTGTTTAGTAAAATATTTACAAACTTTTAGGATGTAATTCTTCATTAAATTTAAATACTACTAGCATTCACATGTACGTCTTAAATATTATGTCCTTATAGTCTACTGCTTTTAGGCCGAAACTACGGAATAATTCGTATAGAAGCAAATAAGATCTTTTCAGGTGTGTTTCAGTGTCCTGAATAGAAGCAGCAAAAGTCCCGAGGATGGGGTTGTATGCATAAAATTTGGCAACGCTGTAATGGGCTGAAATTGGGCTTAAAAATCATTTTTCGCGAATATCTCGGTATCTATCGACTCTAAGATAAAAACACATCAGAGCGAAAGTAAAGGTAAGGAAGTTGCCTAAAAAAGGTAGAGGATCATTTTCTCGTAAATGCGATCGTTTTTGTCAAAATCTTGGATTGAACTTACGCGATATTTAGATAATTAAAGTACTCTATTCCACACTGTAATGGGTACGGTTCATCAAATATCGCTACAATATTTTTGTGTATTATAGTTTATATTTAAGACATGTATGCGTGCGCATAATGCGGTGATTTTGAATTGTGCGCTGGTCAGACTTCGGGGGTGCAGGGACAAGGGTGATAGCGGCAGATGCGAGAAGCCAGAGGGTAGAAGCTAGCATCCCGTGTGAGATGTGGACGTTAATTGTTTCACCCGGCGTGATCCCTTGTTTCGACGCGAAGGAAAACGAAGCCAGTGTGAGAAGGTGAACTAATTGGAGCAGTGACGATAGCTCATTTTGGTCCAACGAATTAGTTGGCAGCAAAATCAGAGGGTAACCTGCAAACACGCCAAGGGTGGACGCTACCGCCAAATTCAAACATGTTCCGGCCATCATAGCCCGAGCCGCTCAACCTTTGAAATCTTAGCAACGGCACCGTGAACGAGCTAAATGGACAATACAAGTAGTTATTTTTAAGAACTAATATAGCATAAGTAGATTACTAATCCTTAATTAAGTAGAGTAGTATAATATCAGCTAACGATTAGGGAATTAGGGTCCATTTAGTTCTATGTATGCGATAATTGGTGTTTTTCATAAATTGTTAACTGTAAAGGCTTTTTATTTATTGCTATCTCCCGTCGCCCCATTGCAGTAACCTGAATCGCCCTGAGTGTGGTCTCAGTTGCCGAAAGTGAACTAGAAGCCGAGGTAATTAGTTATAAACCAAGCAAAAATAAATTAAATTAAATGATAAGATTAGGTAGCATTTAAAAAGGCACCGCTACAACACCACCCTTGATGTTGAGTACTAGGTGCGTTTTTTTATGTCGTATCCTTTGTGGGCCTGCTCCACAACTGTAATACTTATATAAATGTTGTAAAATTATTCACTTTGCTTTTCGTCATTTATTCGTACTATAAATTCATTATATGTATGTATGTATATTATGATTGTTTCTTTTTCTGACGAGTCTTCAATTGGTTCAGCGTTCAAGCAATATTGTCCACAGCAGTTGCCGCAAACTGGTGAGCAGCAAAGCCCCAACCTTCGACAGCCACATAATGATCCACAACCTTTCGAACAATTGCAAAAAATCATGTTCAAAAAAGGCAATCAGGCTCCTGCGTTGACATGTTGTTCTTGGCCACAATATATTTTATTTTGACATCCACTTCTACCCTTCAGGATTCGATTCATTACCTAACAATTTCTGAACATGAAAGTAAAGACAAAATAGATGCTGTTGAGCTGCGTCAAGAGTGGGTGGTAATAAATTCAATTTCACTAGTCTGCTTCTGCTCACAGCGATAGTTATTGATAGATACTTTTTAAGCGGGAGCACTATAAATTGCGAGAAAAAAATTGATTCCATTTGCAGAAAACAAGTTACGAAAAGTATCATTTTTATTGGAAACCTCAACTGCAGTTTTCAAGTCTTGCCGTTTTTCAACGGTTCCCGAGCTGCAGTCTTGCCTTTATTAAAAAGAGCAGATGTCGTATCGCAACCAGAGAATGCGTGCAAAAATAATACGTGATCTCAAAGCTTATTGCACTGATCGAAGCTTCGTGAATAATACATTTTTCCTGCGACGTTTTCCCTGCCTGGCTTAAGAAGAAAAATTTCTTTGTGGGCATGTTCAACAATGAAACTATTAGCTTCAAACTTTTCTCTCAGCAATCTGATTTTATTTTGATTGTTTGAAAGAAGCTTCTCTTGGCTTACAGTTGCAACCATCTGCTCACTAAAGTACGTGTAGTTATCAACAGATGAAGATTTTGACGACCGGCGTAGTTGCTTCATAGCATTCACACCAGTGATGGGAAGTTTCGATACTTTTGCGGACTCGTTCATTCCAATCCCATTCCGCAAGTGGATCGAGTCCATCGGATTCGATCTTCGGATCGACATCGAAATTGAATGTGCATTTCAGACACCGGGGTCCTCGGTCATTCCGGACCTGGAACGAACAACGCGCGTATCTTTGTTTTGGTGAGTGAGTGGTCACGCAGTCGGTAATTCAGTATGTTTAGACACAGTATATATACTTCACAGGGTTTGTTTATACTGTGGTTTAGATGTCTCAAACATCAATTGGGCACATGCAAAGCCGCCAAAAGCCATAAATCACTGATAACTGATAAAAAAGCATGCAACTTCGGCCGTATCATGTGTCGCCTGTCGACGTCGAGCCTCTAAAACGAACACCATCATCATTACATATATGACTTTGCAAAACTTCTTGAAATTTGGATGAAATCTGTTGTTATTCCACTCTACACGAAATAAGTTATGATCTCGCTTAAGCAGTTTAATGAGCCATATCAGCTTTTGTTAAAAATTATAGAGAACGGAATTTACAAAAAAAAAATTATTAGCAACTCGCTATTTGGATCTTAAAGTGATTTGGAAAAATAGATGCACTTTTTAGCATAAATGTTTGTTAAGAAGTGTAGAGAAATTTAAAAATCGGCATATATCTGCTTTATAGACCTTTAAAATACCTTCTATAGGGTACAACACGAGAAATTACTGAACGCTCTTAAAGACGTTGGACTTAAGGGAAAGGATATTAGATTCATAAGGAATGTATATTGGAATCAAACATCTGTGGTACAAATAAGTGACGTACATACGCAAAAATGTCTAATAAAAAGAGTGTTAGATAGGGATGTGTCTTGTCCCCGGTCGTGGTCGACATACATTGTAAATATATTACTTTCCTCGTCTAAAATACCAAGAAAGTATTTAGCCCAAGGTCGATCTGAAGCTTTATATAGGAAACCATGAACAAATTAGAGACAAGCTGAAATTTGGTATATAAGTTTGTATTGGAGTCCTTAAAATACCACCAAACCCCACCGGTAATCCGCCGTGCCTGTCACCCCTAAACTACTACTGAAAGGGGTAAAAATCGGATATTTTTTTTTAGTTTTTTGGCAATATCCTAAAAACAAAGCTATATGCGAAAAAATATGAAGACGGAAAAATTAAAGAGCATACCATTTCCTACAAAATCATTCTTACCAGTTATACTTTCCTTTATCAGTGGCCGAGTTATGATATTTTCAATAACTGGGTATTTTGTAAAAATACTCCCTTGACATTAAATATACATAACAATGTATATGGATATTTTGGTAAATACATTTAATACAGTATTACGTCAATAAATTAGAAAAAAAGAGCATACCAGTGGAGTACTACTATATTTCTGATTTTATACATTAGTTTTTATTAGTTAATAGAACTTTAACATTTTACGTGCCTAGTACATGTAACAAAATATTTATTTTAAATATCCGTGGAATTTCTGTTAAGGATTGAGAAAACTTATTTTAATATTAATAATATTTAAAACGTCTTACTTATCATTATGGTCATAGTGTCACTGTTGTATTTAATGGATACCAGCAATTAAGTGCAAAAACAATAGAACAAAATCGCAGATCCATGGGTAGAAAAATGACACCAACTGTAGAAATCTTTAATTCATCAGTTGTCAAATTTTCACAAGAAGATTTTTTTGTCAAACACATCAAATAAGCAATGTCTTATTAAACAACTTGGAAAGTCATTGCCGGAAAAGGGAATTAAATATGTATTTTCAGATGATGATGCGGATACGCTTATAGCAATAACTGCTACAGCACTGAGTGAGACGTGTGAAGGGGCCGTGTTTGTAGTAAGTGAAGATACTGATGTAATGGTTCTATTGATCCACTACGCTAAACATAATTTGAATGTGCTACGCCCAGAAAGAAGTTCAAAACCAAATAAAATTACTAATATTTCAAAGTTGCAGCATAAGTTGGGACCTTTAAAATGTTCTTCCTGCCATGCACGCCATTTCCGGATGTGATACTACATCTGGCCTGTTTAACAGGGGAAAAAATTAATTTGGTCAATACTGGAAAAAAGAAGTTGTTTGATCCACTTGAAGAATTTTACAATCCAAATATATCCAAAGACAGATTGAAGACCTTAATTTCGACATTTTTTATTTCCGTATAGGTCAACAATAGAGCAATTACTGATTTGAATAACGTCAGAGATGCATTCTCTGCCAGCAGTATGTAGCAAAGCAAAGTTTAAATAAAGATTTTAATCGGGTTTCCCTTCCACCGACCACAAATGCAACTCAATACCATACATTTAGAACATTTCATCAGGTAAGTCCAGCAACCCTACATACATATCTTGTTTACATGTATGATTAACTTTTAGGTTCAAACATGGTTGAATAATAGCTTACCACTCCAGGACTGGGGATGGATGTCTACTGATTCCGGAATCTCTCCAGTCCAGATGGATCAAGATATAGCCACCAATGGATCATTAAAGAAATATTTTGCAACTGTTCATCAGGTGTTGCAAAAATGCATGCTCATGTCGTAAAATGGGCCTAAAGTGTACCTTGGCATGTGCACAGTGTAATGGTATTACCTGTTTTAATATGGCAGTTGAGGATTTACAGGCGGATGACAACATCTAAACATGCAGATAAATTATATTGGGTAATAAGTAATTAAAAACATACATTGCATTCATTTACCTAAACGTAACCTGTAAGTATTTTAGTTTATTTAAGAAAAAGCAACTGTGCTACTTACTACATAAAAAACTCATATTTATGTATTATTATAGTTTTAATGTGTTTTGGTGTAAAAGACGTAACATGTATTAATGTAATGTAATTATATTGTGCAAATGTGTATTTTTAAAAAATACCCAGTTATTAAAAATATCATAACTCCGCTACTGGTAAAGCAAAATAGAACTGCTAAACGTGATTTGATGCTCTTTGATTTTTCTGTCTTCATATTTTTCCTTATATAGCTTTGTTTTTAGGATATTGGCAAAAAAAACTAAAAATATTCCGATTTTCACCTATTTCAGGGGTTGTTTAGGGGTGACAGGCACGGCGGATTACCTATGGGATTTGATGATATTTTAAGGAACCCAATACAAACGTATATACCAAATTCCGATTGTCTCTAATTTGTTCATGGTTTGACTGGATCGACCCTGGGCTAATTGGAATCGCGACAAAAACAACTTCTTCAGATCTTTCGTTTCAGGATTTCTAAATGACGAAAACAGGTTTTGTCAATTGCTCCTGTCTGTCTGTCTTCCTATCTGTCTCTCTGCCTGTTGGTGGTATAACTGAAAAACTATTTGTTGGAGAACGACGATATTTTGCACGCAGACTATAAGCCTACCTGGCATGAACCGGAGAAATTTTCAGACAAATATATACGAGGTGAGCACCTTAAAAATACTAAGTTTTATTTATTTTTGTATTAAGTGAGAAATAGATGAAAGTGATAACTTGCACATAGGTCAGGCTTTACACTTGACAAAATAGAACCCAACAGATACAGGAGAATGTCGCAAGAGTCAAAACGTTTCAACAATACGACCGTTCTGCTAAATACAGCTTCGTGTCGTCGCACTCGTACCAGTGGCTTAAAGTACGTTTTTTTCCTATAAAAATTTTCAAGGTCAAGATAAAATTGGCAAAACTTGCTTTTTAAAATTATTAGAAAATTTATTTTCGTCAGGTTTTTCTCTAAACGACTGGTGCCATTTTGACATTTAAAATTAAATGTCAGCTTTTCTATTTTGAAACTGAATACGCGTAAAAACGGAATCTTTTAAAATTAAATGTAAAATAAGCTTTTCTGAAGTGTGCAGAGGAACTGTTGGATCTGCATCCTAACACACCAGAAGAAGACGTTTACGAAAGATTAGCAAGAGGTTTTGATGTACATAGAACTTTAATGCCAGATTTTAAATTTCCCAATTTCCACCCTTCTATAAAGTTACTAAAACAAATTTTACCAACATATATTTTTTAAAGGAATCCAAGTTATGCCAACATAAACCCTAAATTCTTTGACCTTGAAAATGTTTATAGGAAAAAACGTGCTGCAACATATCGATGTGGTTACAATCGCATACGCAGGTGATGGGTGATTTCCGTTTAGACGCCTTCCGTTTAGAGTCCTCGGACTAATTATACCGTTTTTCTTCCGTTTAGACTCCTCGGATTTGAAAAACTAATTAAGCATTCCGTTTAGACTCCTCGACTTTGGCGGTGACGTCATTGGAATGTTTGTATTTCTTCACTCTGACATAATTTCAGTTTTGAAAAATCAAGTATGCCTTGGAAATTTTCAAAAATCTATTTTTCTGTAGAGTACCGTGCCTTTTATTTGGCGAATACGACAAAAAGTTATGAAGAAAAATTTTTTAGAATCAACATTTAGGCACCTATGCCAAATTTCAAAATCCTCGGCCAACTTTGATCTCTCACATTTTCTTTTATGTTTGTCCCAAGTCAAAGAATTTTACTTTTAACAAAGACTGCCATGGAAAAACAAATATTGTTAACAAAGTTTTTTATTTCATAACTAACCGACCCGGCAAACGTTGTTCTGCCCAAAAATAATTTGTCTCTGAAACCCCGTTTCACCACTATAGAGTTTTAATTTTATGTCATGTCCATCGTCTTGGACTTAAAAATAAATTTGAAATTTTGTTTAACAGCTGTTTTTGCAATTTAAATTTCATGTAAGGTTGATGAGTAGTCACTGGCAATCATGCTCATACCATAAAGGGTTCACATATCTACCAGACCATCTCACTCACAAAGATTTTTGTCAGACACATTAAAATTTTATTGTTAAAAATACGTAAAAAGTTTGTGTAACGTTTCGCTAAACATAGTTAGCTTCTTCAGACAATATTTGATTAAAATAGGACATTTGTTGAATAGTATCACATTGTTAAACTGATTATATTAGCTGAAATTTTTCTTTTATTATGCAAGGTGAGTGAGATGGTCTGGTAGATATGTGAACCCTTTATGGTATAAGCATGATTGCCAGTAACTACTCATCAACCTTACATGAAATTTAAATTAAAAATAAATGCCATTTTCGCAATCAAAGTCCCAAAAATCCTCAATAACGACACCCATATCGATTTTTAGGCTTATTTACCCCATTTCACCCCCTAAGAGGTAGCGGACCCGACAGACGTTGTCATGCCTGAACGTTGGTTTGCCTGGTATTAGCGGGTTCAACAAACGTTTTTTCGGTATTCGAATTTTCGATTTGTTTCATTTAAAAAATATTGGGAGTGGTGGGGGGGGGGGGGGAATTCGTAAAAAGATTTTTTTTTAAATCCTAGAACCCGATTGCAGCGCCACCTACCGGGTCCAATTGTGAAACTAAACCATCCAGAGGCCCACTCAAACACATACAAAAAATTTCATAAAAATCGGTCAAGCCGTCTAGAAGAAGTTCAGTCACATACACACGTACAGAAGAATTATATATATAAAGATATAAATCTTTGTTAAAAATCTAATTGTTTTGGGAAATAATCATAAAAGACAATGTGAGAGATCAAAGTTGGCCGAGGATATTGAAATTTGGTATAGGGGCCTAAATGTTAATTCTAAACAACTTTTCTTAATAATTTTTTGTCGTGTTTGCCACATAAAAGGCACGTTATTCTAAAGAAAAATAGGTTTTTTGAAAATTTCTAAGGCATACTTGATTTTTAAAAAGTAAAATTATGTTGGAAACCTTTAACCAAGCAGGGCTGAACCCCAAAAAATAAAAATTTAAATCGAGAATGTTTACGTTTTACAAGAGTCGTTTTACCTATCCGAGGACACACTGTATATGTTTAGTATACTTAGCCAGTCCTAAGTCTGGGCAGAGTGGGAAGGAATATTTGTCGTATTTTCAATCCACACAAACTAAGCGTTCTTTAATATTTCGAGGAGTCTAAACGGAATAATTAAATAGTAATTAGTTGAGGGAAAAGTTGGAGGACTCTACTCGGAAAATTTAATCCGAGGAGTCTAAGCGGAAGGAGTCTAACCGCATAAATCAGGTGATGTAAGTCGGATCGCACCGGCTGTAATTTTTTGAAATTGATAATTGATGTAATTCGCATAACCAAGTGTTTCGTTTTATTGTATCAATATTATTGGGCTCGTTACGATATATTTGTCCTATTTTTCTTGGATTTTTAAAATTGTTTAGTGTCACTTGCGTGGGAGTAAAACAATTTACAGTTTTTTAAATTTTCTTGTACTTGTAGCTGCTGAGAAAAACACTGCATTATTTGTATGTTTTATTCGTCCGTAAGTTATAATAAATAGATGAAGAAAACGAAGTAAAGTTTAGGGCGTTTCATTCCACACGAAAGAATATGGCCTGAGACTTGGCGAGTCAGGGTCGACGAAATATCTCTTTTCGAAAGCCATCTGGCACACTGTTAATGGAGTACTGGGTGATGTAGTCAGCCTCACGCGTTCAACAATTTATTTACTTTTCCTACTTCCAAAACCGTGGTTTCGGTACCCAATTTGTAGGAATTGAACCTCGCACCGTAGCACCGCAATCAAACTTCCTAACCGATCTGCCACGCTGGCGATGAAAAACATGAAGTACTTACTTTTAATGGTTTTGTTTTTGTTCCCATGTAAACTAAGATTTAAATCTCTGTTTTTTAGTGATTACAAATATCATTATTCACGTATAACCAATCAGCGTAATATAATTATGAGAAATAAAATACATACAAATGATTCGACGGTGGTGTGGATTCGATGGTGGTGCGCTGCAAGGAGTAGACGTGTGTTTGGGTGCTCCGGCAAAATTCAATATTTAAAATATTTAGTGAACATATAACGCCATATAAAAACCTAGTTAATCTTTGCCATTTCAAGTATTGATTTTAGTAATCATAATGGTACTCACGCAGAATCAAAAAACCGATATCAAATCTGAAATTGAGGAATATCTGAATACCAGCGATTTTTTCGATAAACTGGCGGACAAGCTTGCTGATTTGGTTATGCAGAAGATAAATGAGAAATTTGAAGAACTAACCCTGAAGTGCAAAAATTTAGAAAGTGCAGCTACAAAACTGAAAGCAAAAACTGAGGAGTTAACTGCAAAACTAGATAACCTCGAACAGTATTCTCGCAGGAGCTGCCTTCGTGTTTTCGGCATTGAAGAGAAAATCGGAGAAGATCCCGAACAACTGGTATTGAAGATTTTTACGGAAAAATGGGATTAAACATCAAATCAGATTTTATCGACCGCTGTCATCGAGTAGGTCGAAACAACCCTGGCGTCAAGAAATCTCGGGCTATCATTGTTAAATTTACTAGCTATAAGTATCGTAAATTAATTTATGATAACAAATCAAAGTTAAAAAATTTAAAAAATTCCGATATATATGTGCATGAAGATTTAACAAAGCCCAGGCTGGAATTGCTTCGTTCATCAATTAATACATTCGGCCGTAGGCAAGTGTGGACAGCTGATGGAGTTATCTACGCCAGCAAAAATAATAAGAAGATCTGTGTACGGCCAATGCAAGATTTGGCTCCTTCCGATTAATATGATGCATGCATCATATCTATTGTTACCAGTGGTGTGGTTTTATATTAAGTTTCCGGTTTTTGTTCCTTAAATTGTTCCGTTGAACTTTCTCGTTTCTGTACGTTCGTTTTTGTATGTATTTACCATTGGGTTATCGCCGAGAGCAACCACAATATGTTACTAAATTTTTAGATTTAGGCTTATGTCATTGTTTAAGTGTGCGCATCTTAATGTTAGATCACTAACTGCAAAAATTTCAGACTTTAAAAACGAGATTATCGCTACAAACTATGATCTAGTAGCCGTCACTGAAACGTGGCTGAATGATACAGTGCCATCCGAATTAATTGCTGTCGATGGTTACACATTTATACGGAATGATCGTTCAACAAGAGGTGGTGGAGTTGGCTTATATGTTAGATCCGGGCTGTCGTACGCTATCATTCGGTCTAACAACGCAATTGAACAGCTCTGGATTAAAGTATTAGTGGGTAAGATAACAAATTACATTTTTGGAGTTATTTACAACCCTCCCGGACCTATAAATCATCATGTACAATTTATAAATAATTTCGAAAATACGCTATCTGAAATCATTTCCATAACCGATCACTTGTTTTGTTTTGGTGATTTTAATATAGATTTATTAGATTTTAAAAGTCGGTTAGCCGGTTATTAGTAGCTTCAGCGTACTTATGCGAACGTTTTGTCCGTCCGTCTGTCTGTCTGTCTGTCTGTCTGTCTGTCTGTCTGGATCGCCTGTAACTTTCGAACGGCTACAGATATCGAAATTTTGAAAGGGGGCAAAGTTGTTGCTAAGGTCCCGAGCACCTTCATGCGCTATTTGGTTCTGGCGAAAGGTGGCGATTTTCCACTTTGCAAAATTTCCAAGCATTGTAGCACAGTGGCGGCTTGTCCACTTGGCGCCATCTACAGAAGTTCGGTGGTCACGTTTTGAACTACACATTCTGAAGCTACTCTTTAGACCTGTAGTTGAGCAGTTTATTTTATCTCATTAATAGAAGGTATGGGACTGAAGCAGCTTATCAATGAACCTACTCGAATTACCTTAACTACTGCTACTCTGCTCGATTACATTATAGTTCCGACCTCTGAGGTTGTGATTGATTCTGGTGTTATTAGTACTCACTTATCCGATCATGATTTGGTTTATTGCAATTTAAATGTTAATATTCAGAGAACTATTTCTACTTTTCGTACTTACAGAAATTTTAGAGGGTTTAACTATAAACTCTTTTACGATCACTTGCGTTCAATACCGTGGCGAAACATCTACGATCTTCATACTGTGGATGAGAAGGTTGACATGCTGACTGACAACTTAACTACCCTTTTTAACTTGCATGCACCTTTTGTAACGTCTAAGTTGGCACCATGGCTTACTGATGGGTTAAGGGACATGATGTCTAGCAGGGATAAGGCACTACGTAAATTTAAGTCAACAAGGTTACCAGAGTACTGGGAATACTATAAACAGTTACGTAACTTGACCACCTCCGCAGTTAGAAATGAAAAAAGAGCGTACTACCGTCAACGATTTCAAAACTCCCCCACCACAATGTGGAAAGATATAAAACATCTAAATATGAATTCTAAACCAAATAACATTCCTCAACAATTATTTAATGTTAATCAAATAAATAACTATTTCGTTAATTCCATCCCTACCAACGCAGCTGATAGCAACAAGGCGAAGGTAAACTTTTATAATAACACTCTATCCGAAGCTGTTACTACCCTGTTCAATTTTTCCTCCATTGAAGAAGGAGAAGTTATTAAAATTATCAGTATCAGTATCAACCAGCCACTAAAGTCCACTGCTGGACATAGGCCTCCCTTGATTGCTTCCATAACTTTCTGTCTTGAGCAGCTTGCATCCAGTTCGAGTGGATACGTCTCAAATCATCGTGCCATCTAGTCGGAGGACGGCCTCTGCTTCTAAGTGCATCCTGTCTTGGTCTCCACTCCACCATCTTTGTGGTCCAGCGGTCGTCTTTGAACCTCGCAACGTGCCCTGCCCAATTCCATTTCAATATTAAAACTAAAGCTACAGGTGCTGATGGAATCAACATTCATATGATAAAGCTATGTTTGCCGTTTTTGTTGCCATATGTAACGCATATCGTAAATTTCTGCTTGATTAATTCTGTGTTTCCAAGCTCTTGGAAAAATGCGTTAGTCATACCATTAGCTAAAGTGTCGTCTCCTGCGGATTTCAAGGACCTTCGCCCAGTAAGTATCCTGCCAGTATTGTCGAAAGTTCTGGAGAAAGCCATGGAACAGCAAATACGTAGTCATCTTGTAGCCAACAATATCGTCCCTATTTGTCAATCGGGATTTAAACAGGGTCATAGCTGCACTACAGCTTTATTAAATATAACCGATGACATAATTCATGCTACGGACATCGGTATGTTAACAGTACTAGTTTTATTGGATTACTCTAAAGCTTTCGACACGCTGAACCACGAAATTTTAATAGGGCTTTTGCATTTCATTGGATTTACACAAAATGCAATAAAACTTATAAGCTGTTACCTTTCCAACCGCAGCCAAGCGGTTGTGCTTTCTGAAAGTAGGTCGGACTTCTTATCCATACATAAGGGTGTACCGCAGGGTTCTATCTTGAGCCCATTATTATTTATTGCCTACATATCAGCTTTCCCATCTGTGTTGAAATCATGCAAGCCTCACTTTTATGCTGATGATACACAAGTGTATTTATCGTTTTTAGAGTCAGACTTGCACAATGGATGCTTATCAATAAACGAAGATCTAGAACGTTTGCATTCAATTTCTAAACAACATGGACTAATTCTAAATTCAAACAAATCCACGCCGATTCTATTTGGTAAGAATAGAGATCGAGTACATAATCAAATTGTAATTAAGATCGATAATTATACTTTACAACTTCAAGATACTGTAGTGAATTTAGGTCTCACTATTGATTACAAATTACGTTTCAAAGAAAATATTTCTAAATGTCTTAGAAAGGCATATGCAGTGCTAAAAATAGTATTTCATAATCGACACATGTTTGATGCAAAAACTAAAGCTCTATTGTGCACTTCACTTGTGTTATCCAAAGTGAACTATTGTGACGCTGTGTATGGTTTCAGCATAGATTTTAGTAATAAACAAAGAATACAGTGTCTTCAACACTCCTGTGTCCGTTTGATATACGGAATTCGTAAGTACGAAAGGGTTAGTCACAGGCTGAGAGATCTGAATTGGCTAAACATGAGTAATCGACGTCTACTAAATGCTGCTTGTCTTTATCATACCATTATAATTTTTAAAAATCCCCCATACTTGTATAATAAGATCAGTTTCAGATCTGCTGTACATAATCTGAATCTGCGGTTTAAAGGTCTACTCACGCCACCTCTTCACTCTACCGCTTTTTATGAGCGATCTTACTCGTACCGCATTGTAAAATCTATAATAACTTGCCCTTTCATTTAAAACTACTATCTAAGAGTAAATTTAAGCAAACATTATTCAAATTGTTGTTGGGTGGTCTGGCACTTTGAATGTCTGCATTTGGAAAATTACATATTATTTTTAACATAGCATATTGTCTCTTTGCTAGTGCGTTCTATAAAAACAATGTTCTACGAATTTTTATAGAGCACAAAATTTTCTATAATTTACTTTCCCTATATTTTTTTCTAAACCTCATAATTACCGAAATACCGAGCCTCAAATGTAAAACAGTTACGAAAAACTCAAAAATTCGTTTTTTTAACAATTTATTCCGCTGACGGTTGGCATACTTTTAATCATAAAACTCATTCAAATATGATCCACAAGAGATTTTTAATTCTTCATGCATATTGTGGATGTGACACTCCAGTTGTACATGGAAATTCCAAATTCTGCGGTGTTCATCAGAAGCACCCTAATTTAGTTGAAGCAGTAAGTGCATTTAGAGAGTCAGAAACTACTCCTGACCAAACTGGGTAAGCAGGTGAGAAATTTTTCATAGCCTGGTATGGTGGGAACATGAATGCTCAAACTCTTGACGGTGTACACTGTCAGATTTTGAAAAATCTATGACTAAAAACAAGTTTTGTCTACCCAGGCTGCCACCACCGCAAGATGCAACCCGGTATCACACATTACGCTTATATCAAGTCCAAACATTAATGAGCAAGGAAAAGAACCCTTTGGATTGTGGCTGGACGACAACCAGGCGAGGGCTGACTCCAATTAAAGCAACAAAAAACGCTTCACCGGATTCGTTGCTACAGACTATTTTTTTCCAATGTAAGAAAGGGTGTGCTAAGGCCTGCAGCTGCAGAAAGACTGGTTTGCAGCTCGTAATAATTTCTGTGGACAATCACGCCTAAATGTTCCTTGGATTATTACAAACGACGATGACATAGAGGAAGAAGCGTTTCAATAATTGATCAGATGATCGCCCAACAAAATTAAGACATTAAATTTTACTTTTGTTATAGAAAGTGATGAAGATGACACTACAGATTGAACCGAAAGATAAAAAAATCTAACGTTTCTATACAAAACAATATGTTTGCATGTACACTTTATCTGTTTTAATCTGTATTATTATTACTTTGTATTTTCTTAAATTTTTTATACGTATATGTATCATTTGGAAATTTCGTTTTGTCTTTAAATTAAACTAATTTGTCTATTTTTGTTTGTATGTACTTCTTATTTGTAAATGTATTATTTGAGCCAATTTTATATACATATATCTTCTATGTATTGCGGTTATTTGTAATTTTGTATGCACATATCTACCATATGGCTGCAAAGTTAAGATAATGGACTCGTGTTTTTGTGGTAGTTTTCCAAAACTTTTGAAAAAAAAATGTGCTTTGAAATTCTGTATTTCGGTAACTATGAGGCTCAGCAAAACATGTTATTGGAGTAAACTGTAGAAAATTTTGTGCTCTACAAAAACTGCTGAAACAATTTTTGAGTGTGAGCATTCGTGTCCCCACCATACAAGGCTACGAAAAATTTTTCACCTGCTTATCCAGTTTGGTCAGGAGTAACTTCTCTCTCTCTGAATACACTTACTGCTTCAACTAAATTAGGGTGCCTCTGAAGAACACTGCAGAATTTGGTTTTTCCATGTTCAAATTTGGCCTATGTGGTGTCACACCCACTATGTGCCTGAATAAATAGAATCTCTTATGGATCATATTTGAATGACCTTCATGAATAAAAGTAGGCCAAACGTCAGTGGAATAAATTGTAAAAGAATGTGTTTTTACATTTGAGGCTAGGTATTTCGGTAATAATAATGAGGTTTAGGAAAAAAAATTATCACATATAATCTCATAAGAGCATTAATTCTTTCCGGAAATTTTTTTGAGTGCGTTCCAACAACGTCGTATTAATTTGACCGAGCCGGACGCGAGGGCAAATTAGGACGTTGTTGAATTCACTAAAAATTATTTCCGGATATGAATTAATGCTCGAATGCAGATTTGGTAAGAAAATCGTAATGACACAAACCCTAAAAAGAAGTAATGTCTACCTACAAAAATTTTTCAAGAAATTTTGTTGTTGTCTTGGATACGGCTCGTAAACTAATTTTTCAATCGGTCATTAATGAGTGTCGTATGATTTTCAGAGTAAATTATATAAAATTTTGTGCTCTATAAAAACTCGTAGAACATTGTTTTTTGTAGAACGCACTAGTAAAGAGTTATCGAGCAAAAACCGAAAAACGTGACACAGAAGTAGTCGTACTGACATGCGCACAGGCGTGCCAAATTAGAAAACTTGAATATTTAAGAAGGGCCTAGGTGCCCTAGGTACATACAACATATCCAGAATTGAAAACTACATGACCTTTTGTCAGGTAAAATGTACTTGGCCAAAAATTTTAAAAAAGTTATCATTTTTAAAGCCCTCTAGCGGCTAAACTAAGCAACTTTGTATATATGTAGTTGAGTTAAATCATCACATTTTGGACCAAGAAGCTTGTGGTCTTTCGTAGAACCCGCCATTTCCGGACACTCTTTATATAAAATGCGCTATGTCCTGTTTTGAATCTTCAAATGTGTTTTCTCACGTTTATTATTGTTTCTGTTTAAACTAATTTTCAGGTAGCTTACACCGGCAGGTCTGTGTATAATAATTTTTTTGAAACTTGTCATTAATAATTTAGTTTATTTCTGATACGATAGTGCACTTACAAATTAACCAATCGATTCGAATAATAACGCAAAATCATTAAATTTACTGCAGTTGGCGGTTTAAGGTAGACCACCTTCAATTACCCAGTCAACCTGCTTACTAACCAAATTTGTGAAAACACTATTCTCGTATATGCAGAACAATGAATAAAAAACCGCTTCTAGTATTAGTAAATAAAACCGCAAAATCTGTGAAAAAGTCCAGACAGAAATTTTCAACACTTTCCTTTAATTTTCTAATGTCAGTTTCATTCTTACAATACAGAACCGGTTGCGGTGATTTACGCAGTCAAATCTTACGACAGCGGTCTACATTTTAATTAGATAACAAGATGACGCAAATGAGCGGCATTACAGGGATAAAAACTAAGCGGTGCAGCAGTACATTAGCCTGACGCGAACTTATCATCGAAAATCCCGGAGAAAGCGACTTTAACTCTGGGAATTTTGTTCGGCTCGCTTTAAGAAACAGCATTAAGAAATCTCATAATAATTTCTCTCGGAGCATCCGGGTTTATAACCCGTAAATTTCATTTAGAGAGTTAATCTTAGCGCCGCTCTAACAACGAGGATATCGAGAAGCAAATCCTGGAGCTCTGTTCCAGCTACTCGTTTTCACTTTCAAGGTAAAAGTAAAATAACCAATCTAAACCGCGGCCCTTTGTGGTGGGCACCCGGCATGCGATCAGGCAATTTTCCGTTTCTCACAGGAGCGACATTCGTAGCGGAAAGTAGGGATCGATTGCACCTTTATATCACGCGGTTGCAGTCAAGAACTATAAGCTATTCACTTTCACTGCTGCACTTTCTCGCCAACCAGCATCCATACAGCATCAGAATGAGATTTACGCAGGTAAGACCTCTACGAGTGTTTTGAACAGTTAGTGTTAATTTCCTGGTCTTGCAGATCGCCGTCTTCGCCGTCGTTGCCTCAGCCCTCGCCTCGGCTGTTCCCCAGGAAGCCAGGCAAGCTGTTTCCGAAGATTCCCTCGACAAAACCCTCAGCGACCGGCGATACCTTACCAGGCAATTAAAATGCACTCTTGGAGAAGCTCCCTGTGACTCCGTGGGGCGCAGGCTTAAAAGTAAGGCTTACACTAGTTTAAGTTCGGTTACCCTGAATAGGCTTAGTGCTTGGTGAATCCAAACTGAGTTTAGTGAAGACCTATCTCTATTAATTAAACTTCATTCTGAATTGAATCTATCCATGATATCGCTCAAATCGCGAATTAATTGAAAACGCTATTAGATGATGTAGAAAATCGATTCGAGTAGGAATGGGGGTGAGATTTTTTATTGTGTTAATAGGAACTGAGAAATTCTAGGTGGTGGAAGAATAGTTAAACAGGCAAATTAATGCAATTAAAAGAAAGTCCACGATGTTATACCTTTTCCATATAGTTATTTTTTATTTACTTTAATTTTGTTTAGCGGATTGTTTAGAATAGCTATTTACAAATGGGAATCACTATGTATTCCCCGGTTTATAATTCAAAGAGTGTAAGTGGATTCAGTATGTGTGATACCGATCTCTACATTAAGAAAGCGGGTGGATTCGCTATCTTTGAAAATGGCAACGCTACGGCGTGAGCGGGTTTTTCTCTTTCAATGTTGACATTTTTATTCGTTGTTCCATCTGCAGTAACAGAAGTTTTCGAGCGCTGCATTTGCGGTACGTTCCAGAAAAAAATTTATTATATTCCCCTTCTGTTGTAAACTACTTTAATTGTAAGTTGACACATCCACTGTCGATACATTTGTAGTTTTGTTTCGGTTTTCAAGTTGTTATTTAGATAAGGAATCTAGTATAGACACTATATCGATTTTTCTTTGTGTAATTTCTACTGTGACCTATTGTTGCTTACTCCTAAGTCTTTGCATTTGTCGTCATCGATTATGGACCATGACATATTTAAAATGAATTTTGTTAGCATTTTCTAGTTTTTACGTAAGCGAGGTGGTGGCCCACTGCTGCAATCTCCAGCCTGAGGGGTCGGGAAATCTTCCTTAGTCTGACCTCTCCCCCCAAAACCTGTCCAGCTAAGGTGACCTTACCAGTAGCTGTGCTACCGTCTGCATAGTTTGTAGTTTCTTGTTCCTAGTTAAAAGTTACCTTCGCCTAGGTGGAGATACCAATCGGGGGCTAACAACTTTAATCCGTTTGAAAAATATTATTTTTGTTTCTGCTCGAAATGATCCTAAAGGGTTGCCAGAAGGTCATCATTGTCCATACGTTTCCTCTCAGTAATAATTTCTTTTAAGATCGGAAACAAAAAATATGCAGTGGGTGTAAAATCTAGACCAGAAGGCGAGCTTTTAAGTTCCACAAGGCAGCAATCAAAGTACCTTTTTCAGATTCTTGACCTGTACACCATTGACTTTTGTTGCAGCATTAAAACGTCTCGCGTCAGTATCCGCGCCTTTCACTTTAGTAGAATCTCTGAGACGATGAAATAGTCTTTCATATTACTATACCGTACTGCAATATCTTTAGTCTCATAAGCAGTCGAAAAAATTCCCTAACAGTGCCAAAAAATTATTGTTATTGTTTTTACTGAGTTTAAAAAATTCTTGAAGGGCGGGAGCATTTAACACGTTACTGTAATGATGATAATTAAGTCTTTGATTCGGCTTTATTCGTAAACGCATTTGGAATGGTGAAAAAATTCTCGGAACCCACTTTATACTAAGAATTATCATGCCAAGGTACTAAAAGAGAATTTGGAACACCGTGATTTCTGAAACTTCTAATAAAGCTAATAATTATTGCTTCTTCATTTTTGCACCCTCCAGTACCAGATACTTGGTCTTTTACATCTGAAGTGGTAACTTCAGCCGAGTGACCCCGACCACATTTAATAGCTTTGACAATACGCCAACAGTTGATGTCTTCAGAAATTATAATAAATTGGGATTTTTCTTGTTGGGACAGAATTTTGTGACAGTTCGATATTCGAGTTGATAAAGTAACACTACGCGACAACACAACGGGCAATTAATGGAACAAAGTTGAAATTGTTCTGTAGACATACAAGTTACAAAGGCATATATGACTTAAGAAACTTCATTGGACAATTGTATCAAGGTGTAAAACTAAAAACTACCGAGTCCAAGGACGGCCCGTAATATTCTAATATTTCATCATTCTTCTTCTGCCGCTGTTTTCAACATTCTTAAATGGGGCATTAAAGGAAAAAAGAACCCTCCATCATGAATAGATGTTTATATAAAATGCAAAAATGACATATTGATTTCATTTTATTATATTTGTTTTAATGGACTTCGATTTTCTTGAGAAGTCGAATCAAAATGATTTTTTGTTTTAGAAAAACACAAGCTTTTGGTTGAAATTTATTAAATTTGGTTGAATTAGATTAGTAGATCTTCAACATGGCGTCAAATCGAAACCAGTTGAAATTAATAATAGATTTTCTGTTCAAGCATAATTCACACTTGTGCAGTTGAGAGCACGCAAATTAAAATTGTCTTTTATCTGTGATAATTTGCGTGAGCGGATCTTTTTAACATGATTTTTATTATTTGATTATTTATGTTGTTAAAGTTTTTTGTGGTTTTTGGCGTACTTCATAATAAACAAGCCATACCATGTTTTAATAATGTATCTTGATGCAACGATATGAGGATATGCCAAAAATAGCGTTAAAAATGAGCTTGTGCTATACAGGGTAATTATTGACTTATACGAATAATTGCGAGAACTCTTAGTTCGTGATGTGTGGTAATGAGTAATTCAAAAAAAGTGTAGTAAAAGTTGTTTATTAACGGATATATAGAATTAATTATGTCGAGAGTGGTGAACTAGTAAAATATAAAATTATCGCATTTACCTTGAATTGTATCTGTTATTCTCCGTCACTAGTTGTCAAATTGGAGCTTTGTTTATTCGTAAAAGAAAAATTATGGCACTTAACTTCACCAATGCAGAACTCATGGACATGGTATTAACTTACCGGAAAGTACAGCTGCAGCTCGGCTTTATGCACAAAGGTTTCCTCAAAGGGTCGAAAAACCTTTCTACGTGTTGTCCAGTACGTACGTGTGGTGCAGCATGGATTCGCTGCGCTCAGGTGTTCATCGGAAGCTAAGGAAATCGCTTCGAACAATTGTGATACTCCAGTTTAAGTTACATAATTTATTTGTTATCTGCGTTAAAAAAAAATCTTTTACTACACTTTTTTTTAATTACCCATCACTACACATCACCAACTATCATTTCTCGCAATTATGCTTATAAGTCAGGAATCACCCTGTATAAGAGAATTTAAAAAAATTAGCAATTAGAAGCATATTAACACATTTACAGTTAGACATAAAATATAGATTTAATATGTTATGTAATCAGCAACTCCTTATACCACATTGCGATGTGTGGTGTGCTATCTTCACTTTTATTAGGTAACCAATTTTCACTCCCCTATTGCTATTTAATAGACCCCGTTTCACTGTTGTTGATAAACCAACTTTGCCCTATCTTTTTTATTTCTTGACGTCTCTTTCGCATAATTCCATGTACACCCTTTCTTTTCTAGCATCTCTTCAATTAGTTTATCTTATGTCTTCCTGGGTATTCTTCTCTTTTTCTTTTTTTTCAGATTTTTTATCCCATACTTGCCTTCTACACTCTTCGAATGTGTCCCCACCAGTATCCATAATTCACAACTATATGTTAATAATGATGGGGAAATTACCTTGTAAATATTTCGTCTTCCTTGACACGTGTTTCTTGCTTATGATGCTGGTACTAATCGCATAGTATATCTTCCGTGCATTTCCATCTCTACTTCCAGGTATGGTATTTAAATTAATTTATTTGTTAGATTTTTATACTTGTTAGCTTTTCGTACCTTTAGTTCAGCCTCTATATTTTACTTCAAAAGTTGTTCGCTATAAAAGTGTGCTTGGAGCCCGTCACTAGCTACAGTGAAAACGACGTGTTTCCTTTATTATTGAGATGTCCAAATTATCTGGTCGCCAAAAAGTTTAATTACTCCCAAGTACACTTATATAGGCAGAAAAAACTTATAAACTCCGACAGAAATATATATACAGCACAATACAACCCTTGAAACTTTAAAGTTTGAATGAAAGAAGCAATTCTTCAAACGGAGTACCCCACTTAAGCTTACTTCAATTTGACCATCTAAATACTATACTAACTCATAGGTATATAATATCTAGTGTACAATTAAGGGGTTATAAATTGTCCTTACTTTTTGGGAATATATATACTTATCTGGTAATCGTTACGCTTGTTGAATCGAAGACTAGCTTCTCAGGAGTTTAATCAGCCTGCAACATTGTTCAAGAGGTTCATCTGCTCTCCTAACTGCTACTTTGACGGTCGCTAAAAGTCAACTGTCATTTGACCCCAAGCAATCGCAAGATCTCCGTAGTGAGATTCTTATGAATAGTCCAATTACATTAGGATCTGTATGCCGAAAAAATCCAAGTGAGATGAAATTTTTCATACACCTTTATTTTGACGTTACAAATAATGTCTCAAAAGTCCCCATCGATATCGAGCTTGCGTCTTGAGTTATTCAAGGTCAAAAGTGACAGAAATAAGTTTTTCTCAAATATCTCTTTTTCTATGGGTAGAATGATTTTTTTAGTTATTACAAGAAATGAAGGCTAGGAATTTCTCTACAAAAAAAATTATACAGGTTTTTACGTACAACTAACCATTCAGTAAATAACACACTGTTAAATTTTGTAGACGGGCTTTACTTCCTTTTACGATAAAAGAAGTATTGGATTCACCTCAAAAATTCGAAATTGAGTTTTCTACAGATCTTCACGTTCTAGAGTCCCCTGAACCCAAAAGACATGTTTTTGCTCATTGGTCTGTGTGCTTGTGTGTCTGTGTGTCTGTCTGCCTGTGAATAGAATATCTCAAAAACGAAATAAGGTATGGCGTTCAAACTTCATATATAAATTTTGTGCGTTATCTCAATGCGACAGGAAGGTTTTAAAGAAAGTCGCATAACCAGAAGTATGGTGTTTACTCTTGTGATTTTTCAGTTTTAAAATATATTTAAAATAGGAGTTAATAAAAAACACGAAAAACACAGCAGAAACCCATTTTAGAGGTATTCAACTGGAAAATTAGCTATATTACATCAATACACATTCAAAATGTAATAAAAATGTAATTTCTGAAAAAAATGTTACATCCTTTTTTGAAAAAAATCGAAAGAAACTGAAAAATCACAAGAGTAAACACCATACTTCCGGTTATGCGGTTTTCTTCCAAATCTTGCTGTTGCATTTAGATAATACACAGAACTTATATATCAAGTTTCAACGCCATACCTCTTTTGGTTTTTGAGATATTCTGTTCACAGGCAGAGAGACACACAGGCACACAGACCAATGAGAAAACACATGTTTTTTAGGTTCAGGAGACTCTAAAACATAAAAATCTGTTGAAAACTCAATTTCGAATTTTTGGGGTGAATCCAATACGTTCTTTATCGTAAAAGGAAGTAAAGCCCGTCTACTAAACTTAACAGTGTATTATTTACTGAATGGTTAGTTGTACGTAAAAAACCTGTATAATCTTTTTTGTAAATAATTTCCTATCCTTCATTTATTGCAATGACTAAAAAAGTCATACGACCCGTAGAAAGAGAGATATTTGCGAAAAACTTATTTCTGTCACCTTTGACCTTGAATAACTCAAGACGCAAGCACGATATCGATGGGGACTTTTGAGACATTATTTGTAATGTCTAAATGAAGGTGAATGCAAATTTTAAGCTCACTTGGAATTTTTCGCAGATGCTGCGTTTTTCAGTCTAATGTAACTGGGCTATGAAGAGATGTTCAAACTAATACGAAAATGTAATTAGGTAGATCCAAGATCAACTATACATACCCTGTACTAACAGGCAAAAACTATGCAATGCTTTCGGTGGTTCCTAAATCAGTCAATATGACCTGGTGCTAAATCCGTTGGAATAATCTGCCTCAAGCACGTTTCGCTAGTATCCACATACTATTAAAAAAGAACGAGAAATTCCGAGTTCAACACATTTTTACCAGGAAAAACCTTTTATGCACAGCTAAATTATGTCACCAATTTGATAACAAAAACCTGTTATTATTTTTCTACCTTCTTTTCTTTCTTAAAAACCCTTGCAACTCGGATATTAACTTTCATAGTCTTCGACTGCGCACTAATGTTAATACAAAAGGCTTTTAACACGTAACATATTCTCTAGTTATACAGGGTGTCAGGAAAATACGTGTAGAACGGAAGACCACAAGTTTCTTAGCTCAAAATATGGTGTTTTAACTCAACTTACCTATATACAAAGTTGCTTAGTTTACCCGCTAAAGGGCTTTAAAAGTGATTAACTGTCTTAAATTTGTTAACCCCTTGTATTATGACTACCAATTTTTTTTCTGAATAGTTACTTTAATTTAGAAGCTATTTCCTCTCTTACAAAATTTTAGTTGGATGAACGGTTTAGGCAAAATAAAATATTTTCTAAATCTCTACAAGTCTAGTGTTAAGTTACAATTTTACTGATCCTGGCTTTTAGAGATTCAGAAAATATTCTTTGTGGCTAAACCGTTTACCCAACTAAAATTTTGAAAGGGACGAAATAGCTTCTAAATTAAAGTAGCTAGCCACAAAAAGCATTGGTAGTGCTTATAAAAGGGGTTAAAAAATATGGATGAATAATTTATTGTGACAAAGTTTTTCAACACTCGGTAATTTTAGAAATTAGGGTTTATTTCACAAAAAGCTGTAGTTTACTGGTACAGACGCAGGTCCCAAAAAATGAATAAAATTTAACAAAGACTTAATTGAAAAAAATTAAAAAAGCTAATCATCTTTGAAGACCTCTACCTGCTAAACTAAGCAACTTTAAAAAAAAAGTTACTAAGAAATATTGCAGCTCTCGACGACTTTTGTTACTGGTTAAATTTAATGTACTTATTTCTGAGACACTCTGTATATCAACTACTTGTTATGCTTCTAGTTAGTTTTTTTTTTGGCTCAAGTTCGTTGCAGATTCTTTTAATATTACATTCCTCTCCTCCAACTTTCCCTGAAAATCTTTTCATTCGTTCACATTACTGCTGTGGATATCTGTACTCTTGCTAGACTTCTGTGGCAAATGTTTAGCTTTGTTTATTTTTTATGTATCTGTTTATTATGCTAAATATTAAATAGTAGTGAGATTCAACCTTCGCCTTTGAGGGAAATGCTTCAGATCTCTAGTTAATGCTGATAATATACTTTACACGCTTCACAGATTAACTTTGAATGACTCATAATTCATATTATTATTTGGGTATTTCGCCACTCTGCAAATTAAAAATATTAAATAACGAAAATATTAAGAACGAACGTTTCGAGGGACAATCTGCCTACGTTATCAACGAATAACAATTAAAACATACAAGAACTTAGCTTTTTTCACTGGAAGGAAAAACGACCAACCTCCAATGAATTGTTTGACATTGACGTTTGTTGATATCTATACCTACTTGATCTTATCTTTAAGAATCGATAGCCAACTATTGTCTAAAAATATTGAGAAAGACGACACGCATTTTTCTTCGTTAAGTAAAATATATGCCGTTTCCTTAATTTTTCGCCTAGTTGACATCGATTCTTTAGACAAGATCTTTGTGTTGTGCCATTGTATTTTATGGTTTTCATCCCAAGCATGTTCTGCCAGCTTAGACTTATTGAACTGATACGTTTTCATCATATTTTTATGTTCTTTAACTCTAACTGCTAAAGGTCTGGATGTTTCACCGATATAATATTTCCCGCATTCACAGGGAATACTATATATACAATTCCTTGAATGTTGTTCTTCGTTGAACGGTTTAGTTTTTGTAAGAACTGACCGCAAAGTATTCATCGTTTTGAATACCGTCCTAACATTGAATCTATTTCCAATACGTCTAATTTTGTCAGATATTCCTGGAATATATGGTACAGTTAGTCTTTCTCAATATTTTTAGACAATAGTTGGCTATCGATTCTTAAAGATGAGATCAAGTAGGTATAGATATCAACAAACGTCAATGTCAAACAATTCATTGGAGGTTGGTCGTTTTTCCTTCCAGTGAAAAAAGCTAAGTTCTTGTTCGTTTTAATTGTTATTCGTTGATAACGAGGGCAGATTGTCCCTCAAAACGTTCGTTCTTAACATTTTCGTTATTTAATATTTTTAATTTGCAGAGTGGCAAAATACCCAAATAAGAATATGAATTACGAATTCACGCCACAAAAAAGTTTCAGAGATTATCTTGAATGACTCCTGTTAACTTTTTACTTTCGTGTCTATTCTGTTGTTTTGGAGTAAATATATTATCCTACTCATTCTTACTTGTTCCAAACCTTTTCTGTGCTTCATTTCATATCCGTACGCGTGTGGATATGAAATCATGTTCGTTCAGATAACTAGAATTGCCTACTTATCCATTCTATGGATTGTGAAGAAAACAGAATATTTACATGTGGGGGTAGAACAGCTTTTTTGCATTGTGTTTCTGCTTCTGATGGATTTAATAGAAGATTTAAAAAAATCAATACGCCCTTATTAGTGTTTTTCTTAGGCTTTTAAGTGCCGCTTTTTAGTCAGTAAATCCTTTTGAATTCAAATTAATGTAAGTCTTATATTGTTGCTTCATATGAACAATATTACCTACAATTTCAAGTCTTAATAAAGATTAATTCCTACATCTAATATTTGTCGCTTAAGAGATTACCAAGCTGCAAGTATCTTATTAGAATAGTTACCTAAGAACCTAGGTATATCTGGAGCAAGGAAATAGTCTCCTACGCAGAAAATTCCAACTTGAAATATTTATCAAATGCATTTTACAGTTATATCCAGCTTATAAATAAGCGAATGTGTTTGACAGGTCTGGCTCCCCTAGTCTTACGTGGATCCTGTCCTCAATGCACTCCGCAGGAAATGCGTCAAGTCCAGAAGGTCCTGGCTCACGTGCAAAAGAATTACCCCAAGGAGTGGAATAAAATCCTGCAGAAGTACGCCTCCGGCTAAGCTGCAGCACCGTTGTTTTCCGATAGGTTTACACATTAATAATTATAATGTATGATGTTGTAAGGCATTTGCATTGCAAATCAGCAACGTATCTGTGAAACCGCCGGCTGCGTAGAGTGTGCTTACAAGCGCACTATTTTTATGTACGATAAGTAGCTACTACTGTGTATGTAATTGTAAAAGTAGGTTGTCCGCCAAGGCGATCACGTTCGCTGCTTTGTTAACGTTTGTTTGTTATTGGTAAATACAGTTTTGAATAATTCAATACTTATGTTTCTATCCTCGTACTTATTATAGACTGCAGGAGTTACTAATACAGGCAGTTACTGACATAATTCTATTATGATTGAAAAATCAGTTTTTTGTGAATATCAGTTGAAAGGTGACAGAAAGAAGCAACGAAATGTCAATCTGTCACAGGTTTAAGAAACTCCAATTTTTACTTTTAAGCTCAGATATTTTTCTTGTGCTGTACATGAACAGGGAGCGCGAATACTTTGTTTAAATAAGGCAAGTTTCCGTTACGTCAAAATTGTCCAGTTGTACCAGAAGATCAAGTAAACCGATCGATAAAAATGCAAAGAAGAAGCAGAACTGAATACCAGAACAGAACCACAACAACTTTTATTTAACGTATTTTACAGGTGATAAAAGAAAAGCTACAATTTCAAAGCAAATCCATACGAAAACAGTCCTATTTTATATTTAATGGAATATATTATTCGATTCAAAAACATATTTTGTTAAATTTTTCTCAAACGGATTTACTACATTCACCGCTATGTTAATAATTTTTAAAATCAGTAGCTTTAGTTTTTACTAAATTATATTAATATCACTTGATTGCATATTGATGACTCCTTACTGAGCAACAACATTTAAAACGAAGCACTCGGTCGTCCTAAAAGCAATTGTATGATGCTGCTCCACTTAAAAGTAATGCTAAAGATTTCTAGAAGAATCTGAAACAATGTAGGGATCTTGCTAACAAAAAGTCAAACAAAATTCCACTACACCTTAAAGATGTTTATATTATTAATAATTTTTTTATTGATTCTACGCAGCAGTTTGGTGACGTAGATCTTGATGTCTTGCAGCTTTATGCTCAAGTAAGATCTGATATCTCCTTCAAATTTAAATTTACTTTAGTGTCCGAAACTAATGTAAGTAAATATTTGAGAACAATTACATCTAATGCTATTGGGTATGATAACATTAATTTGCTAATGATCAATCTTGGCTCTCTCTGTATAGTTTCATATATTACTCATATTAATAACACTGTAATGGTTTACTGCCAACAGAAATTCTGATTGCCTAATTAACTAAATGAATAAAGTCAACATGAGCGCAAAATTAAATATTTTATGTATTGCAAGATAATCAGTACTTTACATTAATAAGTGCACTTGATGTGAGCAGCAGTAACTAATAATTTAAGGCATGAAATGAGCATAAAATGGAACAGGTTTCAGAAGGGTTACGTTCAAAGTTTCAGATATGATAAATGTTCGCAAGGGTCAATTCAATTTAATTTGTAACTGACTGATTTGAGCGTACTTACGTCAAACATAATGCAAATAAATTGATACAGAATGATTTGTTAAGTACAGAAAGCATATGAGCACAATGCACTATAAACAAAAGTGATTTAAAAACAGAGCAAGGTGTAGTGACATTTATTCCAAGAAAATTATAATTTTAGTACTTAGACAAAGACGTGACATCAAAACTGCATTCCATAAGGTCCCACATGTTATCAATCCTAATTTTTTTTATAAAAATTGAAAAATCTAGTTGCTAAGTGACCAGACTGTCTTTTTTTATAATTACCAAACGCGCTTGTAAAATCTGTATTGGAGGCAGATTGAGCTACACATTTTAGTGCTTAAAATGAAAAGTAAAAAGTCTTCTTAATACCAGTTGTGTGTAAAGTTATTCACCAGTGTGCAGGGCATCTGTGGGTAAAGTTTTCCAAGTGTTAAGAGGTCCGAGAGTAGTAGTTTAGCCAGCAGCAAGATTCGTCCAAGTGCGAGTAACTTCGAGGGCTCATTTCCATAAGGGAACAGCATCGGCCAGCAAGAATTTTGTGTCCAACGTGTAGAGCCGTTTCTCCTGAGTGCCTGTATACAGAGTTGCGGATCAAGAGGCAACCACGGGAATTACCACCGACGAAGTCCCCAGAAAACGTATTCCGCCTACGAAGCAGCCCTTTTCAAGGTAATTTACCAGGAAAAGCGTTGGAGTAAGTATATTATTTTTAGATCTCATCAATTTCAGACTGTCTGTGAGGTATAGCACCAGGTTCCAGTTGTCCAGGTTCGTCCAGCTTCGAGAAATCTATTTAGCGTTATTTGAAAGTGCAAGAGGACGCGGCGTTTTTCAGTTTTGGCAGGATGCAAAACAAAAAACGATTGCGAGTGGATGTCGACGTCACACTAGAAACAAAACAAGCTTAGCAGTTGCTACTCCACAGTATTAATCGTATTTACATGATGCCTCCTTGCCATTTCGGTGTTCTAAAATTCAATTTTACGCTATTTTGTACTGACAGATCATCTTGTTTACTGAGGCAAATTTAGATGTTATCTAAACGTCAGATAGAAATTGTACATTTGCCCTAATACCCGAGTTAAATTGGCGTACAGTGAGTTATTTGTCATACAAAGTTTTTCTTAATTTTATGAACCGACAGCCTGAGTTAAGTTTTGTTTCGTGCTCACCAGAGCTATGCACGAATTTATTGCAAATAGACGAAATAAGGAATGATCATTTGTTAGTGGTAATTATTATTATACTCTTTTAATTTTCCCTGAGTTTGACAAACAAAATTTTCAATTGAAACTTAACAATAAAGTGTAGTATCTCTTGCCATAGTTATATTTAGAACCCCATTCATTTATTAAGCGATGCTGTTACAATACTTGCCTTTCGGAATGTACATTTCCCGAGCAGTGGAAGATTGCAAGAATACTGCCTTTAGCCAAAGTAACTTCTCCCAAAGAGGTTAAATATTTGAGGCCGATTAGTATTTTGCCAGTGTTGTCGGATGTCTTGGAAAAGATTATGGATTGTCAAATTAGAACTTTCTTAGATGACTTTTCATCACTACAATCGTGATTAAGATGAAATTACAGTTGCATAACAGCGCTGCTTAATGTTTCTGATGATATTACACAGGCAACGAATAAAAGTAAAGCGACGACATTAGTATTGCTTGACTTTACCAAAGTTTTCGATACCGTCAACCACCCTCTGATGTTTGCAATTTTACATAGCTTCGGGTTTAATCACTCGGCCATTTCATTGATAGAGAGTTATCTGCGAGGTAATCAGCAATGCGTTGTTTTAGAAAATAATACGTCCGGTTTAAAAACTGTTGCTCGAGGTGTGCCACAAGGA
Organism: Agriotes lineatus; assembly: GCA_940337035.1. Lineage (NCBI taxonomy): Eukaryota > Metazoa > Arthropoda > Insecta > Coleoptera > Elateridae > Agriotes > Agriotes lineatus. The sequence continues at coordinate 43,876,644 of OW679194.1, forward strand.
TCAATTTTGGGTCTATTGCTTTGTGTTTTATACATAAACTTTGTGTAAGAGGCTATCCCACTGATCTTATCATCAGTATGCTGACGACACGCAGATATATCTATGTTTCGATATAAAAGATCGTATAAATTCATCAACATTAAAAATGAAGATCTGAGTAAGCTAATGGAGTTTGCAGCTTCAAATTGTCTTCGAGTTGATCCAGCTAAATCTGTAGTTTGGATCTGGTCCTTTAAGAGACATATTGTTGCAGGACTTCGTTGTTTGAAACTTCCAGAAGTTTGGTAGTGATTTGTGATCAAAATCTTTGATTTTTAGAACATGTCAATTCATGCATTCAAAAAGCCTAAAGTAACCTGCAGTTGTTAAATAATCATAGATGTGCATTAAACAGGGATATTAAAACTGTTCTTTGAGAGGCATTAGGTCTCTCTCTTATTTTAATTACTGTGATGTTCTTTATGGCCCTTGCCTTGACAATAACACAGCTCAGAAAATCCAAGTTGTCCAAAATTATTGTTTAAGACTCATATATGGTGTTAGGCGTATGCAACACATCTCACCAAAATTAAAGTAAACCAATTAGCTCAGCATGGAAAAATACGATTACTGCACGCTCCTGTTTTTTATCATACGGTGATTCTAAAAGACTCGCCTTCATATCTATCGTTTTCGTACAGATATTCATAATTTGAACTTAAGATTTAAGGGTCTAATTGCACTACCTGCTTATAAAACAAAGTTTTTTGAAAGTTCATTTACTCACAACATGTAAAAAGTGTTTAATTATGTACCAAAGAGTTTTAGAACTAGATTTTCAGTAATTTTAAAAAATATACCAAGTTTGCTAGTGTCAGCTATAATTTTCTGCTTTCATTTTGTTGTATTTGTAAACCCACAACAAGTGTTTACTTTTTAGCGGAGGTATGGTAGAGCAGTGGCTCTTTTTTACTTCCTTTTACAATAAGGGAAGTATTGGATTCACCCCAAAAATTCGAAATCAAGTTTTCAACAGATCTTCACGTTTTAGAGTCCTCTGAACCCAACAAACATATTTTTGTTCGTGTCTGTGAACAGAATATCTCAAAAACGAAAAGAGGTATGACGTTGAAACTTTATATATAAGTTTTGTGTACTATGTAGATGCCACAGCAAGCTTTTGAAGGAAATCGCCTAGCAGAAAGTAGGTGTTTACTCTTGTGATTTTTCAGTTTTTTCTATTTTTTCAAACTTCACATTTTTATTACATTGTGAATGTGTATTGATGTGTAATAGGTGATTTTCCAGTTGAATACTTCTAAAATGTTTTCTTTTCTATTTTTTTTTATTAACTCCTATTTTAAACAAAACAGCCGGTATATTATTACATTTTTGAATTCAGCTTAAAATTCTAGAGAAAATTTTTCTCTTCAACTAACGCTCTATTTTGTACCGTTTTTGTAGAATTTGTAATTTTTGACAAATGCTTAGAAATTTAAAATAACGGTTTTGGCTAATTATAAGATCACTGTAAAAGGAAGTTGTGCGCGTGCATCATACCAGATTTTTGTTAGAAAAAGCCACCTGAATTCCCTCGTTTTTCCAAATGTGTGTGTGTAATAGTTTTATTAATTAATGTATAATATTATTTTTAAAATAAAATCTATATTATTATTATTATTATTATTATTAAACAAATAACTAAGAACACTTTCGTTCAATTAAGTTATGTATGTATGTATTATCTATAAACTCAGTCACCTGGCGGTGTAGAGGCTAGTGCTTCGTACGCTAGCATCTGGCGGTACAATGCTCAACTTGCCCCGGATTCGGGATACAGAGTTGGAGCGCGCCTTTTGTGCTTCCCTTGCGAACATTGTGTGTGGTGTGTGTATTCGTCATGTGTTGAACTTGTTACTCTATCTCTTAGGTTTGTGGTTGGTGCCCAAATCGAATGGTTTCACCGAGCCCTATTTCAATCGTCAAGACTGCCGAAAGGTTCCGACCCCCGCCGGATTCGAACCGAAGACTTGCTTAATGCAAGCCTAGCTCTTTCTCAACTGCGTTACAAGGCATTTCTCAATTAAGTTATAATAAACATACAACAATGAGCATACATAGCTGTTATTAAGTTGTATTCAAAATTTAAGTGTTTTTAAAATGTCAATTTCTAATTAACATGCTTCAACATGATAATTTAAAAATTATGTGGATCGGTACATAAGAAATTCCTTGTTGAAAGTGTCACATAAAGATTAAATGTCGGTTTGTAATTGTTATATCAAAAATCACTAGAGGCGTGTTGAAACATGTCACAAGCTTAAAGTCTGCTCAAATATATTGTAAACGGCGGCTCTTAGACTATATGTTGTTTCGTGTAAAAACGCTTACTGGGCGTTAGAATTTATATTGTGTATAATTCTTATATGTGTAAATGCTCCTTTATTTGAACACAGTCATCGTATTAAGGCACCTTTATCGACCGCTCGCGCTCTCTTGCGCTGCTATTTGGTTATCTGCATTACCGGAAAAGTTTATTAAACATTTTTAAATCGTTTGTTTCGTTTGGGTATTTCTAATATTTTGATTCGCCTCATCCTTCTGAGAGCATAACTTGATTTTAGGACACATCACCTGGGTCATCCGCTGGTGACCTCTGCCAGCACCCCCAATCTGAGGCAGTACAGCTCTAAGAACCCGTTTGTAGGCTATCCAATTCATCCACTGTAGAAGCTCGACCTCTCAGACAAGTAGTGTACGACTTAATAATCACTGGAGTATTGATATTCGTACCACAAGCAGTGTAGAGGAATTAAAGCTATTTTTAGTATGTAATTTTACATCTAACTTGTTTGACTTTTAATGTGTTAATCAATAGTATGATGTTGTTACTTGGGGGCTTACCGTTCGCAATGCTTTTAAGAATTATTGCACTGGCTATTTTGTGCATCGTTGCTTAATAGATCCAATGCCCTGTTTATGTCATTTAGTGTCTGATTTTGTTGCTACTACCTCTTGTATTTTAGATATTGTGCTATTGCCTATTGCGATTAAATTGAGTTTATAAGTTCTCGACTTATCTGAGTACAACTTGTTGTAATTGAAGACCTTTTGGAGCTCATGATATTTGGTAAAACGTCATTTAAAGAACTGGACGCCGTCTCCACTGAGTCTAGCTAACGGCTCCTCAAATATACTATCTTAGCGTTGCGATATTTGAATATATTGAAAATGATTATTGCTAACAAAGTAAAGGGTCTCGCTCTCGGTAGTCTAATGGAAAGATACATGGACAAATTGCTGTTATCTTTATATGGGTACCATTTGGTGTCTGTCGGCCTGTGATACAATAGAGAAAATTTCCTTAAAGAAAAATGGCCTTCGGCCATTGAAAGTATATGCCCTTTCGGCGCACTGATTTGATCTACCTTAATTAGTGAGGCAGCAGACGAGGACATCGATAATTTTTACTGTCAATTAGAGGCAACTACAGAAGACCTGTCTTGAAAAGAAATTGTCATAGTCCAAGACGATCTGAATCGAAAAAATGGAAGCACAGCAACCGATGATGCGTTAAAGATGTAATCGGAAATGTTGGTTTTGGAGTGAGCAACGAACGCAGCGAACGATTGCTCCAGTTCTGTCAAGAAAATAAATTAGTAGTAACCAACACTGTTCAAATACCATCCAAATTATATACCTGAAAATCTCCTGGAGATAGATGCAGCAACCAAATTGATTACATTATTTTTAACTCATGTTGAAAGACATCAGTACCAAACTGCAAGACCTTCCCAGGAGCTGAATGTGTATAGAAGCTGCCCGAAATAGAAAAGGATAATTGGCGGAAAATATACCATAATAGCAACACATGTTGGAGAACAAGATCCCATAAACGACAAGCAAATGGAAAGTTATCCACAATTAAAGCAATAACTGATAAAAGCAGACGTTGTGTGTAGTGTGGAGAGCTGCGGGATAATTAAAGACGACAATGAAAAGATAAAATGGAAAAGTACACATACTGGGTGAAAATTGAAGAATCCGCATGCAACCAGACAAAAGAGATTAAAGAGCAGATTGATAGGGTAAAGAGAATTATACGAAAAACAATAGGAAAGAGCCAATATGCTTGACCACAGAAAACCAATCCTACGCTAAAGTTACGAAGAACATGAAAAGCAATGTAAACACCCTGGGCATATCTATCGATAAATTTACTAAGACAGATAATAACATCCAAATTAAAATCAAAAGTAAAGAAGAATCGAGCAGAGAGAAATTCCGAAATATCCTCTCAGAAAACCTAATAGGAATAGCTGCAATTCAACCGGTATAGAAAAAAGAAACAATAATGCTACTGGATATTGACGGGACCACAAACGAACAAGAGGTCAAGGCGGTAACAGAAAGGCAAATAAACAGAAACATGTTTGCAAGGGAACAAATTAGAATGGTAGAGAAGGCCAACACAAAAGATGTTAAATTCGCCTTCATTACAATTAACGAAAAAGAAGGCAGAAGACTAATTGAGAAAAAAGTGGTAGGAGAAAACTGGCATCGTTGGAGAGTGAGAGATCTAACCCCCCATACGGTGCTACAAATTCCATAGAGTTGGACACTCAATCAATAAGTGCACACAATAGGAACAAGATGGCAATTGTAATAGATGCGGTGTGAAAGGACATCTGAAAAATGACTGCTGAAACGAGCAAGTGTGTTACCTATGCAAAAACTTTGGACACAAAGTAGAGTCCATGAAATGCCAAAAATACAGGGAACTGGTGCAGGACCAAAGGAGAAAGAAAAAAATTGCTTCTCCCGTTTACTATAAACAACAGACAAGTTAACGTGGGGAGATACATAGAGGCGATGCATCTGCTAATAAAAGGCTGCTCATCAGAATTAGTAGACGCAGCTTCAGTTCAAGAACCAAACAAAAGAATGATAACAAATAACCTCAGATGGTTCCCTGACGCAAAATAAGTTACGATGCTATGCCGTTTTAACTATTTACATTATATACAGCCGAAATCTACGATACATACAAGACAGGTGAGTAGTGACATGACAATCCATTGCAGTGCACATATTACGGAGTAATGCAAGCCCGCTTGCATCCACAATTATTTCCACATCCTCACTTACAGCTGTAGGACACTAGACGTATTATTCTTTTGTACAACCTTATTTATATATTCTACTTTCCATATTCATTCAGGTGCTGGAAGTTTATTTTTTGGCGACGGCGAAGTTTGTACTTGCAAATAAATTCTCAAACGATGTTGATAAGACGCGTTTGGTGTGTGAGAAAGTTTCGCCAGGACAAAATGTGGCTTAATGCGACTTTTAGTAGCGAGCTTCGTCCAAGTTTGAATATTTGCTCATCATATACAGAAAAGGCCAACATTTTCGTCACTGGTAAACAATTCTTCGCGAGGAATTCCTGTTTGAATAAAAATGTTCGCTTGGCTCTTAGCTTCAGATAATGATTTTATCAAAACGAAACTAGTTACTTCAGTTTCAGAACCCTAACCTATATCAGCACAAGGATATTTTTAACTACCACATAAGACACATATTTACATCATACGCGCCTGATCATATCGTCTGAGAGCTTATATTCATGTTCAAACGTCGCTAGGAAATAAAATATTAGCAACTGAATAACTATGAAAGAAAGAATACGTAAAAAGAAATAGACAAAAGAAGAAAGAATAGAGACATATTGTTAAGCCCTTGGTCTCGCATCAACCCTCCACCTCATATCCTGCAGCTATAAGTTAGGATTTAGAAAATATTGTGGATGCAAGAAACCGGGCTTGAATTGCAATGGATTGTTATGTCACCACTCACCTGTGTTTCTAGAAGAAAATTACTCTCCTTCTGACTAGTGACTCTGTAGTTTTTGTAGATTTTGATTGTATATACTGTAAATAATTAAAATTGTATGATGTGTTACGTGTAATTTTACATTTAGATACAGTTAAGGATTGTTTGGATAATTTCTTATCTTAAATGCATTCATATAGTTAGATTCACCTGCATACGTTAGGTGTAGCTTTGGTTGCATACTCATTTTTGCAATTTTTGGGACTTTTGAAAAATCCTTGTCTAGGGAATTTTGAGTAACAATTTTGAAAATTGTTTTGATAGTACGATTTCCGGCGACCATTTTTAAGTTTTCCTCTTTGGAGCTGCATGTGATCTTTGGAAATTTTCACTTAAGTGGATTATATAGTTTCCATGTTTCTTTGAGGAATCTGCCATCCAGAAATAGGAAATGGGTGTTATATTGCTAAAATGAATCCGATTGTATTGGGATAAATATATATTTCTGCAATTTACTTACTCGAGGCCGCATTACAACTCTGGTATGTTGATTTATGGTTGCCGTAGAACATTTTTCGATAACGTCTCGTATTTAGGCCTCCTCGTAATAGTTTGGCCTCCTCGTCCTAGTTTGCTGTATCGTTCTCCGATTTTTCGGGATCCATTATGCCTGTGGCATTGGTGTTGCTTGACTAAGGCACCTGGAGCAACAATTCCGTTCCAATCCGAGCCCCTCAGCACATGTGATAGTTCGCATGCAAGGCTTTTCCCCATGGTGACTGCACTCGACTGCGTTTCTCACCTGCAAAGTTAGATGAAGCCCTGACTCTTTGGAGGTTACTCAAGCTGGTGGACATCTTAATAGCTATCCCCCATAGCTGTTGATGTAGCGATCCTTCTGTGCACGATCCAGGTATCTACAACACCTAGTGTTATCTACCTTTTGGTGTTTATTGAACTGAAAATATCGTTCGTTATGGCACAATGATCTTTACTTTATGTATTGTACTTACCTAGGTATATGCTAGCGAAATTCATGTCGTTTTACATGCGAAATATTGTATAGCTTCGTTGTACATCACGTGCAATTACTTTGGTGTAATAGGATAATGTCATTTTATGCATTTAATATCTTTAAGTTTGGTAGTACTGCTTTGGTCGCATTCGAGCGTCAGATACTTGTCAATGTTCAAAATTTAAACCATTATTGGCGAGGGTCTCCGGGAGCATCAATTTAACATTTAACATAATATGAGCACCGTAAATACACCATGTTATGTGTATTAGCACTCCCCTAGGCGAAATGGTACCAATTCGAAGAGGTTCGCGACTAGATAGAGTATTTACCTAATTAATCAAGCAATTTAGAACTTACTATTCTCCCGCATTCCGGTATCGCTGTTTTTAATTATATTTAAGTCACTATCGTAGTTGATACACGGGTACTCGAACGAATTGCGATTATCGTAGTTACCTTTTCGACTTTATTGATATAAAATCTTGTACATTGCATACCACTAAAATTACATTTACAAACTATTCCATTTACATACTATTATCACAGAATTGTGTTGCCTTTTTCCAAGTATGACACACAATTCCGAAGGTGTACAAACTGTAAATAAATAACTAGGTTATTTCGAGTCTTGGTGTTTTCTGTCTCTTATTATTTTTTTTTTATGAAACAGCTAGTGGTTTAGGAATTTACACGGCCACCTGTAGGTTTTCTGGTTTGGACCGTCTCAAACCAGTGGCGCTTCCGGACAACCCACCCCATCCTGCTCAGGACCTAGCTTGGCAAACGTTTGCTACACGACTAGACGATTCCTGTACCACCCTGCTGTGAAGTATTTATAATTTTTGTTTTTACGTGCAAATAAATTCCCATGTGTAGCAAATGTAATAAATTTGGCGCCTCTGACGTGGAGCCTTTGGTTAAGTAGTTTGGCATTTAGTGCAGTATAGAGTATTTGATTAGTATCGATTGGTTCCTTGTCGTATCGGTAATTATCGGATTATAGCCATTTTGTTGCATATCTTGAGGAATTTTGTTAGAATTTAGGAATGTGTGTTTAGATTAGGTACATTTTTGGACATATTAGTAGGTATTAGTATTATTAGTACTGAAGGGCTATTTTTGTTTTTCTTTTGTGCTCTTATTAGTAAGGATTAGTATTTTTAGTATAGGTATAGGATTGTTTAGTTACGACAATTACAATGGATGTTGGAAGATTATTGGCGGACGAGCTAACGTATGAATTGCTAATTCGTGGATGTCCAGTGGGTTCGAACGTAACCGAGAAGAGATCAATTTTGCGAGACGCTATGCATAGACAGCAGTTAGGAACGCTAGACGTGACAACAGGAATTTATTTCGAGCCTGATGAAGAACTGAAGATTTGTGCTACAAAACTTCACGAACTGCAAGAGGCATTAGAACATTTTGATGTCAATAACAAAGACAATGAAGTACAACGCATTAGGGCAAGAATGTATCATCTTTTAGGTCGCTTACGTCGAATTAATGCCGAAAACAACATGCAACAACAGCATCAGCAAACACTGTCTACCCAATTAGGTCAGTTATCTATAGCTATCGATCAAGCTTATTTAGGTTACCACGAACAAACTATACATGAGCAAGCAACAGTTCAGTCTCAACAACAATCTATTCTAGATGAGCCTAATTTACTACTTCCAGTTACCACATCCTTGGCAACTACAGGTGCAGAAGAAACTGCAACTGCCATCGGGCAACTCATTGATCATGAGATGTCGATATTCCCAACACAATTTGAACCATCGAAACGTCGAGTGAGCTTCCATGAGTCAACGCCAGAGCGTAACGCTGAAGTTTCCCATCACGACAGCAACTTACAGCAAAAACTGAAGTCCATGGAACTGAGCGAGATTGTGAGACCTACAACAAGCTTAGATAGACAAGCTGGAAATTTACATATACCTACCACTGAAAGTCGGAGACATTCAGAGTGTTCTCGACCTGTGTACAGCAACTTTATTCCAATCAGCAAGTGGAACATTCATTATGATGGTGAATCGTCCAGTTTAACAAGCTTCTTAGTGCGTGTAGAAGAGCTAAGAGAAGCACGTGGAATTTCAAAAGCTCAATTGCTTCAGTCAGCAGTAGAAATTTTCACTGGAGACGCACTGATATGGTACCGAGCGGTGAAGCGTACTATCATCGATTGGGACGACTTGATTAGCAAGTTGAAAGCAAACTTTCTCCCTCACGATTACGAGATCCGCCTTTGGGACGAAATTCGAAGCCGCACACAACACCCATCAGAAAAAGTGGTTGTTTATATAGCAACCATGGACAACTTATTCAGCAGGCTGCCTCAACTTCCATCTGAAACTACAAGATTGGCAATAATTAAGAAGAACTTACAGCCGTATTATGCTATGCAATTAGCATTACACCCGGTTTATACTATCACTGAACTTACTCAAACTTGTATGACTTTAGAAGATGCCAAAATAGCTTCGACTAATTTTAAAGCACCTCCTACGCCTAACTCATACTTACTTGAACCAGAGTTAGCTTACTGCAAGCGTGCTGGAAAGCCACCGATTTGTGCAGTCGAAGAAAAGCCTCTGATTGACTTCAGCGAAATAGAGCTTCCAACAAACACTTCCCAGAACCACCTAGCCAGAGGGAAGACTAGTAATAAAATTACAGAAGCCCCAACTGCTATTGCAACACTTACTTGTTGGAATTGTTCCAAGTCAGGACATCGAGCCATGCAGTGTACTGCTCCTAAACGGATGTACTGTTATGGATGCGGGCAAGTAGGAGTAACCAGCCGCACTTGTAAGAGATGCTCGGGAAACGAGCGAGGAGCACGGTAGGCGACCGGACCCGGTGCTCTAAAACAAGGAAGAAGCCGGTCAATAATTTCAAGCAATTTTTGCCGTCAAAGCCTGTTTCCAGATCGGATTATGTGGTGTTAACCATCGAAGAACCAGCACCCATTCGAGATCGTTGGTATCGGACTCTGAGGACAAAAATTATGTCAAATCCTTTACAATTTCCACAGTGGCGAATTGAGAATGATATAATCTATAAATACATCAAATGTACCTACCCGCAGCTGAGAGACGATAACGAAACATGGAAAGAAGTGGTACCAAAAGAAAAACGTCAAGAACTCATCCACGAACATCATGACGCATTAACAGCATGCCATGCAGGCATCTTCAAAACCTACGAACGCCTGAAGAATCGCTTCTATTGGCCGAAAATGCGATCCGATGTAGCCAACTACATTCGAAGGTGTAAGATCTGCGCTGCCATGAAACCTGAACAGAATTGTCCAGCTGGTCTTATGGGACAGCGCCCGAATGTCACAAAACCTTGGCAGATGATTGCAGTAGATATCTGTGGTCCCTTACCTAGATCATCCAGAGGCTACAGTTACATTTTGGTTATTTCAGACCAACTTACCAAGTTTGTGCTACTGTTTCCACTCCGTCAAGCTACAGCTGCCGCTGTAACCAGATTAGTTGAGGAAAATGTTTTTCTATTCTTTGGATGTCCTCAGTACTTAGTATGCGATAATGGTGTGCAGTTCCGTTCACGAGAATTTATGCAGTTATGTGACAGCTACCATGTGAAAATTATTTACACTCCTGCGTATCATCCTCAAGCTAACTTCGTAGAAAGAGTTAATCGTGTCATCAAAACTATGTTGGCTTCATATGTTGCAGATAACCACAAGAAATGGGAACAACTTTTGCCTAAAGTGGGCTGCGCTATCAGGAGCTCGGTTCATGAAGTCACTAAAGTGACTCCATTCTTTGCCAACTTTGCACGTGAACATGTTCCTAGGGGTGATTATTTTAAATCAGGTGTAAAGGCTGAAACAGATAAATGTGAGACATCTGATAAACTTAAAGAGTTAGACAAGCTACATCAAGATATACATAAGAGACTTTTGAATGCTCATGCCAGATCTAAACAACGATATGACCTACGACGCAGAGAAGTGACATATAATGTGGGCGACAGAGTTTACCGACGCAATTTTGTGTTGTCCGACGCCACCAAACACTTCACCGCAAAGCTCGCTCAAAAATTTATTGGGCCTTTGATTGTACGAAGGAAATTATCACCTGTTACGTACGAGCTTCAAGATGAAGATGGGACATTTCGCGGCACATGGCATGTCAAAGACATAAAACAACACCCGCCAGATGAAGAAAACTAGATTCTGTTGGATTGTCGTAACGAAGACAAACTTAGTATTGGACTTTGCATTCGAGTTTGGCATTAGGATTTTGAATGTTAGGTTAGGCTTTAGGGACCAAGGGTTTTTTGTTGAACCTTTGGGTGGATGGTTGGGCTGCTTGAAGGGAGGACTCGCTGTTGGGGAACTTTATCATCTCGTTCTTTCCCCCTCCTTGTGGGACAGTGACGTTCCATCATACAGGAGTGAGACATTTTTGCAGTCTCATTTCCGGTGTTCCGCCATCTGGTCACTGTGGATGGTGTTTCAGTGTGTAGTCGATCCTGGGCTGCACACTTTCCTTGACTAGTAGGGTGTAGGGTTTTTTTTTTGTCATCGCAGAGGATGGTTGCCTATGATCGCGGTGCATCCTACGGGGTCCCGCGCCTGGTACCCATTGTCTGTGATGACTTCAAACGTTTTTCGGCCTTTTTCCAATTTTGAAATTTCTGGTAGTTCACTTAATTCCACCCTACGATGACTGACTGACGTGACAACAGACAATCCTTCCTATCCTTCTTCTGTGTCGTCCGCTATCTTCTTTTCTAGAGCTCCTTAATCCCTTACCCCTTTTTTCCCCACTCTCACCTTTCATTTTCCTCTTCTTGGTGGACAGTGTCTCGGTGGGTGTTGTGTAGACTTGGGCCTGGATCGGTTCATCCACCGGCGCGCCTTTACCACCCAGCAGCGACGGATGTTCCGATGTCCTTTTCTGCATGACATTCATGTGGAGAGCTGTTTATCCCTTCACTCCTTTTCTCAACCATCAATCTTTTAAGACCCTGTGTGATTCCCCTATTTCCTTTCGTCTTCCGACATTAACGTATTTTTTTTTTTTTGGCTACGTATCCGCTTCTAAATTCGTTGACATTGGCTTGAATGTGCTGGGTATCCGCAATAGTTCTTTTCGTGTACCTGTAAAATTTCGAAGCTTCATTATGGTGCAGGCATAGGTTCTACGTCGGTAAATTCAGGGAATTTACCTATTTTTGAGTGAGGGGAGAGTCTGTTACGTGTAATTTTACATTTAGATACAGTTAAGGATTGTTTGGATAATTTCTTATCTTAAATGCATTCATATAGTTAGATTCACCTGCATACGTTAGGTGTAGCTTTGGTTGCATACTCATTTTTGCAATTTTTGAGACTTTTGAAAAATCCTTGTCTAGGGAATTTTGAGTAACAATTTTGAAAATTGTTTTGATAGTACGATTTCCGGCGACCATTTTTAAGTTTTCCTCTTTGGAGCTGCATGTGATCTTTGGAAATTTTCACTTAAGTGGATTATATAGTTTCCATGTTTCTTTGAGGAATCTGCCATCCAGAAATAGGAAATGGGTGTTATATTGCTAAAATGAATCCGATTGTATTGGGATAAATATATATTTCTGCAATTTACTTACTCGAGGCCGCATTACAACTCTGGTATGTTGATTTATGGTTGCCGTAGAACATTTTTCGATAACGTCTCGTATTTAGGCCTCCTCGTAATAGTTTGGCCTCCTCGTCCTAGTTTGCTGTATCGTTCTCCGATTTTTCGGGATCCATTATGCCTGTGGCATTGGTGTTGCTTGACTAAGGCACCTGGAGCAACAATTCCGTTCCAATCCGAGCCCCTCAGCACATGTGATAGTTCGCATGCAAGGCTTTTCCCCATGGTGACTGCACTCGACTGCGTTTCTCACCTGCAAAGTTAGATGAAGCCCTGACTCTTTGGAGGTTACTCAAGCTGGTGGACATCTTAATAGCTATCCCCCATAGCTGTTGATGTAGCGATCCTTCTGTGCACGATCCAGGTATCTACAACACCTAGTGTTATCTACCTTTTGGTGTTTATTGAACTGAAAATATCGTTCGTTATGGCACAATGATCTTTACTTTATGTATTGTACTTACCTAGGTATATGCTAGCGAAATTCATGTCGTTTTACATGCGAAATATTGTATAGCTTCGTTGTACATCACGTGCAATTACTTTGGTGTAATAGGATAATGTCATTTTATGCATTTAATATCTTTAAGTTTGGTAGTACTGCTTTGGTCGCATTCGAGCGTCAGATACTTGTCAATGTTCAAAATTTAAACCATTATTGGCGAGGGTCTCCGGGAGCATCAATTTAACATTTAACATAATATGAGCACCGTAAATACACCATGTTATGTGTATTAGCACTCCCCTAGGCGAAATGGTACCAATTCGAAGAGGTTCGCGGCTAGATAGAGTATTTACCTAATTAATCAAGCGATTTAGAACTTACTATTCTCCCGCATTCCGGTATCGCTGTTTTTAATTATATTTAAGTCACTATCGTAGTTGATACACGGGTACTCGAACGAATTGCGATTATCGTAGTTACCTTTTCGACTTTATTGATATAAAATCTTGTACATTGCATACCACTAAAATTACATTTACAAACTATTCCATTTACATACTATTATCACAGAATTGTGTTGCCTTTTTCCAAGTATGACACAGAATTCCGAAGGTGTACAAACTGTAAATAAATAACTAGGTTATTTCGAGTCTTGGTGTTTTCTGTCTCTTATTATTTTTTTTTTATGAAACAGCTAGTGGTTTAGGAATTTACACGGCCACCTGTAGGTTTTCTGGTTTGGACCGTCTCAAACCAGTGGCGCTTCCGGACAACCCACCCCATCCTGCTCAGGACCTAGCTTGGCAAACGTTTGCTACACGACTAGACGATTCCTGTACCACCCTGCTGTGAAGTATTTATAATTTTTGTTTTTACGTGCAAATACATTCCCATGTGTAGCAAATGTAATAGATGTTCTAATTTATTTTGTCGTTTCTGAACAGGGTGCAAGGATAAAAGACTTTGAACGTTAAAATTCAAATATTAAAAAAAAAATCGATTTTAGTAAAATTATGAAAAATGTCTGAACATTAGCATAAACCTAAACAATTATTTCTAGCACATCATTTTAGGATAAAGCCAAAAATTTACTTCGTTACGACTAATCGTTACCGCGACATAAAAGTTTCCGAAATTCAGCGAATGCGAAGTTCGAAGGAGCACTGAGGGGGAACCACAAGGGGAGGGGCGCCACGTTTTTGGAAAATTTATCTCTTCTAGTGGTTCAACAACTGATCAAAATTCAACTTTCCCCTAACTATTCTCGACGTCATCCCGTTATTTCCTGGGCTACGTGGTGCAAATTAATGAGAGACGAGGCGCGACATGCGTATCGATGAAAATAAGCAGCTGAAAATAAATAATATTTTCACAAAAATAAATCAATGTAGATAATTCTTTAACTAAAACCTTTTTCATTCTGTTCAACACATTTCATACGTTGGTACGGTACATTAATGAGCAATAGTGGTCAACATCCAGTACGCTTTTTAAAGCAGTTTCTGTAGCATTTGTTAAAAATAATTTGGATATTAATTTGGTATGAGCTAGAAAGAATAGGCTTTCCACTAGTTTCGAGAATCATTGAAAAATATTCAAAACTATGCTTAGAAAATGCGATGTTTGCATAAAATTCATCAATTTTCAGTAATAACAAAAATCAGAAAATACATTTTGCATTTCTACCATTTTGCATTCGTCACGTTTCTAATTTTCTTTTAAGTGACTAGATTTCGTACATTTTCTACTTTTTAAATGAGCGGTACAGTAGCTTTATGTGTATAAAGGGACAGAAATTAGTGCCGACCGGAGCGTCACCTTCTTGCGTGGATCTTATACTATTCATAGCAGGAGTACAGCATTGTTTATATGAGACTAGCTGTTACCCGCAACTTCGTTCGCGCGAGGTTCGTTATTTGTGTATTGTATAACGACTAATTATTTTCTGTCATACCATCCCATCCCATCCTATCGCCGTCCCCGTCCCCGTCCCTTTCTCCGTCACCGTACTGTCCCATCCCGTCCCGTCCCGTCCCGTACCGTCCCCTTCCCTTCTATCTTATCCCTTTCCTTTCCGTCCCGTCCCGTCCAATCCCATCCCGTCTCTTTCCGTCCCGTCCCGTCCCGACCCCAACTTTTCCATCCCATCCCTTCCCTTTCCTTTCCGTCCCGTCCCGTTTCGTCCCGCCCCGTTCCGTCTCGTCCTATCCCGTCCCGTCCCGTCTCCTCCCCTTCCATCCCACCCCTCCCCTTCTCTTTCCGCCCGTCCCGTTCCATCCCGCCCCGTCTCGTCTCGTTCCGTCATTTCCCTTATGTCATGTCCACCGTCTTGGACCTAAAAATAAACTCCATTTTCGCAATCAACGTCCCAAAAAACCTCAATAACGAGACCCATATCGTATTTTAGACTTATTTACCCCACTTCGCCCCCAAGGGATTGATTTTCGGAAAATCACGAAATACGTGTTTGCTTATTTGGTTTTAGGCTTACTCTTACGAAGTTTCAAGTCGAAATGTCTATTTAATATTATTTCTCCATACAAAATTGGAACCCCCATTTTACTCTTTTAGGGGTCGACTTTCGAAATATCCTTCCTTATTCCTTGTATACATCATAAAGTAAACCTCTGTGAAAAATTTCAGCTTTCTAGGTCCAAGGGTTTGGGCTGGGCGTTCATAAGTGAGTGAGTGAGTGTGTGAGTCAGGACTTTCAGTTTTATATACAGGGTGAGGCACATAAAGTGTTACAGAGCAATAGCACTCAAATTATTGATCACATCCAAACATGTTTCAGACAAAAGTTTCAGTATTCGAGAAGGCCGTCATTCTGGACCACCTTATTTTTTTATCGATGGAGGCGCTGAAACTACGTCAAGGTCAACTCCACTTTTTTTAAATGGAACCATGTATTTTTTTTCGATGACATTATTACCGATTTGAAGACAAATTCAGCGACCTGAAACACAAGGTCATTCTAGTCACGCAAAGTATGAAATTAGTCGAAAAATCGAAAAATGCAACAGTGCAACAAACACGAGTCAACACGACGGTGCACCACCCCATTATGCTCTGTGTTTAAGACAAGCGATGAATGAGATTTTTGGCGAAAAGTGGATAGGACGAGGCGGTCTTGTAGCTTGGCCACCTCGATCGCCAGATCTAACATCAGCAGATTACTTTTTATGGGGTTTTGTCAAAGATAGCGTAATGGCGGTAACACCTACCACGCCTGACGACATGAAAGACAGAATACGACGAGCATGTACCACAAATGTTAGCTGAAGTTAGACGGTTTTTTCATCAGCGAATTAAAAAGTGCTTAAAAGTCGAGGGTCATCACTTCGAGCATCTTCTGTAGGTAGAACCAAACCAAGGTTAGTGGATCCTTTGAAAGTGATTATTCCGATATTTTTCGATTTTTTGACTATCTTCATACTTTGCTAACTAGAATGACCTTGTGTTGCAGGTGGCTGAATTTGTCTTAAAATCGGTAATAATGTCATCGAAAAAAAAATACATAGTTCCATTTAAAAATCTGGAGTTGATCTTGACGTAGCTTCAGCGCCTCCACCGATAAAAAAATAGGGTGGTCCAGTATGACGGCCTTCTCGAACACTGAAACTTTTGTCTGAAACATTTTTGTATATGATCAATAGTTTGAGTGCTATTGCTCTGTAACACTTTATGTGCCTCACCCTGTATATACAGGGTGTCCCAAAAAATCGTTTACAAATTTTCAAGCATTGGAAAGGAAGGCAAGTGAAGCAATTTTCGCTACGCAACATATGGTCGGAAACGTCTCCTTGTTATTGAAAAAAATGATTTATTACAGATTGCTTTTTATCATAAGTTACAAAAGTAAAAACAACAAAATGGTACTTACAACCATCATTCATAATAATTGCTCAAACTGTCGACCTACAACATCGTTGCAAGCGTTTCAGCGATGCACCATGTTAGCTCGAACTCTGGCCAAAATTCCTGAAGTTTTCCGAATCCTTCCATAGGCATCAATAATTCGGACTACCAAGTCCTCCTGTGTGTTCACTGGAGTTGCTTACACTAAAGTTTTTAAATGTCCCCATAGGAAGAAATCCAGCGGCGTTAAATCAGGGGAACGTGCTGGCCAATTGACGGTCCCGCCCGTGCCTATCCAATGATTGCGATATGTCAGATCCAGATGTTGGCGTACAGCGTGACTGAAATGAGCGGGGGCCCCATCATGTTGAAACCACCTACCCTGCCTGACTGCTAGGAGCACGTCTTCTAACTCCAGCAAAACTTCTTGGAGGAAGGTTACATAAATTTCGCCATTCAGGCGAGGTGGTAACATGTAAGGGCCCACCAAACGATCTTCGACAATGCCGGCCCAAATGTTGATGCTGAATCGTTGTTGATGGCCTCTCCACATATTTGCATGCGGATTGTCCTCACTCCGGACGTGGTTGTTTTTAAAATTGAAAATCCCATCCCTCGTGAAGGTGGCCTCATCGGTAAACAGGATGCGCGATGGGAATTGTGGGTCCGCATTGCAACTCTCTAAGAACCATTCGCAGTACTCCATTCTGAGTTGGTAGTCGTATGGCAGGAGTAGCTGGACTTTCTGATAGTGGAACGGGTACAACCCTTACTCGTGAAGCACGTCCCATACACGCATATGCTGAACACCCATTGCATGGGCAACTGCGCATGTGCTGGTGGACGGATTGTCCTCAAATCGCTGGAGCACCTCATTTTCAAAAGATTGTGTTCGCACACGTCTCCTTGTTCCTGACGCCTCTTTTCTAGCCTTAACTGATCCGGTTTCACGCAACCGGCCATCAACGGCAGAAAATGTAGGGTGCGAGGGATGACACCTTGTTGGAAACCTCTCACGGTACAACCACAGAAGAAACCTTATATCGAAAAGGCAAAAGGCTGCCACATTCTGATTATCTGAGTAGGAATCCTATAAAAGTTCATGTGATAGTCCGAATTTGATCGAGGACGTGCAAACCAAAGATTCTGAATCTCAAAAACTCATAAAAGAGGTGGATGATGGCATTACCGCGGCACGCGATTATTCTGTGAAACATGGCATTCTTTATAGAAGTATAGGAAAGAATTCATTGCGTGTTTTTCTAACTAAGGGAAATTAACTTAATATTTTAAAATTAGGCCATGATGATAACTCTCACGTCGGTTATGATGAAACCTTTGCTGCCGTCGTAGTTTAATTTTGGTTTTCACGGCTAGCTGCTTTTAACATTTTCTTATTTGTCTAAGTAGCAAGCCCTTATCCGGGAAAAATGGATGGTTACCTCCACCCAATTGATAAAACCCCAGTGCCCTTTCATACCATACATTGCGATATTGCAGGACCATTTCCCCCTGGTTCAGATGCTTTCCGCTACGTGTTTCTATTTATTGATGCGTTTACAAAATTCTTACAACTAATTCCGATTAAAATGTCGACGGCCAATGAAACGCTTCGAGTTTATCGTACACATCTGTGCACTTTTGAAACACTTAGTTTGGTAATCACAGACCGAGCCTCCAATTTTCGTAGTGCGTCTTTATCGAACCTATTTAAGGAATTGCATATTGAACACCACATGGTCGCTACTGGTGCGCCGCGCGCGAATGGTCAAATTGAGCGGTACGTGAGTACGATGGTAGACTTGCTAGCTATAGAAAGTAAGTAGTCAGAATGGACGAGCGCATTGCAAAAGGTGCAATTAACATTAAACACTACTGTCCAGAAAACCACTGGATTTTCCCCTCTTTATACCTGCTCCACCCACCCGCTCTTCTGAAACGGAGTATTTTCTTTTCTATTTTCGGTAAGTACCACCTAGTCACGAGTGGTCCGTGTTAGGGAGTTACTTAGTTGTTTGAAAGTTTGATTTATAGTATTTTACTTGATAAGTACTGCAAAAAAAATATTGCGACATTGCATGTGTTTGGTAGTAGGGTAACAAGCCATAGTACCCTCTAAGCATTGCGAAATGACAAGTCGAGTGAGAGACCGCTGAGCATTTCGGAGTGACAAGGTTCATGGCCTCTGAGTACCAAGTACAATGTTAAGAGAGGGATGTGCTTTTGTTTGATAGCAGGGTAACAAGCCTAGAGTACCCTCTGAGTACTGCCGAATGACAAGTCTAGTTAGAGACCTCTGAGCATTGCGGAGTGACAAGGTTGATGGCCTCTGAGTACCAAGTAGCAGGGTAACAAGCCTAGAGGACCCTCTGAGTACTGCCGAATGACAAGTCTAGTTAGAGACCTCTGAGCATTGCGGAGTGACAAGGTTGATGGCCTCTGAGTACCAAGTAGCAGGGTAACAAGCCTAGAGGACCCTCTGAGTACTGCCGAATGACAAGTCTAGTTAGAGACCTCTGAGCATTGCGGAGTGACAAGGTTGATGGCCTCTGACTACCAAGTAGCAGGGTAACAAGCCTAGAGGACCCTCTGAGTACTGCCGAATGACAAGTCTAGTTAGAGACCTCTGAGAATTGCTGAGTAACAAGGTTGAAGACCTCTGAGTACCAAGTAGCAGGGTAACAAGCATAGAGGACCCTCTGAGTACTTCCGAATGACAAGTCTAGTTAGAGACCTCTGAGCATTGCGGAGTGATAAGGTTGATGGCCTCTAAGTACCAAGTATGATGTTGGAGACGTGTATGTTTTGGAGATATGTTGATAGGTAAATGTTTGAGAGTTGAAAAACCGATGATTGTGATAACTGTGTCCTCTGAGCACTATGGTGACAAAACAAGTTAGTTCAACACCTGTAAATGTTAAGCTCCTAAGTACCCGACATGAGTTATTAAAGTGTGTGTATGGAGAAGCATAAGCCGTACTATGTTATTTGTTTGGCAGATCTGGTTTTTCGAGAGAGAAAAACACTTCAGGATTGGCCGTGTTAGCGTCCAGACGAATTCTAGCCTTCAGACGAATTCTCAGCCCTTCAGTGGTGTTGATTTCTTGACCCCTGGGTCACCCGCCCTATTAATCACGCCACAAAATGATCTGCGAGACGTGTTGTCCAAAATATGAAAAGAGTATTGTAATACAATTTCAGAATGAGGCATGTGGACATTCATTCGTCTCCTGGGCTGGCCCGAAGGTGCCAGCGCAGATCCTTACGTTATTAAAATGCAGGGTAATTCGTTTAGTTAATAGAGCTGGTGCGATACATTGTTTTAATTGACGCTTTTATTGGTCGTTTTTGCTAATAGCAGAAGTGGGATTGGCTCGCGTTTCACTTTATAGAGCTGATGCGATACATTGTTTTAATTGACGCTTTTATTAATAATTTTTGCTAATATACGTAATAATACATATATGGTACCTGTGCAGTTTTTGTTGGTTTGCATATCAAAGAAACGTTTTTTTGTGTTTTCTGCGTTTAAATTAAAATATTATTCCATAGGGTATACATTTTTAGAGTAATTTTTTAAAATTTTAACTCAGTTTTGAGGGTGTTTTCGAAAAAATTATAAATGGAGAAGTTGTTCAGTTTAGCGAGTTCTATTACGGGTTAAAATATTTGCACTCATTTCCATAACACCCTGTATAGATAGGCATGTATTATCGTTACCTATAAAAGGTGATTCCTTAGTTATTAAAAACTTCCAGTTGCCAGATTTATAAGAGCTTACAAAATTTCAATTAAAAAAGGTACTTTTTAAGACTAATTCACAAGATGCAAGATTTGAGTTTTCACATTTTATTGACGATTGTATGTACGTGCGAATAAGCTCCCTGTTCAAACAAATGCTGAAGAATATTTACTTCGTCTTGCACCTACAGCCTCCGGAAAGAAAACTTATTTGAAAGCTATCCTAAGCAAACATATTTACTCGAACTTTTGTGTGGATATATTACCTAATAATCTCGAGCTTCAATAAAAATTCAGTCAGCTATAGCGTAGATACTCCAGGTTCAACGGCTGTTTAAGTCTTGCTTTTCTAAGGAAAATTTTTAGTTGCTCTTAAAATCTAATCATTTTGATGAAGATGCTTTAAGTTAAATCAGAAATGCACTAAAATGGAAAGTAGAAAAACTTTTTTGAATAAATGTTTCTGGAAACAGTGTTAAACTGTAACTTAGCCTCATTATAGTTCAAATAGCTGCGCTGGTATAAAACATTGTGAATATAGTATACAATTATACTGAACGATAATCACGTAGACAACTAAATTATTTTAAACTGAAAAAGATATGAGGTAATTGTGATGATGTCATATTTATTATGTTTGCTAAATAGAATCTAGAAATTAAAAAACACACATTTACGTAAAAATAAAGAAAAAAGATGCTATATTGCATAGAGAAGACAGAAGGTAATAATATTTTAGGAATAATATTCTTTTGACTCGTTTTTGTAACATCACATGACTAAACTTCAATATAGCGGCCCGAGAATTAGCGCAAGCTCCATGGTTCTGCAAGTCAGCGACTCTCAACCCGTCGTTTCAACGGATCAGAACTGGCAAAAACCACGCTTAATTAAATCAACACGGTTTAATAGGAGTTTTTTACATACCTATATGTGCGCTCGTATATAAACACACACATATATGTGAATCTTTTGGTCTGGAAGCTATAATTTTAAGTTAGCTGCAATTTAAGATTTGTGTGTACATATTACACAATGTTCTATCATTTTTTTGGAAACCACTGCTTTTCGGGGGTTATCTGCGCTTGCGTGGCAA
Organism: Agriotes lineatus; assembly: GCA_940337035.1. NCBI lineage: Eukaryota > Metazoa > Arthropoda > Insecta > Coleoptera > Elateridae > Agriotes > Agriotes lineatus. The sequence continues at coordinate 43,898,273 of OW679194.1, forward strand.
ACGTCAGACCCAATGGGGACGCTATACTGAAGTTTTCCCCACCACATATTTCTAAAGATAAATAAACTAGAAAGTTGTAACAATGGAGCTCAACTACCTTGTATGTTGCAGATAAAGCTAAATAAAAAGGTCGTTAATGTGTTAGGTAGTTGAAAATAACATCAGTTGTTGATTATTCATAAAGCAAAATGTTAATTAAATCTTTTATTTATGGAAATGTTAGAACTCCTTGTTAACGTAATCTCATTTGTTTTGAAATATCTTATTTGTACAGTCACACTGTTTGACATTGTGCGCACATTCATCTTAAAACGCAAAATCAGATCAATCAAGATTTAGATCAGTAAATATGGAAAGTTATTGATTTTTTAAATTAAAAACATATTTCTTCGTATGTAGAAAAAACAGTACATATATTATAATATTTGCTTTAAGGCGGCAACAATGTCTTCCGCTAAAAATTAATAACATGATGCCCCAATCTAAAGCAGTCAAATACATTAATACGCTTTTAGACTCAAAACTAACTTGGAACACTCACATACTTAAAAAATCTGTAAAAGGCTTTACTCAGAACTTCCCTCGTCGACATTGTGACACTAAATAATTTTAAAAATCAAATTAAGTTTGGAGTCAAAATATCTTCACGTTTCTAATAAATTAAATACATTTTCAAATAAAAAAAAGTTATCCGTCTGATGTTTTAATCAGCAGAGCGATCGTAGCTGCACCGATAAAGCCAACTACGCTACGGAGCTTCTTTTAAATAAGTCCGGCGCGCGCCTCTCTTGAACAAAACGCTGTTATTTTTGAAACGTTTTTACTCTTTTGTGACATTATTCTCTATCGGTAGAGTCTTGTTTTAGGCAAATGTAGAACCTGACCTATGCAAAAGTTATTATTTCCTTCTATTTCAAAATTAACCCAAAAATAAACAAAATTTTATTTTTTTAAGGTGCTCACCCTGTATATATTTGTATGAAATTGTACCGGTTTCATGCGAAGTCGACATATAATATGTATTCAAAATATCGTTTTCCTTCGACAAATAGTTTTTGAGCTCTACTCCCAACTGGCAGACAGATAGACAGACAGACCTACTGACAGACAGACAAACAGACAGACAGACAGCAGACAGACAGACAGACAGAGAGAGAGGCAGGCAGACGGAATTAAGAAAACCTTTTTTTCGTCATCTAGGGACCTTGAAACGTGAAGATCTGAAGAAATCTCGAAAGGTAATTTTTTCGTGATTACAATACTTCCTTCGTCTTTCAGACCAGGGAAGTAAAAAAATAGAATAGAAATGGATCGCAAAGGCAAGTAAATGTATTGGTCGCTAGGCTGAAAAACATCTGTTTCTATAGAAAATAAATTACTGACTTTGAAAAACAATTGTAATATCTGTATGGACGTAAGGTATAGAACTGTAGGGATGTTCAAGCAAGTCAAATGTAAATTTCATACGATCCAACGATTTCAATCCGAAACACGACGTGCAATGGTCGACGCAACCGGGTCCGTATGCAATCTTACCACACACACTGACCTGAAAATTCCGTTTATCAATGAAGTTTTCAAGCTAAAAGCAATCAAACATCGGGAAAAGCTGAAGTTTATTCAAATGTAATAAATTGTGCAACCAGTACTGTAGAGAAGTTAACTATCTTAGAAGGTTGAAAAGAAAGTGGTCAAGTAATATGAGAACTTAAATCATTTCTCTAGTAATGCGGGTAGTTAGTTCGTTTAGTAAAAAACATTATATTATATGAGGACACGCCATTGGGTGCTATTCTTCATATGACAATAATCGTAATACTATTAACTAATTATTGGCTAATAAAACAAATTGTGATTGTAACAAGTTGTTCTGATTGCTAATTAATTTCAAATTAAAGAAAATTCTTTATAGGCTATCTCGACAATATATTAACTAACACGCATTTTTTAAGAAAGCACCAGAAATGTCAAAGAAATATCTGCTTTGTTTATCAGCCCTATAAGTGTGCACAACACTTTTCGACTTATACAGGATGAGTCATGATTAGGTGTAAAAATAATTTTCTCAAATTAATCGCTTAGAACATGAACTGTAAACACGGAACGGTGTAAAAAAATTAATTGTCGTCGGAAATCTAGACCTAAATCTGAAAAGTGCAACGTGCACTTGTGTTTTAATTGGAATTGCTTCATAGAATTTCATACCACTATAAATTACTAAACCAGATTGCTAGAAAACTTTTTTTTGTTTTGTAGTTAATTAACTACAACTAAGCAACTAATATTTTTTAAAGAATTTTTTTAAATTAAAATAAATTCATACAGTAAAGTGTTAAAGTTATTGGAGCTTATCGGATTGACCATCAAAATAAGGTGATAATTTTAATAGCAGCCCAATATGAGAAAACAAATATATAAAAAATTACTAATATTATTATGTCGAAATGACTAGCTGCGTTGAATCTTACTGCTTACTGTCGTTGAAAAACTGTATTGAGGTAAGTCACGCACACAACTGCCTTTTACAGTGAGCTTATAAGTAGCCAATAAAATTTTAAGCATTTATTAAGAATTTTCAAAAATTACAAATTCTACAAAAACGGTACAAAATAGAGCGTTAGCTAAAGAGACAAATTTTCTCTAGAATTTTAATCTGAATTCAAAAGTGTAATAATATACCGGGTGTTTTATTTAAAATAGGAGTTAATAAAAAAATAGAAAAAAAAACAAAAGAAACCCATTTTAGAAGTATTCAACAGGAAAATTATTTATCTTACATCAATACAAATCAAAAATGTAATAAAATGTGAAGTTTTAAAAATTTGAAAAAAAAACTGAAAAATCACAAAAGCAATCACCTACTTCCGGTTATGCGATTTTTTTCAAAAGCTTGCTGTCGCATCTATATAGTACACAAAACTTATATATGAAGTTTCAACGCCATACCTCTTTTCGTTTCTGAGATATTCTGTTTACAGGTAGACAGACACACACACACAGAGACACACACACAGACACACACACAGACAGACCAATAAAAAAATATGTTTTTTGAGTTCAGGGTGAAGATCTGTTGAAAACTCAATTTCGAATTTTGGGAGTAAATCGTATACTTCCATTATTGTAAAAGGAAGTAAAAATACACGTCATAAAAAAGTGGTACAAATATGCATAGACGACAAACAAATACCAGAGATAAATATTAGTGGTACAAACAACTGCCTAGGTGTACTCTCACATACCATATATATAACTATCATATATCAAGAGCGACCTGACCCTGCACGGAAACTGTTTAATAATTAAATTATTGATATGAGGAAGAACCTTTCTATATAAATTAATTCTTGCGTATCAAATAAAACTTTAAAATGTCTTAAAGCAACTCTAAGGGTAGTTGTGATTACATGTCAACTAAGTGCAACTCTAATAGCAAAGTTAATATCATATAAATGAATATCTTTCTTAATATAGAACAATAATTTAAAAGTATATATGCAATAAAATTACATAACTTAATATTTAATAAAAACATTCCAGGTCGATTCTTTATATAATTTAAAAATAAGACTTAAAATCTTCTCTCTTTTATACCACAAACATGCTTTCATTTTTCACATATATTTTTCGAAAACCAACATTTTAAATCATAAATATAAAGAAGAGGATGAAGCCGCGTGACGCAGTTGGGTAGACGCCAGGTTTGCATCAAGCAAGACCTCGGTTCGAATCCCATGGGGACCGGAATTTTTCCGCAGCCTTGGCGATTGGAATCGGGCTCGGTGGGACCATTCACAGTTGGGCACCAAATTAACTGTGCTCTACTCAAAACCAAAGACCTAAGAAATAGAGTAACAAGGTCAACACATCATCATGACACACTTCACACAATGGTTGCTGCGTAAGCACAAAAGGCGCACTCCAACTTTGTATCCCGAATTCGGGACAAGTTGAGCATTCTCCTTAGCATAGAATTTCGACTTGGACCGCGTAGTATTTGTAGATGAACACCCAGCATTCTCTGGCTTAATGTGCCTTGCACCTTGTGAAGTCGAGCAAAAACCCGCGTGATGGCCATGCTCTTTGGTGGCTCGTGCTGTTTGAATATCTTGAGAACGAGGATACTTAGGCAGATTTGGCCGTTTTGCTGTTTGTGCATCCATATTCACTAACGTTTCGCAAGACCTTGCAGCTTGCATCATCAGAGTGAAAGTCGCACTAAGAACCGAAGGTCGGTGTGGAGCTATTTATAGTCCTCTGTGCCAGGAGCGCGGAGTGGCGTAACGCTAATTGGTCATCCGAGTGCAACGTAATCCGCGGGGCGTGGCCGTATGACGCACAGTGGTTGTAATGCTTTAGATCGTGTATCACAGGGGTCCACGTTTTACTAAGCTTAAATCCATCTTCCCTGTTGATATTATTTGGATGTTTTTCTATTTCTATGGCTTCACGTATCACTCGCGGGAAGTAATGAGGTATTCTGGCAAGTACTCTGGCATGCTGAAATTCTAGAGTGTGCCCATTTGTAAATGTATGCTCCGCTACGGCTGATTTTGTGATGCGTTTGTGTTTGCAATCGCCTTTGTGTTCTTGGAGTCTTAGATTAACGAAACGACCAGTCTGTCCAATGTAACTCGAGCCGCAAGAACAAGGAATGCGATATACGCCAGCGGTTTTTAAACTTGGAATCTTGTCTTTTACCGATCTGAAGCCGTTACCCAAAGTTTCCTTGCTCATGAACCCAGTTCTGATGTTGCATCGTTGCAGAACACTTCCTATCTTATCAGTCGAACCTTTAACGTAAGGTAGAAATGCTAAGCCTTCCAGAGGTGGAGATTCTTCTTTAGCCTTTTTTGTCAGAGCCTTGTCTAGAGCTTTTCGTATGGCGGTAGTGGTGTATTCGTTCCTTTGTAAAGAGTCAAACAGATGTAGCTTTTCTCTCTCTAGATTTTCCTCCTCTGAGATACGAACGGCTCTTGTCGCCAGAGTCTGGAGAACTGTTGCTTATTGCATTGGATGATGGTGTGAGTCAGCATTTAGATATCTGTCCGTGTGTGTTTTCTTTCTATAGACTGCATGTCCTAAACTGCCATCTGATTTACGTTTAACCAGGACGTCTAGAAACGGAATACTGCAATTTTCCTCTACTTCCATTGTGAATTGTATGTTGGGATGTACAGAATTCAGTATTAGTAAACAATTATATTAAGGATAAGAATTTTTTAAATAGTTTTAGTTGTAAGCAAATTTAGTGTTAAAAGTAATCAATTTGTCAATATCCGTTTTTATTAATATTTTACTTGTAATTGTTTATGACGGATTTTCAAGGAGATAACAAAAGAATAAATTGTAAGAATTATTGTGTTGAAATGTGCTCCGCTTAAAACAAATTTTTCATATAGAAAATATACAGTTATCAGAATAAAAAGTATACAGTTTTACTGAGTGCATGTCCAAGGTGGTGTGGTAGTATTTACAGAGATTTCCGGTACAAAAAAGTAAAAAGTTCTTTGAAGCTCCGTTACGATAACCTGGCAGCCGATGCAGCCCAAGTTCCGGTCTCTGCGTGGAGCAAAGCGAGTCAACACAGCCCAGAGGGGAAGTTACCAGAGCATAGCAGCCTTGTAAGTACGTGTCCCAGGAGTGTCATCAGGATCAGCCCCATAGCAGCCCAAGAATTGCATCAGCGCCTCCTACAAGTTCCCGATTCAAGTTCGGTAGAGAACAAGTACCCTTTTTTTTGGTTAAAACTAATTACGTTAGACACGTGAAACTTATGTGTATGTAAGAAGAGCCAATACTTAAGACAATCCAAGCATTTTCCGTGGCGGTAAAGCAAGTGCAGCTCGCAATAAAGGCCGGTTCCATAATTTGAGGTTAGGCGAAGTTTGAACCCAAGCGACCCTTCGAAAAACAATTAAAAATTTGTCCGCGTCTCTTCGACGGGATCGACAATCAAGTGCTGGAAAAACAAATTACAATTAATGCCGCCAGTAATCCGAAATTCAAATAATTACCGGTAGAAACTTTGATAAATTTCACTTTGTTTTTAAGTCACTGACCGCTAACTTGCCAGCGGGATCCATTTTGGTGTAGCATTTGATGTAATTTCGAATATTTGCTTATGCGCATTAGAGCTAAAACGAAAACAGATCCTTATTCAAATAATTTGAAAAAGTACACATTCAACCAGGAAACCAACTGAGATGAGTGATTGCTTTACCAATATGAGCTAGCGTTTATTTATCAATTTTTTCAGGTAAATAGAATATGATAAGGGGCATATAACTATTTATTTAGACAATTCAAGTAAATACAACTCACTTTTAGTCTTCTTAAAATTTTATAATACAAACAAAATAATTGCATGGTGGCTCTAATCAACAATTAATTAATTTAATAAAATAAACAAAGAGCACATCCATAGCAACATATATCACGTATTTCACATAGCTTCCGATTATTCTACTAAATTTCTAATGTCACAAATTTTATTTATAGATTTTTGTGGGCGTTTTCATTCTGAAACCGTTCTATATAAGTAGATAGCTAGAGTTATATTATTAAGATCATAAATTGTCAGAGAATTTTGAAGCTATTGGCTAATTTTTTAAGTTTTTGTTTTCCTAGTTACTTTTTGGTGAAAACATATGCAAGGCGGTTGTTGGTAAACAGTTGTTAACAAAGCGGTATACATTTTTTAAGCAAATTTACTGGAAGCAGGTGATTTCTCTACTAATTAACAATGCATTTATGATTGTTATTCTATTGAGCACCGTCCACATCTTAGAATGGACATATAATATTTACACATTTTACCCATATATAACCCCGAACACCAACGACGTGGTAAGTAAATTTTATGGAATAGTGTTAAAGTACTCAATCAGTATTTTCCTATAGCTTGCTCGACCCCGTTACTATGTTTTCTTTTCTATGTTTTTTGTATTTATATATGGAGGCATTTACCACCAAGGTTACTAGCGCCAGAACAATCAATACGTCGACCTTTTTTGAGGTGTGGTCATACTTTTTCATCTGTTTGGATTTGTTGTAGGCACAGATCAAGTTAGATATTCTCACGGTAGGTCCAGCTTGATGCGCTGCGCCTTGGGAAAGATGTCAATATTTAAGGTTATGTTTTACTTGCATTAAAGTTATTACTCATGTTAGCCCAAACAACATATGTCCAGTTTTCGATAAAGACAAAAAATTGAAAAATGTTAAAATTTGTTGAATGTGTAAAAAGTCCTAAACAATTGGTGATGAGGAGCCGCCGCTATCTTGAAAAAAGTGTAGACTTGTTAGATGTTCTGAAAAAGTTCTTGCAAACGGCGTTTTGTCATAAAAAATTAAAAATAGATAATTAGAGCATTTCAATTTCTTATAAAAGGCGCCTTATTCATTTTGCCTTCAATGCCATAGCCGAGCAACTGATTGCCAAACATCGTGCAAAGCCACTAGTATCTCTAATATTTCTATGCCTCTATTAATGTGGTTGCGTAACAATTACTCGCTTTTACTATGAACTTTGCGAAGTGGGAAGACTGAGGCATATACGTTAATGGAAAATATTTAAATCACCTTCGCTTCGCCGACGATTTAATGCTTATAAGCTCAAATGTCGATGAATTACAAACTATGCTAATTCAATTAAATTATGTCGCACCACAAGCAGGATTCGAAATAAACTTGAGCAAGGCAAAGGCCATATCACAAAACATTAAACTGTTTACCCTTAAAGATGTCAATCTGTTGACTGTCGACAAATACTTCTACTAGGTCATCAAATAAAATTAGGAAAATATAATCAGATTGCTGAAATTTCAAGACGTATAAGGCTAGGCTGAAGTGCTTTCTGTAACTAAGAAATATTTTAAGGAGCCCCAACATCCCAATTTGTCTAATAAGAAAGAGTGTCGACTCTTACATAACAACAGTATTAAGTCATGGGCTAGACGCTAGAGACTATCGCAGCAACACCTAACCAGAAAAGTGACAAAAGATTAAGGAGAACCTAAAAGCAGATGGAGAGGACAATGCTTGGTGTTGGCATCAAAGACAAAATAAGAAACGTCGTTGTTCGTTAACGAACAATTTGATAGATCTAATACACCGGATTGCTAGCTGGAAATGGAGTTGGACGGGAGATCTTGCTTGGAATTATGAAAATAAAATGGTCAATAAGATGATCAACGTGCTCTAAGAAAAAGCATTTCAATAGCCCACGTTATTACTTCGGCAATGAGACGGCGTTTTTTTGTGTTCCTGTTCAAGCTAGTCTTGCTGTGTCATTGTACAGAAAATATGGGTCTAAAGATTAGGTAAATTTGCTTTCCGCTTTGGGCTTTTGTTGCTTATACCATGATGTACAATTTTCAAAACGTCAGTTGCTCAACCAAAAATTCTGGCTGGATCATTTTGTCAATTTGGTTTTGGCACGCCGATTTTAACGTATCCACTACTTTAATTGTTCAGTTTTTACTCAATATAGAGTAGACTTTAGTAAACACCTCTGTCAAATTTCAAAAGTTTATGATCTTTCTTACGTATTTTCTACTGGGCTATGTGGCGAAATGTCTTTGGGCATTCAACTATTATATTGCGTCTTTAGTTAACACTAACTTTAGAAGTAGTTTAGATACCACCTCCAGTATACTTGGGATTCCGATAGTTACTTATGTATAAAAGAAAATATTGTTTTTAGAATATCAACTTCACTGCTTAGATTGATGTGCAAGATATGATACGCAGCTCTAACATCGTTTTTTTATCACTGTCTTGATATATTTGGCGATTTTAGAGCAAATACCTTAACCATGTAGAAGTATAGTTGACATTTTTATTTTAGGTTCTTCATATTCTTTACTATTTTAATTGCTGATTTAGAGCGATTTTTTTAGCTAATATTACATCGTAATGTGTAATAGTACGTTGGGTAGCCTCGTCGTTTCATTTATTTTTGATATCTATTTGCTCCTTCATTGCCAGCTAGCTCAGCTTACCAGATAACTTTTGCTTCTTTCCCAGTCAAGGTTACGAATATTCAATGCAATAAAACTTCGGAAGTTGACCCAATGTAGCTCGACATACTAAAAAAAAAACTCCAACCTTCTACTGGAATGGCAGTAAATCTGGTCAGAATCAGTCTAACATAAAGATATAGTTTTACATACACACAAATAAAACAAAAATCAGATGGGATTATACTCTAACATAAATGGCCAATTCTTAACAAAAAGGCGCGAACTGTGTGAGGGTTTGCTAAGTACTTCACGCATTTACTAGTCAAACAAAAACAGAATACTATGAATGCCATACATTAATAATTAAACAAAAACTAACAAAATACCTGTTCTCTCTACAGGAACAATCAACTGCGTGAAAGCCGGTCCTGCACGGTGGTGTGATCCAATACTTACGCGGGGAAATCACAAGTTTCCACGATATCTGTAGGTCCAAAACGTCTTCTGAATTGAAATGTGAGAGTATGCCTTTAGGCTAATTATAGGCGTCGCTGTACATTGTGGTGCAATTGGCTAATTTTGACCAACCTTTAATAATTCCGTGCAGGTAGACAATTACACCTGTTTGCACCTGGAAAAGACTTCTTATTGTTGCTCGAGGACATTCTTGTAGCTCCTGAAATGCAGCGTCTAGCTGGAGATGCTGCCAGTTTGCAGGTGCACTGATGTTTATACTGCACACAAAGCTACAATGACACCTCGCTCAAAATGGCAGGTAATAAAGTCGAGACCTAATTTCAATGCTATGCACTAAAATTCACTTATAGGAGTTAACCAATTTTGGCAATACAGAGAAAGAACCTGTTCTCTTCAATTGCAAGACAATGAATGAATAATCTGTATATCTCGAGAACAGCCAAGCCCGTTTTGGGGCAAAAAGCATCACTACTGTTATATTGTTGAAGTTACTGTTTAAGCGAAAACCGTGAAATGATTCGCCCGGATTCAAACGCATTGAGGCCTGAGTTCAACATATTCGAATTTATGTATCCTAAATATAGGGACTTATTGAAAGATATACAAAGGACAAAGAGTAAATACAATATCTTTTTTCGCATTTTGTATAATAATGTGCTGTTTTACTAAATTCAGAATCCTTTAATAAAATGGCACTTTGGTGCATAAAAATATCACTTTACTATATGGTAATGTCACTGTCAAATTCAAGGTTTGCAGGTTAGGTTTTGTGTCAGTTTGTGTCAAATTCGAGGTTAGCTGATTAGGTTTTATGTTAAAACTGACGGAAAACCTAACCTGATAACCTCGAATTTGACATAGACTTACCGTGCCACCAACAAATTACTCATATGTTTGAATATCCACAGCCGCCTTTTTTAATGGACATGTGGTATAATGATTTTGTATGAATGTTTGTTTATAAATACTAATACAAAATGCGCAAAAATAGTATATACTTCTTAAGAAAATTAGTTTTACTAAACTTATATAGCTTTTTAAGTTACTCGCTCGCTGCGCATTCTCGTATTCAATCAAGCTATATATGTTTAGTAAAACTTTACTTTTCTAAACTTGTTGTGTAACATACTATTATCGCATTCCGTTTGGTAATGTACTACATTTCTACATTCAAAATCATTTAGAAATGTAGTACTTCTCTGCATAGCAATGGCGATTTGTTTTGCGTTTGTCAATGCTCGAGTGTATTGTTGGCAGCACTGTAAGTGTATATCAAATTCAGGGTTAGCAGGTTAGGTTTTACGTAAATTTGACACAGACGACGCAAAACCTAACATGCTAACCTCAAATTTGACATAAACTTACAGTGCCACCAACAATACACTTTAGTACTGCCAAACGCATAACATCAATTGGAGCTGCGTATTGTGTTTTAGTACATAGAGTTCTGCTCAGCTTGGTGATGTTTTGACAGTTAGTGTCACTTTTGTATAAAAATTTAACATTTCACATTTTTATGAAATGCGATAATATAAATAACATAAAAAGTTCTTTTCAACTCAAATAAATTTAAGCACTTAGTAGTTTCGGTCATTTTAAAACTACCAATAGTAATAAACTACGAGTATATTACTTCTCATAACAATTGTACGAATACCAATCATTTGTCTAGATTGCAGCTTCTGTTATTTGGTAAAAGTATTAAGTCTAGTTTATTTTGCTTATCAGTGTTTCTAGGCTGGTTCCAATGTATTTAAAGTATATTATTGTAATTATAGTGCAAAACCTAAACTGATATTTGATAACTATATGAACTAACTAGTATGTCCCTATAGCATTCGCTCGTAATCCTTCGAAAAACTTCAACTTCCGGGACTGCTATATATTGTAATTGTAATCGCAGAAAGGTAAACGTTTGCAAAACTCCACAGGAACAAGACAATGGGCAGTACCGTATAAAAAGGGTTTTATTCCACTCTCACTTTATTGATAGTCTCTTCCGCATTTAATCTGGTTGTTCGAGTAATACTTTTGTACCTATACAAGATTAATTACAGGTGAGTGCAAGGTAAATCTTCATCACGTATGTATTATTTACTTGCAGCAACGAATTTAATAACTTGCATCATAGCCCCCAATTCATTGCTATGAAATGTAAATATCTTACTTTACTTATTCTTTGTTGACTGTTACCTCTCGTTCAAAAATGAAATAAGGCTCTAGAAATAACATCTGATATCACTAGGTTCATCTTTGGTACTGCTGGTTAATCCAAGCAAAGCTCATTTTTGTTTCCTGAACATAAATTCGTTCCATCGACGTTTTAATTATTTAGCGCTTTAGCGAGACCCCACGTTCTGTACGTTTTAATGCAGATCAGATTGCTTTATAATTTCGCAACGTGTATACGTCGCTTTTTTATCTGCCACAGTTTCAAAAATAAACCAAGCGTTGCTATCATCGCGACCCATTGTTGCCAGATAAGTGGGGCGCGATATCATTTTGAGAGGATTTCCGAAAAGGTTTTCCAAAGTTTTCAATGAAGTCGGTCGGATCCTTCGGCTGCTAATCCTGCTCAAATTACTCTTAATAAAAAACCAATTTCCTGCGCCGACCCACACTTTGAATAAAAACGCTCCTGAAATCTTTCTGAAACAGGAACCAATCAGCAGATTTCAGGATCCGCTAAACAGGTTGCATGCTGATTGCGTAACAAGTGGGCTTTAACGAGAAAATTATGTTGGAAGGAAAGCAATTTCAATTGCTATTATTTTACCTGTTTTTCATGTGTTTTTTGCTAGTATAGCTTACAGCTTTCGTATATACATAATACTCAATAAACATCAGTAAATATAATGTATACCTCTAGAAAAAAGGAACGGGAATTTTGTGGACGTAAAATTCTTAAGTCACTCAGTAATAAGTATTTTATTTCCAGATAAAATATCATAGAGTTTACATAAAAAAGTAGTTTGTTATCATATCTGACTGAAACCTAACACTTACATAAAAACATAAATTTGAGGAATGCCTTTGATAACTAAAAACTTTCATGTATTTCATTTGTTGTAAATTTTATATACAGTGCGAGTGTAAAGTTTGGAACTATCTAAATAGAACTTTTATCGAATGTATTTTAAAGAAACCTGAAACACGTCAATTTTTATTTTAAATGAGACATATTTTACTGTAATTGTCACTTTTAGATTGTCTTTTGTTTTTGGGTTATGACGTTCGCACTAATTTTTTTAAATGGAAACTCTAAATTTTTATGCTGAATTTGGACAGAGCTTGAAATTCTAAGAACAAAATTATGATACTGTATTTTAAAATTTTCAAGAAACTCGCTTTTAAACAAAAATCGAATAAAAATCAAGCAGCCATGATACAATGAGTTAGCACTAAAATTATGACATTTTTTCATAGCTTGTTTATCTGTTTTTGTCGTGTGCTATTAACTAGATAAATAATGATGCGATATTTGAGTGAAACAAAAATTTAAATGTTAGTATTGAGGAGATGTGGTAACCGTACAATGTTCTAGAAAATTTCAAAATACAGTATCATACTTTTTTTAGCGTATTTGGTCATAGAATTTTATGCTTTGTCCAAATTCATAATAAAAATGTAGGGTTTCCATTAAAAAAAAAAGACAATCTAAAAGTGACAATTACAGTAAAATATGTATTATTTTAAATAAAACTTGCGGTGTTCGGGGATTTCTTTCAAAACATTTGATAAAAGTTCTATTTCGATAGTTCCAGACTTTACACTCTCACTGTAGTTGCCAAGGCAATACTTCCATTATTTATTCTATTACTTGTACGTATATGTAATAAGTAAAATATACTGTACGCCAACTTTTATTTGCGTACATTTGAAATTCGAAATTGAGATCTTCGCTCTAAGTCCCCTGAACCCAAAATACATATTTTAGTTCATTGGTCTGTTTGTGTGTCCGTCTGTGAACAGAATACTTCAAAACGAAGAGAGGTATGATTTTGAAACTTCATATATAAGCTTTTTAAGTAAATCGCATAACCAGAATGGTGTATGGTGTTTACTCATGTAATTTTTCAGTTTTTTTTCCGATTCTTTCAAAAACGGCTTTAACGATTTTTTCAAAATTTACATTTTTATTACATTTTTAAGCGATTTTCAAGTCGAATGCCTCTGAAATGGGTTTTCTTTTCTCCCTTCTTTATTAAAACCTATTTTCAACAGAACACCCGGTATATTATTACATTTTTTAATAAAGCTTAAAATTCTAGAGAAAATTTGTCTCTTCAACTAATTCTCTATTTTGTACAGTTTCTGTAGAATTTGTAATCTTTTAAATTTTTTTTACAGATGCTTAAAAATTAAAAATAAATTTTTGCCTAATTATAAGATCGCTGTAAAAGGAAGTTGCTTGTATTATACCAGATTTTTAAATTTGTAAGTATTTGTGAAAAATATTTCAAAATTATAAATTCTACAGAAATTGTACAAAATAGAGAGTTAGTTGAAATGATAGATTTTCTCTAAAATTTTAAACCGAATTCAAAAATGTAAAAAACACTCCGTATATGTTCTATTTAAAATAACAAAGTTGATAGCGACTTTTGGTATAACCGGAAGTGATATAACAGTCAAAATATTGTAACTGTAGTCGCCTTTACACATAAAATTCAGGTCAAAGTTTCTAAATTTCAATTCTATTAGTTCTCTATAATGCCCTATAAAATAGAAGTTAATAAAATCACCTATCTCACATCAACACACATATAAATGTAATAAAAATGTAATGTTTGAAACAAAATCGTTAGAGCCGTTTTTGAGGAAATAGAAACAAATTGAAAAATCACTAGAGTCAACACCATACTTCCGGTTATGCGATTTTCTTCAAAAGTTTGCTGTCGCATCTAGATAGTACACAAAACTTATATATAAAGTGTCAACGGCATTCCTCTTTTCGTTTTGGAGATATTTTGTTCACAGACAGACAGACAAACATACCAATGAACAAAAACATGTTTTATCTACGACCACCACTAAAAGTAGGCCTTTTAGCGCTAGCTTGTTTCACTAAAAGTTACGTTTTATAGTTTACCGTGGTTAAAGAAATCAGCTGTTTACTTTTAGCCCATGTGCTAAAAGTGAAGTGAGGTTATAAAACTACAATTTCGAACTGGAAGTGAAGTTGTAAAGTTATTCTAGTAGCTTCTTGCGTTACAGGTAAAGTGTTTTTGAAATAATTAAAGCGTTATGTAATGAATACAGTCAGATGTGGAGTATTAATAATTACATTTCGTAACTGACCTCGACTACTGTCATTCGCAAACATTCGCCCGCGCGGCATGGCCTACTGTTTATTATGACATAAATTAGAAGTGACGTAGATGCAAACCTTTGTTAAATCGATATTTATGGATTAATAACAGTAAAATTAAGGTCGTAGATAATAGTTATTTACAATACAAGTGGGATAACAGCATCATTAATATACGTGTGTGTAAGTTACAAACGAGTGCGTAGCACGAGTTATGTAATCACACAAGTATATTAATGATGCATTATCACACATGTATTGTACAAAATTTTATCTACGACTGCCTAAAATTGAGAAAAGTGCATTAAGAGAAATGTCAGACCTGTCATTTTCAAAAATATTTTAGTAGGCAAATGTCATTATGTCATTCATTTGACACTATTTCAGTTACGTAATGGAGTCATTACACAACTCAGTTGCGTAATGAAATTATTACATAACTAAGTGGTGTAATGAGCTTCATTACCTAACTGAAACAGTGTCAAATGAGTGACATTATGCGTTACTTATCCCACTGGAGTAGATAAAATATTGTATGCAACGAGTGCTAAAAGTCGTTTATGCACGAGACATGTTATGAAAGTCAGCCTTCGGCTTCGTTTCATAATTTTCATGTCTCGTGCATAAACGTCAACTTTTAGCACTTGTTGCATAAATAGCTATTTTGGGTTCAGGGTACTCTAAAACGTGAAGATCTGTTAAAACCTCAATTTCAAATTTTTGGGGTGAATCCAATACTTTCTTTATTGTAAAAAGAAATAAAAATTTGAGGTTGTCAAGTCTGATCTACTTGATACCAGGAAATATCGCTGAAACTCTCAAATGCATTCTTACTCGTATTTTTTTTTTCATTTCTAATATATCTTCCACTACCCATTCCTTGTTTGTTATGAACAAATCTATGTTTGTGCTATTTTCTGACCTATCTACGAATGACCAGTCGAGGTGGTGCATCCATTCTGCTACTGATGTCCCTCAAAATCCAACCAAAACGCACATTGTACTGCAGTGATTCACCTCAACCTTGCACATTGCTCGACCACGAAAATTTTTGCTTGCAAAAGCCAAAGATCTATTTTTATTGACGTATCAAATCCAAAGGTATGTAGAGTCTATTACATGTTTGATCTTTAAAATCGTTACATTCTGTCCAAACTTATAACGTTTTTAAAATGGTAACATTATTCTGCCGAATCCTGTATTTGAAATACTTGCATTTTCTGATTTGTTTGCTTCTGTACTCCTTTTCAACCTTGTAAATACCAAAAGTCAGAAAAGTTACGAATAATGATGCGTGGGATTTGCCTAACGATATTTATTATTCAAACGTCGATTTCTAACTAATTTTCCAATTACCTCATGTATTATAAGCTATAACAAAAACACAATGCTCTAGCACTCTCCATTTATGGAAACAATTATTTACATTATACCTATACACCTATCAATAATAGTGCACTCAATAGTATGCAACAACAATCGTGAAAATTACCAAGAGAGTGGTGTAACCTATCACTGTCACTGCACAGTGCTACTCATTATCGTTTGAATTTAGTTATCTCCATGGTAACTAAGATAAATAGTTGAATGCTATTGGTTTTTTTGAAAATGTAGGGCAATATTCAAATTGGTGGCTACTGGTTTCGATAGCAAACAGTCAAATAAAGAACCCATAAAGAGACTAATAATATATATTTATCACGCCTAAATTTAAAGCTGCTGCGTTTTAAAATGAGGAGAATATCAGAATATGAAATAACGTATATGTTAGTAACACACACAGTACTGTTGAAACGGCCTGTTTATTGGTTAATTTTCAACAAATTTACCAATGTTGCGCCCTCTACTGTTGAATAGCGCTCTTTTAAGTAAGAAATCTGTAATGAGTAAAGGTAATTTCTGCTATTTATAATTTTGTCGTGTTTTTTCGTACAATATATGGTAGTGAAAATATTTCCCTACACAATAATTGTGGAAATATATATAACATTGTTTATTTATAGAATTGCTTTTCTGACTTCGACCATTTTTTTCAGCGTACTCTGTAGAGCATAGATTGAACTACACAGAATAAATATAACAGTTTGCTGTATTCGCAAGATACTGATCCTAACAACCAACCTTCCAAGCTGTTATTGTGTCAAATAATCGATGAACTGGCTGTTAAACACCTGATTAGTGGCAGTTTTAATAACTTGTAAACACACCGAGCAAGGTTATTTTAAAATTGTACAACGTGTAATAAAATCTTCAAGAACGTGTGTAAGTCCAAAATTTCGCAATGTGAGTAATGTGGTCGTTGGCGTATAGTGCAACTTGGAATTATGAAATGGAGGCCACTTGCCAGCAGCAAATATATTCTCTTTGTTGAGGCATCAAAAGTAGCACATGTTCGTTAAGATGGGAAGTGAAGGAATTGGGGAGTGCTCCCGAAGAGGCGACAGTGACCACAGCGGCGACGACGGGCCCGGGGACGCAGAGCGACCGTTAAAAAAGGCGCGGTACGTTTGGCAAGTGAAAGGCAAATATCACCTAAAAGACGCTTGCAATAACCCGAGCAGAAACCTGAGCGATCCTCCAGAGTGCAACTCGCCCCCTCCAGGTGAGCAAGTTGAAAAGAAAGGACTAGAAAACAAGCTGAACAACAATACTGCATGCAAGGATCGCAAGCCCAACGGTAGGTGTTGCATCGATACCCTGCTAGCACAGGCAGACATGATGATGGCCAGCGAAGATTCCTCAGACGACGACGGCTCTTCCCAAAACATTGACAAGTCGTTATTGGATGAAGTCCCTGTGACATTAGTGAAACCTAACCCCAAAAATCAGGACTACTATCTGAGGAAGTGGCAGGCCAGGCAAGTGGCAAAGGGATACATGGACAACACGATAAATCGGGTTCTTGAAATCTGCATGGTGGCGCCTTTCGATGCTTCGGATTTTGTGGAAAACTGCGACAACGACGGGCAAGTGGAGGACGAGGGCATTCTTATGGCCATTCAATCCCACGGACTGCAGCCAGGAATTTGCCATAATGGGGAACCCAGTCACAATGGAGATGGTAGCGAGAGCAACCCGATTTCCTTCGCGAGCCAGGAAATAGCCGAATCCGCTTTGGACAACTACCAAAATGTGCATAACGAACTTCTTAAAAAAAGATTGACGAGTGCAGAATCGGCAAGCGTGAGGGAAAACGAAAGCAATTTTGAGACTATGGAGATGGGCGATCAAACGAACTTTTTGGATGCTGCTGTGGCAGTAGCCATCCAGAAAAAGGGGCTCACATCCCAAAACTATGTATAAAATATATTTATCGAATAGAATCCAGAGATTCCTTTGTATAAGACTGGAACATAGATAGCTGTAGAGAGCCTAGTTTGTATTTTTCAATTAATTAAACGAATTTGAGCAGTCATATTGTAATTTTAAATATCTAATAGCAAGTACTTTCTTTTGAAATAATGTAGTAGGTATAATAAAAAGATTTATAAATTCTACCTTGAATAATACTGTTTTGATAATATAAGTAATGCCAAATTATACATCACTTTCTAGTAATTATTTTTGTACAATAAAAATGTGAACTGCTAATTTTACAAAAATTTCAAATAAGTTACACAATATTCAACCCACAAAATAATGACAATTTAACTGGTGTCATTGTAAACTAATGGCATACTTCAATTTAAAAATAAACCACCAATCGAACGATTATTTTAGTGACAATAATTCGAGTAGCTTATTTCAGCGAAAATCGTACGACACTCATTAATGACCAATAGAAAGATTGGTTCACGAGCCGTAACCAAGACAATAACAAAATTTCTTGGAAATTTTTTGTAGGTAGACATTAGCTCTTTCTAGGGTTTGTGTCGTTACGATTTTCTTACCGAATCTGCTTTCGAGCATTAATTCATATCCGGAAATTTTTTTTTAAGCATTCCAACGTATTAATTTGTCCGAGCGGGACACCTGTCATCTATCAAAAAGTAAGTAACCAACGAAAATCCAGAATTTTGACGTTTCTTGACCAATCAAAAAAATATCAGTGGGTATATTTTCCTAGAAGGTATTCAAGTGACTATTTTAAACAATAGTTATTTTCATGACAAGCGTCGGAAGTAGCTAGTATCGTGCGAGTGTTGATTAGACAAACAAGGGCGTAGCGAAGCGAAGCCCGAGTGGATCTAAAACACGAGCACAGATATTTGCACTTTCGGGCGAGTTATGAACACTATTTTTTAGACGACCACTCAAAGTAAGTTCTATTTTTAAGAATTGTTTTTATTTCGTTTGCAAATTGATCGTTATACTATTGTTGGTACAATTATAAAAAATTAGAGCTTGTTGGAAGCAGAGCAACGAATAAAGCAAAAGCATCTGGATTATTTGAATCACGGTCTGCTTAATTGTGTGACAAACGTCAAAGTGACGTTTGTCACACAATTAAGCAGGCCGTGATGTGAATAACTTTGTGCCGTTACGATATGACTAGCACGATATAATATCGTGCTAGTGTATGAAATTGTTAACTTTCTGTAGTAGGCTGCTGTCGCAATAATGTTACTTTCATACGTGGTCGTCTAAAAATGTGATTTTTATTAAGAAAAGTCAATATTAGTGTTCTGTTACTATAGAAACTGCGTAGTTTGTTGCTAGATTTACTGAAAACTAATTTGAAAAAGTAGTTTGGTTCATTGAATAGTCCCTCGAATGCCATTCTTAGTCAAAGAGTAGATTATTTTTGCGGTAGTATCACTGCTCATGTCCATTGCGCTAAGGATTAGGACTCGTGCTATCGCTCTCGTCCTAATCGTACCATGGACATTTGTGATACCACCGCAAAAATAGTCGACATAACTTTGACTACTCATGGTATTATAAGTGAGAACATTTTTGTAAATACTTATACAGGTAAGATCTTATTCACAAACATGCATTCAAATTATTCCCTGTAAATTAAAGTGATACTGATGCATTATGAACATTTTATGCACTGTGATATTCAATTCTAAAGCTTTACAAAAAATTTTTTTTAATTATTAACTGACTAGCATTGGTGTTTCACCAAATTTTAAATATGATCCCGTTGGTTGCTGTTACAAGAAATCGAGTTTAGCTTGAGTTATTGAGTCCTTAGAACTGGATTTTTGAATGAAATACTTAATGACTTACGAAGCTTTAAATATTTGTACCGCACAGTTAAATACTAATGACTTCAACTGAATTGAGGCTGTTAGACATATTTTTTGTATATTAATCACAAGTAGGTCAACCAGTGGTATAGAGACATGCTGCCGCCTACCGTAAAAATTATTTACTAAAAAAAGGTACGAGACTCTGCTAATTTGAACGGGAACTGCGAAACATTTGCTCTTCCGCTTCAACAGAATGGTGAGTCACCACCACGATCCCACGAGTCTGGAGTACGACCTACGGGGCGCGGTGTAATATTTACGGGTTACGGCCACTCAGCAAGTTCACGTTAACAATTTATAAGTGACGATTTTTGACGCATGGGTACCTATTGTATCAAAGCACATTAAAAGATCGGCATTTTTAAATTTGGTTTATTTTGAGATGAACGAAGGATATGAATAGAAAATATACGTTTTTCACTAAATAGACCATTTTATAAGAAAGAAAATAGTAATTTATTATACAAGACGATAAAGTTAAATTTTATCCACGCGTGAATCGTTTAACGTTGAGACCAGGGCTGTAGAGTCGGAGTCGGAGTCGGGAGTCGGAGTCGAAGACGGAGTCGGGAGTCGGAGTCGAAGAGTCGGAACTTTTTGGGTGGAGTCGGAGTCGGAGTCCGTATAAATTACCCGACTCCAACTCCCACTTTTTTTTAATAAAAACACCAAAAGCTAACAAACTATTTTAACGACTGTAGTACTGACTATTTGAAGACAGACTCAGGGTTAATAAAAATCGATTTTTCTTTATTTATGGGACTTTATGAAAATGCACGTGCACTATAATATGTTAATTCATAGATCCACGAGTGTGCAGAGTGTGTTCTAGAATCAGTGTGAACACCGCCTGTAAATTTAAATTCCTACCAAACTATTTAAAAAATACCGACTTTGTCCTTGTACAACGTAGTAGACGGTTTTTCTATATCTTACCAATAACTGTTTTATGTGATTAACAATAAAACAAGCATAGTACGTATTATTACTATTATTAGTATTACGTTTAATTTCTAACTTTTATAGTGCACCTTTTTATGTTTTAACTGCTTCAAGATGTATTTTAAAAGTTAAAACAGTTCCAGTATTTTGTTATATTGTTACTGTTCATGGTGGTTTTGTTTAATTGGCAATATTTGAAGGGCACTTCTTTTGTGTATTTGTTTTGTTGATTTAGCAAAATATAAAAAATATTATTTATATACTTTTGATAATTAAATTACTCGATTAAATTGATTATTTTAATCAAATTATTTAAGTTTGCTCAACCCTGCTCAGACCTCAGACTATTTGAATTTCCTATGACTCAGTAAACTTGTATTATGTAGGCAGGGGCTAAATGACGCTTTAAGAAAATAATCTACTACGGAATGTAGTTAGTACCGTTAGTTTAGTAGGCAGGTAAGAAACTTGCTTGTTATAACAATGGCATTTGCACGTTTATGAAATTTTGCATGAAATGTATTCTTCTTAAAGTAAATTTTATCCTTTTCCTCATTTACGTTTGTAAACCTCTATGTGTATTTGTACGTGAAATCAGTACGTTGCTGGAAACCGTGAATGCAATATTTGTAAATATGAAATTTATTATAATCAACCACATTCTGCACAACTTGTGAAATTCGTCATTAGCCGGTAAAGGCGGAGGGGGGTTATCAATATTCTAGTACTGCCGGAGTCGGAGTCGGATTCAAACTAGTAAAGTATGAGGAGTCGGAGTCGGAGTCGGAGTCGAACTTTAACAATTTCAAAAGAAAAAAATCTAGTGTGATACACGCACACAACTTCCTTTTACAGTGATCTTATAATTAGCCAAAAATTTGATTTTAAATTTTGAAGCATTTGTCAAAAATTTTCAAAAATTACAAATTTTACAAAAACGGTACAAAATAGAGTGTTAGTTCAAGAGACAAATTTTCTCTAGAATTTTAAGCTGAATTCAAAAATGTAATAATATGCCGGGTGTTCTATTCAGAATAGGAGTTAATAAAGAAAATAGAAAAAAAACAAGAAATCCATTTTAGAAGTATTGAACTGGAAAATTACCTATTTCACCTCAATACAAATTAAAAATTTAATAAAAATTTGAAGTTTAAAAAAAATCGTTAAAGCCGTTTTTGAAAAAATCGAAAAAAACTGAAAAATCACAAGAGTAAACATCTACTTCCGGTTATGTGATTTTCTTCAAAAGCTTGCTGTCGCATCTACATAGTACACAAAACTTATATGTGAAGTTTCAAAGCCATACCTCTTCGTTTTTCAGATATTCTGTTTACAGACAGACAGGCACACAGACAGACAGACACACATACAGACCAATGAAAAAAAATATGTTCTTTGGGTTCAGGGGACTCGAAAACGTGAAGATCTGTTGAAAACTCAATTTCGAATTTTTGGGGTGAATCCAATACTTGTAGTGGTTTATACAGTGAGGTCGTAAAGTTTGGAATAAATTCAGTATTTCCTAGCATGTACGTTTCCGGCTAAAACGCTCGAACCCGTCGATTTTTATTTTTATTTGAGCATTTTTTGAAATAAAATGCATACATACAGGGTGTCCGGTGTATGAGTTATGGCGTTATCGATATTTTTTTTTAATGGAAACCCCCTTTTTTTATTACGGAATCTGAAAGAAGGCATCTTTTTACTTACGGTAAGCTGATTTTTGAGTATAGATCTGATGATCAAAAATTAAGAAAAAAATTAAAAATTCCAAAATACTAAGTTTAGTAATTTCTAAAACAACTAAATTAAATTTACAAATTGTGCACCGTTGTCTGCTTGACTAACTAAGACGACCGATATGTTTTTTGTTGATTGCTGCCATTGATAAAAGTGTAAAATCACACTTCTTAAAATCAAATTTAGTATTTTGCAATTTTCTTAATTTTTGGTAATGTGACCTATACCTAAAAATTACCTTATCATAAGTAAAAAATGCGTTCTTTCAGATTCCGTAATAAAAAAAGGGTGTTTCTATTTTAAAAAAAAACATCGATAACGCCATACCTGTATGTATGCATTTTATTTAAAAAGACGCTCAAATAAAAATAAAAATCGACTGGTCCGAGCGTTTTAGCCGGAAACGTACATGTTAGGAAGTACTGAATTTATTCCAAATTTTACGACCTCACTGTATGTTAGTGTCCGCCAAAAAGGCTGCATCATATGGCACAAATTTTGATTTTTGATTTTTCAAAAAAACGATTTACGTCAATGATTTGTGCTTGTCTAAAAACCTATTTATCCCCTATCATATATACCGAGTCATTGTTACTTATTTAGAAAATAGAGTTTTTCGAAATTGTCAAAATCCAAAAAATGTTATTTTTCAGAAATTAAATAAGATTTCAATGAGATTTTTTTAGAGTGTGTTATTTTTAGCTAACTGAACAATGTCAAGGCCAGAAAAGCCCCAATTTTTTTTAACTTTAGCTAAAAATAATTTTTTAAATTTTTTAAATATTTTTCAAAATTTCGCATCCCAAGACTTAATATTAAGGTTCCAATTTTATATGTGAACACTTTGAAGATTTATAATTCGGAAAAATAATATAAAATGTTAATTAGGTAATTCTTTAGATTTTTTATTATTTACCGAGAAGTACTACGTTTGCATAATTTTTACGGTTTTTATGCAAGGCACTTTATAGAAGAAATATTTTTCAATGGGTGGCATTTAACAGTCTACCAAATTTACCCAATCTTTTGGGGCAAAAAAATACTTTCGTTTTCCAAAAATACTAAATGCTCACCAAAATTAAGAAAATACATAATCAGAGCGACAACCAAATATTGACATCATGCTAGTCTCTTATATTATTTGTTCCTAAATATAACTTTTGTTGGCTGAAAATGCTAAATGTTCACCAAATTTTATTCCACATTTAATTCTAACATGGTACCCAGATATTTAATTTTCGTCAGTGTCTTATATTGTTTAGCAATTAAAAAAACTATTTGTTTAGCAAAAATACAAAATGTTTACTATATTTTATACCACATTCAATTTTAAAAGTATTCCCAGATTTATAATTCTTGTTAGTCTAAATATCACTTATTAGAAAAATCTATCATGTTTTATTCGGTCTCGTTTATAAATGGGGACATAGAAATAAGTCTGAAGAATTCTTGGAAATAAATCAATATATATATATATATATATATATATATTGAGTGAGCGGCTGAAAGCTGAAGCCTGCAAGAAGTTTGTCTGGAAGCGACAGGGAGAGATGCGCGAGTTTATTTAATTTTTGGAGTAACAGAATAATTATTTGACGCACAAGTAGTTTTTTCGAGAAATTAAATATAAATTAATAGCGCAAATATGTATTATGTACAGCACGGTCGCATAACTTGAGCGTTCTAAATTTGGTGAACATTTATAGTAAAATCGATAGACATATGGTATTTACAATGTAAGCAATGGTAAAACAATACGCAACATAGTTATTTTAGTGGTGCTGTTCCCATTTTCCGAAGTATAATAATTCGTTTTCCATTAAGATTTTTTGATGTTCATTAAATTTTTTGGTGAACAGCGCTAGGTATGTATGATTTAATTTAGTGTACATTATATTTGACCCCTTTTTCAATTCTAATTTACATCTATTTAAATGGCTTCCAGAAACTCTAATTTAGTCCTGATAATGAATTACTGTTACAAAAATCTTATAAATGTTCTTTAACAGTTTGTTGTCTAAATGAGGATATTTTTCTTTATCCAATTTACATGTTCTACAAAATCTCTTCATTTAAACAACTGTAAAAGAACATCTAGCCTACAGGACTTTGGTAACAGTAATTGATTAACAGGGCTAGATTAGGAGTTTCTTGAAGCCATTTCAATAACTATTAATTAGAATTGAAACATATTTCTCCTAAAAAGCGCCTTGCATAAAAAACGTAAAAATTATGCAAACATACTACTTTTCGGTAAATAATAACAAATCTAAAGAACTAATTAACATTTTATATTATTTTTTCCAATTATAAGCCTTTAAAGTCTTCACATAAAAAAAATGTAATTTTAATATTAAGTCTTGGAATGTGAAATTTTGAAAAATTTTAAAAATTTATTTTTAGCTAAAGTTGAAAAAATTAGGAGTGGTCTGGACTTGAGATTGTTCAGTTAGCTAAAAATAACACACTCTAAAAAATCGCATTGAAATCTTACTTGATTTCCGAAAAATAGCACTTTCCGAATTTTGACAATTTCGAAAAACTCCATTTTCTAAATGAGTAAAAATCACTCGGTATATATGATAGGGGCTAAATAGGTTTCTAGACAAGCACAAATTATTGACGTAAATAGTTTTTTTGAAAAAACAAAAATGAAAATTTTCCCACATTATGCCGACTTTTTGGCGGACACTGTATACAAAACACAAGAAGAGATAGTCACTAAACTAAAAACACTGTCTTTGATAAACACACTCTTTACTAGTAAGTCAGAATTTTCACAGCACTACGCAAACTGCACCGAACGATTCGAAAACATACGTGACTAAACAGACGAGTCGAATGGGAAAAACTTAAATCAGCTGTTTGGCAAAATATTGACAGTGTCGGGTTGTCGGGTATGTTCGTCATATCGCTAGTCCTACTCCTTTCCCGCTTTACCTCTTTAGCAACGAAACAAACCATGGACTTTTAAAGGTCCATCGCCATCTGTCCGTCTTGGTCCAACACTACTGGAAATAGCGCGACATTGGACTACTTGTGATTAATATACAAAGTTAATACTAACAGATTGTATAAGTACTTGTAATTTAGGCTTAAATTTCACAGTGACATGTTTATACAACAAAAAACTAATTTCCAATAAACTACGAATCATGCTACCAAAACAAGTAGGTATTAGTGTTTCGCGAGAGCGAGAAGCGGTCTCTCTTGTTCTCGCTCTCGTAAATCCTAAAAAAATCTGTTCTCGATCTCGCTCTCGATTCTCGATTACGAGATACAGGCTGGCCTAAATTTATGTCCGCCGTTATACCAAACAACAATAATTCCATTCATTATTTGTGCCAGCATGTGTGCAGGTTAGGAGTTAAAGAATGTGAATTCAAAATTTTTGACTCAGTTCAGGTTGCGATTTTAATTGGTGCAGGCCGCTTGTGTAATTAGTACCGAAGATGGAACTCTTTCTTAGAGGTCCACAAAACGAGAAAAACCATAAAAAATCTAAAATGATAATAGAATGTGAAATTGATAGTAATCAGAGCTCCTCAAGCTTGTCACAATCGCAAGAAATGATAGAAATAGAACGCGGGGATGCCGAAAAGTGCTTGTGCTCTACACCATCAACATTCAAGGCAAATACATCCAGTCTCACATCTGCTTCAACCGAAGATAATAGAAACAAAAGTTTTCAGACTATATTGATATTGACAAGGATGAATCAAATCCGACCGGGAAATTCGTTTGCTAGACGTCGATGTGTGAGCATCGCTGATATCTCGCTCGTGTGGATCTCGTTAACGCTCAATAAATTTAGCTATCTAGTATAAAATGGAGTTGCAGTGCAGTACTTGTAATTTGAACATTACCGACAACCGATCTTATTTAGTGTGTTGTGAATATGAAAATAATTATCACCTAGAGTACGCAGGAAAAAGAAGTGAAAAACTCGATAAACTTTCCGAAATCGAGAGGCGTGCATGGAAATGCAAAACATGCACTCAGATTGTTTCAGCAGATACGCAAGAGGTTTCAAGAGATAATATTATGAATCCGGAAACTCCAGTGGTAATGGAGTTTGAGAAGTTCGAAAAATTAAACCTGGAACAAAAACTAAACGTTCAATTCCAAATGATTTTGCAAATCCAACAGCAGCTGGCAATGGTGCCTAATCTACAGGAGAAACTTCTGCAGACAGATAATCAAAACGAGAAGATTGTACAACAAAATGAAGTTATGCAGCGTCAAAATCAAGAATTGCGCTAGTTAAGTTGCCAATCGTGGCCTTAACGAAAAAAAACTTTATTTATTTTACTACACAAGTTTTTAATTAAATGTAGGAGTTACAAATTTGTACAGAGTAACGTTCTGTAAGAAGCAAATCTATAAACTAGCAACGTTCTGTAAGACACAAATCTATAAACTAAACTAAAATTACACAAGCACGGCTATTTATAGCCTCTGCCATTTTCGGGTGGCGTGATTGAGTGGCGTCACATAATTTCACAATATTGCGCAATGTTTCACAACTCTAACACTTCTTTTTAGTTCAGAGAATTCTAAATATAGAATTCGCAGCAGCAAGCATTTATTTTGATAGTTAATTGGTTGAGTGGTTACATTACTCCTCCCTTCTTAAGACAATTCAAAGCATTTGAATTTCACGTTTTGATTTCTAAGAACTCAAAAGGTTTAGGAATATCGTCTTTAAATACTTTTGATTTTATATATGCCATGAATTTATCTTGTAAGGCTTGGCGTTTACAATAGGTATATACTAACAAACTTAAGATTATTATTACAATCATACTTAGTATTATAATCGTGGTTACAGAAATCTACTGCAAGTTCGTTACATTGGCAGGCTTAAGCGCCAGATGTAGTACCTGTAACAGGTATTATTTCGTCAGTTTGGCGTATTTCATTTGCATGTCTTTTAAATGTTTTTTTGGTAGTTAGATCTTCAACAAGATATGTATTATTGTCTAGGATTTTTATAATTTTGAAGGGTCCTTTAAATTTCATACTTCTTTTATTTCTTCTGTCATTTTTAAGGAAAACTTTCTGATTAACTTTAAAAGCTACAAGTTCTTTATTTTTATTCATTTTTTTATTTCTTTGTTCTTTGGCTTGTTTTTGTTTAAACTGGATTTCTGAGTAAAAATGCGACATTTTATTTTTATGGTCATTAATGTAAGTCTCAAAATAGTTATCATTGCATAATTCAAATGGATTATGACTGTCTGTATGTCCAAATAAAATTTCAGAAGGAGTAAATTTTAAATCGGAATGTATTGAGTTATTATAGGCTAATATGCAATAAGACATTTTTTCTTTTTCAGGGGTATGCTCTAATAATCTATAGTGTTCTAAAATTGTCGAGTGTACTCGTTCAATGAGTGCATTTGATTCATGATGCAAAGGTGTAGTTAGATGTAATTGTATTTTATGTAATTTTAAAAATTCTTTTATTATAGCGTTATCGAATTCGTTATCAGCGATGATTTTCTGAGGTACGGCATAATGTGAGAAGAATTTTAACAATGCTTTTGTTATGTCTATTTTGTTTTGGGATTCTAATAAATATGCTTGTGTGAATTTACTGAAATTGTCAATTACGGTTAAATATTTAGTTTGATTGATTTGGAAAATATCTATGCTGATACAAGAGAAAGGTTTCTCATAAGTAGGCGTTAAACTAAAAGGCAATGTATTTGGATGTCTATGATATTTTTCTCGTTTACATGTGTCACAATTATTGATGTATCGCTTAATATCATTGTCAATTCCTTTCCAATAATAAGTACGTTTAAGGTGTTCGCTAGTTTCTTTAATTTCTCTGTGATTAGTTTTACCTAAATGATAGTCCGAAATGTGTTGTTCACGGTGATCAGGATTAGTAACATAAGTTACTTGCTTAGTGCATCGATGGAAGTGAGGAGAATTTTCATTACTGTTTTCAGTAATAAATTTGGAAAATTTATCAAAAATATTTTCGTCTTGAAATATACAGTAATAATGGGAGTTTGGTGTACAATATTCTAATAGTAATTGTACAAACTTTTCGTGGAAGTTATTGTTATTCACAAAAATACTTATATGTGTGTAGCCATCGAATCTAGTGATTCTAAATGGTTTTGGAATTACAGCGTTAATAAATTCTAACTGATTCTTATGATATTGCAGGGGTAGTTCGGATATGTCTATTACTGGGGATGATGAGTGTTGTGAATGTACAGTATTTACATCACCGTCAATATTTTGATTATCTATTGGTTCAATTTCTTGTGTAGGTGGTACAAAAGTAGGTAGAGTAAAGTCAGTCAAGTCAGGTGTATATGGTCTTTGTGCCATTATACTTGCATTATCATCAAAATTGGGTTCTGGTGTGTCTAATTGTTCAATTGATAGGGGATTTATATTAACTCGACTTAAGGCATCAGCTACCTTATTAGTTTTTTCTGGTAGGTATTTAATGGTAAAATTAAATTCTTCTAATTTTATACTCCAACGGGTTAATTTAGAATTTGGCTCTTTGATGTTGCGAAGCCATATTAAAGGTCTATGGTCTGTAAATATTGTAAAATGTACGCCATATAAATAGGGGCGGAAATGTTTGCAGGCCCAAACAATGGCTAATAATTCTCGTTCTATTGTGGGGTAGTTAATTTCGGCTTGGTTAAGGGTTCTTGATGCATAGCTGATAGGTCTGTTATTTTGTGATAATACTGCTCCAATAGCAAATTTGCTAGCATCTGTAGTTAGCTCAAATGGTTTTGTAAAGTCAGGATAAGCTAATATTGGATCGTTAGTTAGCAATATTTTTAGTTTCTCAAATTGTTCAATGAAATTTTGATCGTGTATAATTTTTGAATCTTTCTTTAAACATAAAGTCAGGAATTTTGTTGTTTTAGCATAATCTTTTATAAATTTTCGATAATAGCCTAAAAGTCCTAGAAACGATTTTATATCAGTTCTAGTTTTTGGCAAGGAAAATTTCATAATAGCACTGATTTTATCTGGGTTTGGTTTTACACCATCTTTGGTAAGGATATGTCCTAAATAGGCAATAGATTTTTTTAAGAATTCGGATTTGTCTAATTGTATTTTTAAGTTAGCAGTGCGACATTTTTCAAAAACATGTCGTAGTTTAATCATGTGTTCTTGTAGGGATACTGAATAAATAATTATGTCATCAAGGTAAACCATGCATTGTGTGGGTGTTAGGCCAATCAATGCCTGATTTATAAGTCGTTGAAAGCTGCTGGCTGAGTTTTTGAGCCCAAACGGCATTCGTTTAAACTCAAAATGGCCCTCTTCAGTAGAAAAGGCTGTCTTTTCTCTATCAGCTTTGTTTACTTTAATTTGATGAAAACCTGAGGCTAAATTAAGGGTAGTAAAATATTCAGATTTACCTAAATTGTCAAGTACTTGTTCTATGAGAGGTAATGGGTATTTGTCTTCTATAGTATTTTCGTTCAATTTCCTATAGTCAATAACTATCCTCCATTTTTGTTTGCCTGAACTATCTAATTTTTTTGGAACGATCCATATAGGTGCGTTATACGGTGACTCTGAATGTTTAATAATTCTGTCAGCAAGCATTTTGTTTATCTGGTTTTTTACTTCTTCGCGATGAACATGAGGGTAGCGATAATTTTTTGTAAAGATTGGAATGTCATTTTTTGTACGTATAAAATGTCTTGTCAAGTTTGTGTAAGTCAATAGTAGTTCTGGGTGATGAAAAATATCTTTGAATTCGTAACATAGAGTCGTTAATGCATGAGCTTCTTCAGCATTTAAATGTGTTGTATTAATGTTTTTTAAGTTTTCATTTTGAAGTTGATTTCGAGATTTTAAATTAAAATTTTGATTCTGAGTATTGATGTTATTTATTTCTATTAAATTTGAGTGTTTATAGTCATCTAATAACAGTGGGTTGTAAATATAAAATTCTTTTGTCTGATTGGATGTATTAATTGCTGTTGTATAAAAATAATTATTATGGACTTTAACTATAGCGCTAGGTGTTTTACAGTCTTTGTCAAATATTATTTTGTCACACAAATATGTACCATTACTATTTACAGTTGGTAAAATAATTTGTTTTTCTGATCTAGGGGGTAGATATATTCGTTTAAGGGGCTGCGAGTGTTGATTTATTTTAGAAAAATTACATTCGTTTCTTTTTTGAACTTCTTGTTTAAGTTTGGATTGATTGTAGTAAAATGGGATAATATTTTGCTCGGTTTGAATATGCATCCATTTAAAATCAATGTTTGCATTTATATTTGCTAATAAATCAGATCCTATTAATCCAACATAATCGGGGCTAAAATTAAACATATAGCACATATGACTTCCGGGTTCTAAAAATAATGAGTTTATCGGAATATCGGCTACTTGATTATGTGTCGTAGTACCATGGGGTGTGGGTATTTGAAAATTATAATTATATATTAAATTTGGAAAATGTTTTTCTACAAATAAAGGTGATATTAGCGTTTTACTACTGCCGGTATCAATTAATAGTTTTTGTAATACCTACTTGTTAAATATTTCTTTAAGGACTGTTTACTACTGCGTAAGCAACCTCTTTACGGCTCGGCTGTAAAAAGTGTCCGTAAAGACCACGGCCTGCTAAATTGTGTGCCAAACGTCAAAGTGACGTTTGTCACACAAATCCAGCAGCAAGCAAGCCTTCAACTCCACATAGAAGAAGGCGCAAAAGACTGGTATAACTCCTGAACATACGCTAAAATAACTTGCTCATTCAGAATCTTAGTGTCTTTAGGAATATCTTCATCATTTTCTACAGATGTCATAAGTTACGAGCTGGTTACAACTTAAAACTGCTTACAACCATACACGAAATTGGAAATAACTGACATTTATAAACAACAGTTGCAACGTTCTACCCACTCTCAATAATTCTAAAATGTCATTACACAAACCTAGCGTTTTGATGAAAATAAATTAGAAAAATATAGATATGATCGAATTGTATGTAGGTATTACAAAAACTATTGTACAATACACGTCCGTTAGGGCCTTTACTGCCTCGCCAGTATTATTCGACTCGCTCTTCGAGCTCGTCTCACAAATTCTCTGGCTCGGCAGTAAAGGCTATCCTAACGGACTTCTACTGTAAAATACTATTATCTTGTGTTCCTGGTATTAAAATATACGGTAAATTAGATTTGATTGTTGTTACAAGAAACGTTTCAATTTTATCCAAGGCTGTATTTAAAAATTTACAGAATCTGGGTCAGTGTCGTGTTCTGCTAAGTACTCTGAATAAACATTCTGAGAATCGTTGCTTATGTTGGCTTCGATTGCATCAGTTTCAGGGTCAAGTAGTTCAAGTGGACCATTAAGTTCGGCGTAATCTGTGTCGCTTTCCTCGTGGAATTCCTCGAAATTGTAATTGCTCGGCTGGGCCACTTGTAAATGGTTAGAACGAAAGTTTGGTCTTTTGTTTAAATTTAAATTTTGAATATTACTGTTTAATGGTCGTTTTGGAATAGCGGCGTGTATGGTTGACGTTTGCATTTTTTCAACAGGATTATTTGGTACAAAATTTTGTTTCGGAGCGAAAACATTTTTTTCAAAAGGTTGTCGATACCAACCTGGGGTTTGAGAAAAATTACGTTGTAACGTGGGATTCTGAGGGCTTCGGAATGTATTAGGAAACTGTGGAATTGATTATCGTTGAAAATTAGGTCGAGAATTATTGTGTTTCATTTGTTCATTATATTTAATCCATGGGTTGTTTTGAAAATTCTGACGATTCATTACTGGTTTATTACTTTCAGTTTGTGAATAATTACGATATGCAGTTTGAGAATAGCGTATATCTAGTTCATCTCGAACGATTGCGATAGCAGCTTCTAGGCTATTAGGATTTCTGGCTCGTAACAAAGTGCCAAATGGTTCATTTAAACCGCTCAAAAAAGGATCTAAGGGCTAGATTTTTTGAATTTAATAATTTATAATCTTTTATAGGCCTGGCTTCAGGTCCAACGGAAATTTTTGAGTTAAAAGGTGCTAAATGTGTTCTAACTCTGTTATAAAGGTCAATAAGGGACTCTTTTTGATTTTGTTTCATTTTTGCAAGGTTTATGGTTAAATTTAATTCTGATCGCTGATCTCCAAAGTTATTGATTAGTGTTAATCTTAATTCATTCCAGTTATTGAATTCATAGCCGATAATGACTTCTAAAGCTTTGTCTCTTAATTTATTTCTAACGGATGACAGTAAAAATTTATTAATATAAGCTTCTGGCTGAGCTGGTATTAAAAATTGGGATAAAATTAGCTCAACAGCTCTAATAAATTCTGACAAAGTTAGTGGGTTACCGTCGTAACTTGGAATTTCAGAAACCATTCGTACAGAAAAACCTGGTGGGAATAAATCTGCCATGTTTCGATTTGCTTGTATTTGGTTGAAAATTAAACGTGGTGGTCTCACCATAAAAATTCACTATTATTTTTAACGATTGATTTTTATGTTAGTAAACAGTTTATTCTAGGGAAAATTTAACACAAAGCAGTGCTTAATCGGTGCGATGCTGAGTCAAGCTTACTGCGTTCTGTTACGTACTAAGTAGGCTAAATAAATATTTAAAACTATGTTATTGGGTTTATAATTTGTTTAAAAACAAACACACACACACTTTAAAACGTAAAAGGTTGCTTACTTCATATTTGTAGTTGGAACTGTAGACTTCCTTTGGAGTGGTCGTACAGGTAATCCGTGGTTAATTAAAGGTGTAACTCCCTCTGGATTGGTCGTACAGGTGATCTCGATGATCAGAAAACTCCTCGATGGAGCAGGTGTCTGCGATAGACTGGTCCAGTAGTTAGCGGTGCTGCTTTTTGGCGATGTTTGTTCTCCAAGTTGCGTTGCTTCGTACCGGTGTTGGTTGATTTCGGAATACTTGGTTAAGTATTAAAATACACAAAAGAGCGTAAAATGAAAAAAATATTTTTTTTTCCAAAATTTCACAGTGCCCTTTTGCCAAGTATCCTACCGACTGCGCCAGTTAAGTTGCCAATCGTGGCCTTAACGAAAAAAAACTTTATTTATTTTACTACACAAGTTTTTAATTAAATGAAGGAGTTACAAATTTGTACAGAGTAACGTTCTGTAAGAAGCAAATCTATAAACTAGCAACGTTCTATAAGACACAAATCTATAAACTAAACTTAAATTACACAAGCACGGCTATTTATAGCCTCTGCCATTTTCGGGTGGCGTGATTGAGTGGCGTCACATAATTTCACAATATTGCGCAATGTTTCACAACTCTAACACTTCTTTTTAGTTCAGAGAATTCTAAATATAGAATTCGCGGCAGCAAGCATTTATTTTGATAGTTAATTGGATGAGTGGTTACATTACTCGCTACAGAGTCAAGGCTCTCGAGCAGCGATCGAGGATTAAAAACGTGGAGCTATCGGGGGTACCAGATATGCCTGGAGAAAATCCAAGCGATATTGCTTTGAATATTTTTCGTCTGATTGGTATGGACTTATCCGCCACTTTCATCGAAACCTGCCACAGAGTTCCCACCCGAAATCCAAGGAAATATAAAACCATTATTGTTGCATTGAACAGTCGGCAGTTAAAAAACAATATTTTGAACACCTATAAAAATAAGATAAGGGGAGTAAAATTACTGTAAGTCAGATATATCCTACCCTTAATGATAATAAAATTATTTCTATTTACGATCACTTAACGGTTCAAAATAAAAACATTTTATATGAATGCGACGATGACACTACCCTTATAGCTAAAGACGAAGAAGAAATGGCCAAGATGCTCGAGTTAGTTACCCAGGAGAGCAACAGATTAGAACTAGAAATCAATATGGACAAGACCAAAATTAGGATCATTGATAGGAGTAACACGATACAATTAAACAACCGCCTCCCCAACATCGAAATAGTAAACGAGTTCGTCTATCTGGGATCAGTAATAACCAACAATGGAGACTCTGAAACTAAAGTGAGAAGAAGTATCGCAATAGCACGAACAGCAATGACTAATTTAAGAAAAATATGAGTAGACAAACAAATAACAAAAAACACAAAAGTGGGTCTAGTTCGATCCTTGGTCTTTTCCATATTTTCTTATGGTTCCGAGTCGTGGACCTTAAAAGCTTCCGATAGACGCCGTATAGATGCATTCGAGATGTGGTGTTGGCGAAGAATGTTGCGCATTCCCTGGACTGCAAGAAGAACAAACGTGTCAATCCCTAACGAGCTAAATATCCAAGATCGATTGTCCACCATCTGTCGCAGGCGAATTCTTCAATATTTCGGACACATCTCTCTACGGGATAAAGACAATCTCGAAAAACTAATTGTACAAGGAAAGGTCGAGGGTAGAAGACCTAGGGGCAGATCGCCATCAAGATGGCTAGACCAAGTAAAAGAGATCACCGGGCATCCACTACAATCGAATCTTCGCGTTGCGGAAGATCGACAACAATGGAAAAATACAATCAACAAATGTACATAGCCGTAATGTCACGATTCTTCAGACATGAAGATACGACGAAGGAGGAGGATATGAATGCAAAACGTTTGCTAAAGGTAAAAATTATAAATTTACGTGGGTCAAAGACTGCAGACTCGTTTTGCGTAAAAGCGAAAACTCTCCAATCATATCTGTAAATACCATTCTCGACTTAGAAAAGTTAAAAGTATGATTTTGTTCTTCATGATATACGATTATTTCTTTGTATCTGCAGGTGTATATAGAAAATTACGTTCTGTTGTATTTTTCCTCTAGGAGAAAATATTTTGTAAAACTGTAATGCTTTTTAATTTTAAAATGAAATAAAACAGAAACTAATTTTAGTACAAACGGGGTTCACAGAACGGGAAAACTTATAATTTTTATTCCATTTTCATTGGATTTCTTTTTTTCTTCTTAAGTTTTAACTTTTTCTTTTGCCTGTCCTCTGTCTTGCTTGTGAAGTAGATAACTGAATGCGTCCTATCTTAAATTGTGCACTTATCAATTGCCGTTCACTTGGTGTAATTTTATTGATTTCAAGGGTCACGTCCTTCAACATTCATTCGATATCGTGGCTGTTGTCGAAACCTGGTTAAGGGACTCTGTTAACAATAATGACATCTTAATAGAAGGATATACTATCGTACGCCAAGATAGACAAAGTTGAGGAGGTGGAGTTGCGTTTTACTTAAATACATCTTTATCTTTTACTATTATCGATACCGTACGTGATATTGAACAGTTATGGTGAAACACCTCTTTTAAAAATCGTAAGTATGCATTTGGAGTGGTCTATAATCCACATGAAAGGTTTTATTATGAGTTTATCAATACATTAGAATTAACATTATCTGTGATATTACCTACTGTTGAGGGTATTTTTTGCCTTGGTGATTTTAATATAGATTTGTTTCATGTTGACAGTTTGGCCACAGGTTATACTGCAAACTTTTTTGAAGCCTTTAATCTTTTTCAGTTGATTAATGTGCCAACCCGCGTAACAGCTACATCTAGCACACTTCTTGATTATTTAATTACTTCAAATAAAGACCTAGTCTCATCTTTTTCTGTTGTTCACGGCATCTCTGACCACCACATTGTACGCGGCATGTTCACTTTACCTTACATTAAACCCTATCCGATTATTCGCACGTCTAGAAACTTTAAAAACTTTAATTATGAAGAATTTTACTTGGCACTACGTTCTATCCCATGGCAAAATATTTATTATATCTAGAATGTTGATGATAAAGTAAAATTTTTTGTTGAAAATGTAACAATTCTGCTAGATTTGTTTGCGCCAATCAAAACTTTTAGAATCGCTAAACAATGTGCCCCATGGTTGACTGACACCATTAAAAATATGATGCGATTGCGTGATCAAGCCTTAAGTCGTTTTAAACTGTCAAAAGATTCTAATCACAACAACTATTACAAGCAGTTAAGGAATCAAGTTGTAAGTGCGGTTAGGAGAGACAAAATAGTAGTTTATTTATCTAGAACGAAAAGTGGCATTTTAAAGACGAGAAAGTTGTTTATGTCCGAGGCGTCAGCCGAGGACGGAATTACTTGCGAGGACATTTAAAAACACTTTTCGTTCGTGGTGAATACAACGGTTTATTTCATACTGCAAGTTTAATGAATTTTAAATAAAAAGTTGTAAATCATTTCAAACTTGATGTCAACAACTGACGTATAATTTTAAAGTACTTGAACTTTAAAATGTTACTTTAAAGTACTAGGACTTTAATGTTCCATTTTTTGTACAATAAATAAGTTTCAAAGTACTTGAACTTTAAAATTTTACTTT
The DNA here is from genome assembly GCA_940337035.1 of Agriotes lineatus. Taxonomy (NCBI): domain Eukaryota; kingdom Metazoa; phylum Arthropoda; class Insecta; order Coleoptera; family Elateridae; genus Agriotes; species Agriotes lineatus. The sequence continues at coordinate 43,935,243 of OW679194.1, forward strand.
AAAGTACTAGGATTTTAATGTTCCATTTTTTGTACCATAAATAATCCGAAAAATGTCATTTTTGACATCAGTATGAAATAAAAGCTTATTACACCTCATTATTTGCTAATAACTCTAAATTATTTTGGAAGAACTTAAAAGACTTAAACATTTCAAAAAAATCCCAAACTGAATTACCTCCTGCTTTAAATGATTATAATAAAATTAATAATTACTTCATTACTTCTATTCCAAAGGTATCTATAAATTCAAATGATACTAGGGCATTTTATAGTAACAACATAAAAGATTCAATAACTCCTTTTTTCGAATTTGAAGCAGTCGATGGAATTCAGGTGCTCAAAATCATTACAACTATTAAAACTAATGCAGTGGGGTATGATGGTATTAGCAACAGAATTATTAAATTCTGCCTTCCTTTTATTTTGCCCCTCATAACCCACCTCCTAAATTTTTGCTTAGAAAATTCGGTATTCCCCGATGACTGGAAAAAATCTCTAATAAATCCTATTCCGAAAATCAAATCACCTAAAGAACTAAATGATTTACGTCCTATTAGTATCTTGCCATTTATGTCAAAAATATTAGAAAGGATAATGGATCAGCAACGTCGTAATCATATACAGCTAAACAATGTGCTGCCAGTCAACCAATCAGGTTTCAGAAAGGGATACAGTTGCGCCACTGCCTTATTAGACATTGTTGACGATTTGGTTGCGGCTGCAGATGCTGGTAAGATAACGGCTGTCGTTCTTTTAGATTACTCAAAAGCATTTGACACAATAGACCATAAAGTTTTGCTGTCAATTTTCAATTACATAGGTTTAAAACCTAAAGCTATTAAAATATTGCATAATTATCTTGTAAATCGTTATCAGGCAGTCCGCGTAACTAACAATGTTTCTGAATTCATTGAAAATAAATCAGGAGCTCCTCAAGGATCGATTCTTGGGCCTCTTCTGTTTACGCTTTATATTTCTCATTTTCATACTGTTCGAAAGCATTGCCGACGATTCACAAATTTATTTTTCGTTTGAAGCTTCTGACAGCTTGCATACAGCTGACCTTATAAATCAAGATTTAAATCTTATTGCTGATATTTCTATGCAACATTGTTTAAAACTAAATGCCGATAAGTTGGCTGTTATATTTTTTGGAAGATAATATGATAATAAAGATCGATAATAAGGTAATACCAATTGTCGATGCAGTTAGAAATCTAGGACTAATTCTAGATACAACATTACGATTTAAAAAACATATATCATAATGCTTACAAAAATCGTACAGCAATCTCAGGTTGATCTACCAAAATCGTCATATGCTGAACACTAAGGTAAAGGGTATTTTATCCGATAGTTTGGTTTTATCACAAATGGATTTTTGTGATGTGGTGTATCATCCATGTATCGATTCACAAGATAAAACTAGAATTCCAAGACTTCAGAATGCATGCTTGCGGTTAATATTTGGTATAGGTAAATTTGATAGAATATCTCATAAACTTAAAGACATCAATTGGCTAAATATGTTAAACAGACGTTATTTGCATTACTCAGTACTATATTTTAAAATTTTGTTACTCAAAACACCACCTTATTTATATTATAAAATTACATTTAGGACAGATCTCCATAACTAAAATTTGAGGTTCCGGGGCAACATTACTACCTATACCACGATTAATTAACGAATTCGAACGACTTCGATTTACTTATAAAATAGCGAAATGGTGGAATGATTTGCCACAGAACCTCAAAGTTCTATCGTTACCTGCGTTTCGACATCAGCTTCGCTTATTACTATTATCTAGACAAAATTGTTAATCTAAATTTTTTCATTGCCTCATTATGCTCAGTCGGCAGCGGTATATGTTGCGTTGTCGCTGTCGAGCTCTTTCTAACTAATTAATTTAGATGGTTGGAGGGGGCGCGATTGCGGTGGCGTGGGCGTACGCTGGTTATAAATTCTATGTTAACTTGATACTTAAAATTTTCTCAGGCATACCGCGGAGGACAGACAAAAAGAAAAACAGTGCAGACGAACTATGGGGTTAGATGGTAGAACAGCTTACGGCTTGACGTGAGCTGAATCTCGCCTTATACATTGTTTGATTTTCTTATGTGTATTTATTTTTAAATAAAGGCCATATTATTATTATTATTATTAAATAGGCAAAGTGCCTGCTTTGTAAAACAGATAAAACTATAACAATGTCTTTGCATAATACAAGTGGTTTGAAAAGGCATTTACAATTTGTGCACCGCAAAGAATACACAGACTTATTTGGCGAGAACTCTACCGATAAAAAAGGAAAAGATGCATTAAAATAACAAATACTGATGAACTATACCGTACTACCTACAGTGGTATAGTTATTTGTTTTTAATTCTCTAAGAGACACTGGATTAAGTAAACATTTCAATTATATTCAGGGTGAATCTGTTTAAAAACAATACAGTTGCTAAACGTGATTATTTTTAAATTAAATTCATTTTACTTAAATAGGAAAAATCATTTACAGAACCATGTTTTTGTGTTTCTTCAAAATGGAAATAGCTCGGTTACTTTTTGAGATATTAATTGTTGTACTCTGGGACCAGTAGCTTTAGTTTTTTTAAATTTAGATTACCACAAAAGATTGTAAAAAACGTATTTAAATGAGAATAATTGCATTTTACTTGGTTTTGTTCGAAATTATTAAAGAAAGCTTTTTTAAAGATTAATTTATGCTTATTACATATCCTACAAAATAACATTTAAAAACTTCACATTTCAGCATAAAACAGATAAAACATAAAAACTGAATCTCAGTTTCAAGAAACTTCTAGATACCACTTTATGTATAAGATTGTTTCTATTAAAGTAAAATTTATTAATAATAAAAATAAATCAGTTATACAGCTACTTATATCGTTTTGCATAATTACTGTTTTGACTTTGCTATATAAAAGGTGTTTAAAAAACATGGTACCAAATTTAAGGAGATTATAAGGGACGTTGAAACAAAAATTTCGCATATTAGAGGATTGTTCAAACTTTGTTTGACCATGAATTTGAACTAAAAAGTGTAAAATGAACTGTAATCATGTAAACGCAAAAGTTCGCGCAATTAACCCACAAGAGCTGTGTAACGCATGCTAGATAAGATATTTGAAAATAAGACTCGGCAGTTTGCGTCGAGTTTCTGTGTCATATTACAAATTAATGCAAGGAGCACATGCAATCGAGTGACAGTTCCGTGTTTACAAAACAAACACTGCAGTTTTACAAGTGTAGTATGTCGTATTTCAAAGCACAAGCGGTGCAAGTTTGCAAGGCTAGTGGGTCAAATGACAAATCAAGCGTTTAGAATTATGTTACTTAAAACGCATATGAATGTAGTTTTAATAATAGGTCGTGAAAACACGGCACACATTTTTTGTATATTATGTTTTGAATCTGCTAGCTCCTTATCGGCTGCATAGTCATTAATTATATATTACAGTTGCACCACGTTGTGTAACCTTATGTTGTATATTGGAGTTATCTCATATATTTGAAATAGTCATATAATTTATGTATTCAATATTTTACTTTAAGCTTGGCCTTAATTAATACAATGTCCCGTTAGTTAAACTATAATTGCTTTCAAATCAAGTACTCCTATTTCAGGGGTGGTTCACCAAATCTAGACCTCTATTAGTTGAAGTTTCAAATTATATTTAATGACGCAAAAGTTCGCGCAATTAACCCACAAGAGCTGTGTAACGCGTGCTAGATAAGATATTTGAAAATAAGACTCGGCAGTTTGCGTCGAGTTTCTGTGTCATATTACAAATTAATGCAAGGAACACATGCAATCGAGTGACAGTTCCGTGTTTACAAAACAAACGCTGCAGTTTTACAAGTGTAGTATGTCGTATTTCAAAGCGCAAGCGGTGCACGTTTGCGAGGCTAGTGGGTCAAATGACAAATCAAGCGTTTAGAATTATGTTACTTAAAACGCATATGAATGTAGTTTTAATAATAGTAGGTTGTGAAAACACGGCACACATTTTTTGTATATTATGTTTTGAATATGCTAGCTCCTTGTCGGCTGCATAGTCATTAATTATGTATTACAGTTGCACCACGTTGGGTAACCTTATGTTATATATTGAAGTTGTAGGGTACACTAAGTCCTAATGCACCCTGAGTAAATAGTGGACTGTATAAAAACTTTTAAAATACTTTATTTTACCAAAAATAACAGTAACTCGTTGCCGACATAAACAGGTCGTCCGCCATGTTAGCGTCACTTCCCGTCTCGTTCTTGCAGTGTCTATTGCGCGCACTCTGACTAGACAGTTCTACTTTTTCCACAGAGATGGCGCACCTAGTAACTAAAAACTGAATTAGCAACACAATTATCGCCGCATACGAAACATGCCGCCGGCCTTGGAATGCACTAGCATTTCAAAAAATAACAAACTAAATGAATACGTATAAATAATATAAGTATATAGTTGTATATATAACATAAAACGAAAATGTCAGATTAACAGAAAAACAGAATAGCGTTAAATTGGTAGCACACACAGATTGCGAACAGAACGTTTCACCACACTGCCGTTGCTGAGTTGCACAGTCACGACCCTGGTAATACTGTCCTTTCCTGCATGAAGTTCCTTTACACGAGCGTTAATCCAGTGAAAAGGTGGTACCTTATCATCCTTGATAAATACTAAGCTGCCACTGGTCAATAGCTCCGAAGAATTTTTGTGCCATTTGAGTTGGGCTTGTAGTTCTGTAATACATTCACTGCTCCAACGTCGCCAAAAATGTTGTACAATTTGTTGTAGTCGGTTGAAATGATTAAGTCGGTTGGTCGGAATTTCAGTAAAATCGGGTTCAGGTAAGGAGGTTAAAGATCTTCCTATAAGGAAATGTGCAAAGGTCAATGGTGTATGATCGTCAGGACTTGAGGATAAGGGACTGATTGGCCTTGAATTTACCACTGCCTCTATCTGATTTAGTACTGGAAAGAACTCTTCGAAGTGCAGAGAGTTTAAACCAATCACCCGTTTTATATGGTATTTTATGCTTTTTACACCTGCCTCCCAGAGGCCACCAAAATTAGGTGATTTAGCCGGTATGAATTTCCAATTGATACCCTCATTAGTTAAAAATGTTTCAATTGTACATGAATGCTCTTTGATAAGTCTCAAAATTTCTGTGTTTGCGCCCACAAAACAGGTGCCATTGTCACTAAAAATACACTCTGGTTTTCCTCGTCGAGACATAAATCTTTTTAAACATGCTATAAATGCTTGACTTGTTAAATCAGTCACCAGGTCCAAATGAACGGCTCTGGTAGACATACAAATGAAAATGCAAATCCATGCCTTGGTTGTAACTGGCTTTCTTGTTTTTCGGTCTTTTAGCAAAAAAGGTCCGGCATAATCGCAACCTGTGTTTGCGAAGGAAAATGACTGATTCACCCGTTCAAGCGGTAGGTTTCCCATTGAAATTTCATAAAACTTAGGTTTTACCTTGAAACAGGTAACACATTTGTTAACTAACAATCGACATAAATTACGATCACAAATTGGCCAATAATGCTCTCTTATTGAATACAAGAGTTGTGGCCCGCAATGTAATAGTCTTTTATGCTCGGAAATTAAAATTATTTCAGTAAGTGGGTGCTTATTATGCAATATAATTTGATGTTTCTTGTCGTAAGGAATAGGGGCTTCGAGTAAACGACCGCCTAGTCTTATTAAACCATCCGAATGTAAAAAAGGCTTCAGCATTAAAGTACTGCTTGACTTGTCCACCTGACTGCCTGCCGCGAGGCACTTGAATTCGTGACTAAAATATTGTAATTGAGCAATTCTTAATAAAGTTATCATAGCCGCGTCTAATTCTTTAGTACTCAATTGTCCTATTTGTTTTGAGTTAGGGTTCTTAATGTTAAAAATAAAACGATTGATATATGCAGCTACGCGTTTCAATTTACCTAAATTTGAAATTCTACAAAAAAGGTCAAAGTCTTGAAATACTGATAGATTTGCCACAATACGTTGTTCAGGAATAAACTCAGAATCAAGAACTGGAGTAGTAGACGGCCACTCTGAAATGTCATTTTCAAGCCATGTGGGCCCGTTCCACCACAACGTATTTGTCAACAGGTTGGCTGCTGATATACCACGTGAAATGCAATCCGCTGGATTTTCTTTAGAAGCAATATGATGCCAGTCTTGGCAATCAGTCAAGGTTTGTATAACACTAACCCTATTTGCGACGAACGTTTTCCATCTTTCAGGACTGCCGTTTATCCAATAATACGTAATTAATTAATCTGTCCAGAAAAAAACATTTTTCAAACTTCATTTTCAAGGAACTTTGTACACGCTTAGATAATTTTGCACCTAATGCCGCCGCGCACAGCTCTAATCTTGGTAATGTGACTTGTTTGATTGGAGCAACTTTACTCTTTGCACAAAGCAAGTTGCACGAAATTTTACCGTTTACGATACTTCGAACATAACACGTTGCACCATAACCTTTTTCTGATGCATCTACAAATGTATGAAGTTCGAAATTATTTGCCGTAGAGTCCAAAACATGACGATTTATTTTTATGTCGTGTATGTTTTTTAAGTCTTTGAGAAATTCTAACCATTTTTTTGCCAGCGAATCTGACACAGGTTGATCCCAACAAACTTTCTCGCGCCACAATAGTTGTAGTATTATTTTAGCTGTCATTATCACAGGACCAAGAAGACCTAAAGGGTCAAATAATTTGCCAATCGTCGATAAAATAGCCCGTTTAGTTGAAACAATAAAGAAGCCAACCTGCGATTGATTACTAATAATAACCAATGGTAGTATAATCGCAGATCAACCCCCTTATCATTTAAACACTACGGTAGCTCAGAAATGTACTTACTCACCGCAATGGCCTAGCTAGCTTCAAAGTCGATGGCCTTAGGTCGCAGATTTCTATCATCAGCTGATCAGCTGCAAGCTTCTTTAATAATAGTCAAAAACACAGGGCGCCAGAAATCACAGATTTCAAGAAATAAATAAAATAATAACAAACAATTAAGTTTATTTAATTAGCAGATCATATTTGATTGCAACAACGGTAATACGTAGGTAAATTGTTTATCACAATATTAAATGGTTTGAATACAAAATAATACATGAGCTGAAAATGCGACACGCACAGCGAAAATATGTGAACCTTTTTTTTGTAGGCTCTTAGATTGAATTTAATTGCAATTCAATGAAGGGATAAGCTTATCACTGTCATATGTAATAACCGTTATCTCGGTAGTGATATTAAAATGGCGTGAGGGCACTTTTTACAAAATTTTTTAATACGTATTCATTAAGCAAAACTTTAAATTGGTAAAATGTAGATCATAGAATAATTATTACATTATGTTTTAAATTTATAAAGCGGAGCTTTAAATATATGAATTGTAAATTGAAACAATTATTACATTAAGTTTTCAACTTATAAAGTGGAAATTAAATTTAGAACTGGTAAATCGGTTACCGGTGCTGGAACGTCATAGATATCTGGAACTAACCTGGTTGTGACAAAAAGTCGCATGTAGGCGAAGAATAATTGGTCCAGGATAATCGTAACGTGACAGCTTTCCTCAGTCCAGACCTCGTGGCCAAAATTGATAAGAAAACGAACGCCTCACGTCAGTAACAGCAGGTTCAAAATGGCATTCCAGAAGAAGCTGCAGGTCCACGCCATATGCCAATTAGGACAGCAAACGTGGCGTCAATCCAAATGAGAAATCGCCCCAAGAATACAGCGTTAAAAGCGGTATTTGAAAGCGGTAATTAAGAGGTGACGTTGACAAAATTAAGAAAGAGCTGATTCCATTCATCAGCCGATAAACAAATTTAATATTGAGGTGCAATAGCACGCAAAATGCTTTCTTGGAACAAGTTGCTCCAACCACAAGCGAAAATGTAAAAATGAGGTCGCGGACCGCGGCGGCCGGTGCCAGGAGATAACAAGTGAATTTTGGGAAAACCAAAATCAGCGCTTTTGCGCGGACTAGCTTGATATGAATTGAAATACAGCGGGTTATAACTCAAGTGAACATATACAGGCTGGACCGGAATAGATGAATAAATGGCGAAACAAATAGCAGGAGCTAAAGATTTGTTTCACTCCCCACGGCCAAGAGAAATACCTGAGGTATGATTATGCTAAGCAATTGAAAAGTTTAACGTCAGTCAAAAGAAGGCGAAAAGAAAGTAGGGAAATAGATGGGAAATAAAGGAGTAAAGTTAAGAAAAGAAGAAGGGATAGAAAGTTTTACGGAGGGAATAGTCGTGAGCAAAGTGCTAAACCGATCCGTCGCGCTAGATGAAAAAGGCGCGTCGGTGGATAAGTTAGACACTTAGCTCCGTACCATAGCCAACGGACAACGAACTAATCAGAAGGTTACCTTAAATGTGTACTGGCAGAATACACATGCATTGGACCTAGTCAGCGTACTGAAAAGTTGCTGAGGTTTAGCCAACGGCTGAGGCAGCAGCCGGAAATTGGCATAGAACTAAGAAATGGGACTTGGAATTAGCCAATAAGGTAGAGAAGAAAAGAAATCGGAAAAAGGGATACTTGGGTATTAAAAGAGTATAGTAAAGGAAGATAGTATAACGAAGAGGGATTTGGAAGGGATAAGTCCGATGTCCGTCAGTCAGTCAGTCAACGCAGGGCTGTTTGAAAGAAGCTATTGCAGTGAAATGAGAAATTAACAGAAGGTGAGGACGCTGTCGATCACAGACACTCAGCGCGGGCCCCCGTAGTGATCACCGCGAATCTAAGCGACTGTGAAGAAGAGCGCCAAAGCAGAAAACCCTATACCCTGCTGGTCGAGGAAAAGTGAACAGTCCAGGAACGACTGCACACTGAAACACCGTGTGAACTAACACACAGCGAAACACCGGAGATAAGTCACAAAAACTTACTCCTGTATGAAACATCGCAGAAGTGAAAATACTACGACGAAAAATTCGGGTAAAACCCAGGACAAAAAAAGCCCTAACAACCATACCCGCCCCGAATTTGGGTAAAAACCCCAGAAGCCGGAGGGAACGACCGCACCACCACCAAACCCAGCTCGGGCATTCAGCCAGTCGTCGCAGCTAGATGGAAAAGGCGCGCCGGTGACGGACTGAATGTAACTCCCTCACCGAGTCCCAGAAATCTCCACAAGACCGAAAGAAAACCCGCCCCCAAAAACTATTAAAAACCCGAGCACGAACTCATGCTTACCACAAATCCTAATAGCTATCAAAGAACCTAAGAATGTTGACCTGACGCTTTGAAAATATCTCGTGAAGCGAGATGGGGAAAGGAAATAATAAAATATTCGATGGAAAGGTTTCCCAAAAAAGAGACCGCCCCTGCATGCCCAACCAACCACCCTAAGTAAATCGTGCAGGTCTAGAAACTCTTTTATAACTAACTCCATTATCAGAAAGACACACTTCGAAAAAGTAAAGAAGACTCACGCATTCATCACGAAAGCAACTCACCTAAACACTTGCTTCACTATCAACAAAAGACTCAAGAAGAGTTCGACAAAAGGTCCAATCGCTATCTATAAGGAAGCGAGGAAATCCGTCACTCAAAGGGTTTCACCTAATATAATCTAATGATAGGGAAAGTACCATCAAATCGGTAATTAAGGAGTCGCTCAAGGTGCTTAACTAGCACTCAAAAGCAAAAATATGCGGCTTAAAAAGCACGCAATAAATAAGAATCATAATAATATAATTTGGTTATCAAGTCGAAAAGGGTGAGAATAATGTTGGTAGTATAATATTATCCGTAGGGTGAATAGGCGAGATAAGCTAAACAGGCACATACATCATCATATATACAATCACACACACATAATCAGGCACACCAAAATTCACTTCTCCACTTGTCCTTCTCCAAAGTAAGGTTTTAAATCTTTAATATGCCAAACTCCAACGTTTTTATTGTCGGGGACGGTCACTAACTGATAGGTAAGTGGGCCGGTGACTTTTAGTACTCTGCATTTGACATATTTAGGAGCCAATTTCTGATTGAAGGATTTAGATGCATCAGATAAGACGTAGTTCCTTTTCCAAACCAAATCATTGACATTGAATTTTAATGGACGCTTACGCAAGTTATAGTGCTTGGAATTGCGTTGGTAGGAATTATTGAGGCGTTTAACAACGTCTTGATAAAGTTCAGAAAGTTGGTTAACGTCTGAAGCCAGGTCTTCACGAGTTTCTAAAGATAATTCTTCTTCTTGGAAGTTCTTAAGACGACCGTAATAAGTCCCAGAAACTGGTACAGTCCTCCCGAAATTTAAGAAAGAAGGGGTGTAACCCGTCACATCATGAACGGCGTTACGCAAAGCGTGTGTAACTTAATAAATGTGTTCGTCCCATGAACGATGATTATCCGAAACATAAGAACGAAGAGCAGTACCGATAACTCGGTTAACTCTCTCAACAAAATTGACTTGAGGATGGTAAGAAGCATTATACCAAACTTGTTGAACTTGGTATTGTTTCATCAAGGCTTTAAATTGGGAACTTATACATTGTGGTCCGTTATCAACCATACATATTTGAGGAACACCAAAAATGAGGAATACTTCGTTCTCCAAAAACTTGGCTACTGCTTTAGCAGTGGCAGCGCGAACAGCTTTCACTAGCGTAAACTTGGTTAGCCAATCACATATAACTATGATAGAAGTGTTACCAGTTTTCGTGCGAGGTAAGGGACCCATTATGTCGATTGACAAACATTGGAAAGGGTATAAAATCTTCTTATTTTGGCCCATTAAACCAGGTCTAGCAAGTTGACTAACTTTACTCGCAGCACAAGTTTCACAATGGCGTATGTAACGGATAACATCTGCACGCATTTTAGGCCAGTAATATTGTTCGGAGATTTTACAAAAGGTTTTATAACCACCCAAGTGAGCAGATGTGGGACTGTCATGAAAGAGTTTGTAAATTTCAGTTCGGCGAGAACGAGTTATCACCTGTTTCCATTCCACTAAGTTGCTAACAATGGCATGACGGTTGGGGACATACTTAAAAAGTCGACGATTTTTAATTCGCCAAGTAGGAAATTGATTAGGACTTTGGTTAACGCGGTCCAGCATTTTTAAGTACCAAGAGTCTAAGTCACCATCAACAAGTTCTAGAGCGAAAACCTGAATAGGAGCTCCCGATAAAGCATCGGGAACTACATTATGTTTGCCCTGTCGGTGTCGAATTGTAAAATCGTATTGTGACAGACGAACACTCCAACGGGCTAAACGGCCAGTGGGGTCTTTCATATTAGTAAGCCACAATAAGGAATAGTGGTCAGTTAACACAGTGAAATGTGTACCTTCAATGTACGGTCTAAATTTCTCAATGCCAAAGATGACAGCTAAGCACTCTCGCTCTGTGACAGAATAATTGCGTTCGGCCTTGTTAAGGGTACGTGAAGCATAAGCAATTACCTTTTCCTCATCGTCAATATTTTGTGTAAGCACACAACCGAGGCCAAAATTAGAGGCGTCACATTGTAACGTGAACGGTAGTGAAAAGTTTGGGCTACTTAAAACAGGAGCGGAGGTCAAACAAGATTTAATTTGATTAAATGATTTAATAGCATCATCAGTCCAATGCACACGCTGCTTTTTAATACGACCCTTAATTAGGTCCGAAATAGGAGCAGTAATAGTGGCAAAATTTGGAACGAAACGACGATACCAAGAAGCTAAGCCAATAAAGCGTTTGACTTCGGTCACCGTATTTGGTTGAGGATAATTGGTGATAGCCAAAATTTTATCAGGGTCTGTGCGTAAACCATTTTCATCGACAACAAAGCCGAGGTACGTAAGACTGGGACGGAAAAATTGACATTTGTCGATATTGACAGTTAAGTTAGCGTCTTTAAGACGGGTATAAACTTGCTCTAAGGTGTCCAAGTGTTCCTTAAAGGTTCCAGACACGATAACAATGTCGTCTAAATACACGAAGATGTTTTCACCTAATAGCGGACCAAAAATGCTATCCATGAGACGTTGTTGACTAGCTGTGCGTTTGCGATCCCAAACGGAACGACTGTAAACTCGAACAAACCACGTCTAGGGACTGTAAAAGCTGTTTTTTCGCACGAATCTGGATGTAGAGGAATTTGGTGAAAAGCTTGCTTAAGATCGATGGACGTAAGATATCGTGCATCGCGCAATTTATCAAGAATGCTATTTAAATATGGTAAAGGATAGGCATCTTTCTTGGTAACCGAATTTAATTTTCGACCATCGAAACAAAGTCGATAAGAACCATCTTTCTTTTTGACTAAGACCATGGGAGAACTCCAAGGAGATTTCGAGGGACGAATAATACCCATCTCTAACAAGCGATCAAGGTCGTGGTCGGCATGGACTTGCATAGCAGGAGACAAAGGATAATATCTCTGCTTAATAGGAGATGCGTCACCCGTATCTATAGTGTGTACCACTAAATTAGTTAAGCCTAAAGTAGGACCAGAAATTTCAGCAAACTTCCCAACAACTTGGTCTAAAAGAAGTTTTTGTTGAACTGACAAATCAACTACGCCACAAATAGTCTGCACCGAAAAAGTTTCAGCCACATCGAAGCGCCCAGCGACAAAATCAGTCTTTGCTCCAAAAGCGTAGCAAAAATCAACACCTAAAATTAGTGTAGACGGAATTGAGTCGCAAATAACCGCATCGATGGACCTAGTAATACCATCAATGGTAATGGGTAAGGCTACAGTACCTAAAATATTTTGTAGCTGACCGTCAGCAGTAGTCAAGGTAAGCGGAGACCTATTGTTACACAATTTCAGATCATGTCTCTGAAGTAAATATAGACCGTTGCGCCCAATTAAAGTTTGATTGGCCCCTGTATCGCAAAGAGCGTGAATAGGTTCGCCATTAATATAAATGGTTAAGTAAGGACGGTTGTCAGAAAGTTGTTTAGTAAAGGTGGCTGAAGTATTACAAGTCATACGGCAAAATTCATTCACAGTTCGTAACCAAGATTCCCAAGATAAAGTATCAGCCTCAGTATAATAGGGATAAGGAATAGATCGGCTGTGATATCTACACTTTACTTTGCGTTTTTTGGATGGCATTTAGGACAAGTGGCAAAATAACTATTTGCATGACCGCAAATATAACAAAAAATAGTCTTATCTGCCGAGCAAGTATGGAAAGTATGGCCTAATTTACGGCAGTTCCAACAAGTGGTCGTACTTTTCGCACGGTTAGTTCTAGGACCAGAATGTTTAACTGTCATTTGTGCAGTCTGTGTCACAGGTTTTTTAGGAGTAGGCTGGTAGGCCAAGTCAGGTTCCAGTTGCAAGGATGAGGCAGCAGCAGGATTGCGGTATTTAATATTCTGAATCTTAACATCTTCCAGCTTTTTACACAGAAATGCAAGGTGCTCAATATCGTGAACTACTGTCAAGGATAATTGAGTAGCATAAAAAGGTTGCAAGTTTTTCATAATATGCTTAAGTTGAACTGATTCGGATGGTTTAATGAGTAAACGATCAAATAAATTAAGCAGCACAGCAATAAAAAGTGAGGGTTTTTCATCGGCCCCCTGTTTGCGCTTCCTAATCTCGTCCCATAACTCTTCGTCAAAATCAGTAGGCAAAAAATCAGATCGCAACCTAGCTACCAAGTCGTGCCAGTTTGAAACCCGGTGATGCATAGCACGGTACCATACTAACCCACGACCCGAGAAAAGGTCAACAGCACTAGAAAATAATTGGTCGTATGAAATGTTACGCGCTACTCTAAGTTCTTCGACATGTTGTAAGAAAGAATTTACCCCCATGGTAGTAGTGTCTCCATTAAATGATAAACTCCATTTGCATACCGGTACTGAAACTAAACCCACATGTCTAGGAAGAGACGTCGTAGAGTAATTAATTTGGTCTAGTTCAGTTCGCAAATTAGCAGTAGCTGACATACAAGGTTGTCGTGTAAAAAGAAGATACTGAGGTACGTGCTCATTAGAAAAAGATAACCTAGGTCGTTGGAATGTTGATGAAGCTAAACCGGCGGCTTCAGTTATGTTAGGGTTGTCAACAATATTATCTGCCATAGGTTCAATAGGGTCAGAATTAGGTGGAGCTACTGTATTAACAGAATCGACAAAATTAGTGGCATCAACATTTGAAGGCAAAGGATCCACTTGTAATTGCGAATCGTCATGCTCATTACTAAGTGACTGTAATAAATCTAAGCATTGACTGGTAAGGGTAGCATGCTCCTGTTCTAATTTAGAAGAGGGTTTTAGCCTGGTTAGTCGTGAATACAGATGCGTTAGCCGCGTATCGAGCCGAGCAAATTCAGAATTAGAAGGTGCAGCAGCGAAAGCAGTAACTAACACCGAAAGTTCAGTAAGTTTGCCTTTACAAGTATCAAGTTCTAATTGTACATCGAAGGGTGCTACTAATTGATAAGCGTTAGACAACGTAGGGTCAGCCTTTTTCAGTAACAACTTAGCACGCAACGTCCTACGACGTTGGTCGACGTTCATACCTTCCACCGTGTCTCTATCTAATCCCCTAAACAGTAATTCGTAAAGCAGCTCATCAACACGAAGCGCGTTGACATTCATTTTAAATAAATAATTTTGTCAGAATATTAAAGGAGAATTTCAGGTTGTACAGCTGATGTAATACCAAAGTCGAGCCCCAGAGCGTTGGTCGCGCCAGTGAAACAATAAAGAAGCCAACCTGCGATTGATTACTAATAATAACCAATGGTAGTATAATCGCAGATCAACCCCCTTATCATTTAAACACCACGGTAGCTCAGAAATGTACTTACTCACCGCAATGGCCTAGCTAGCTTCAAAGTCGATGGCCTTAGGTCGCAGATTTCTATCATCAGCTGATCAGCTGCAAGCTTCTTTAATAATAGTCAAAAACACAGGGCGCCAGAAATCACAGATTTCAAGAAATAAATAAAATAATAACAAACAATTAAGTTTATTTAATTAGCAGATCATATTTGATTGCAACAACGGTAATACGTAGGTAAATTGCTTATCACAATATTAAATGGTTTGAATACAAAATAATACATGAGCTGAAAATGCGACACGCACAGCGAAAATATGTGAACCTTTTTTTTGTAGGCTCTTAGATTGAATTTAATTGCAATGCAATGAAGGCATAAGCTTATCACTGTCATATGTAATAACCGTTATCTTGGTAGTGATATTAAAATGGCGTGAGGGCACTTTTTAGAAGATTTTTTAATACGTATTCATTAAGCAAAACTTTAAATTGGTGAAATGTAGATCATAGAATAATTATTACATTATGTTTTAAATTTATAAAGCGAAGCTTTAAATTTATGAATTGTAAATTGAAACAATTATTACATTAAGTTTTCAACTTATAAAGTGGAAATTAAATTTAGAACTGGTAAATCGGTTACCGGTGCTGGAACGTCTTAGATCTCTGGGACTAACCTGGTTGTGACAAAAAGTCGCATGTAGGCGAAGAATAATTGGTCCAGGATAATCGTAACGTGACAGCTTTCCGCAGTCCAGACCTCGTGGCCAAAATTGATAAGGAAACGAACGCCTCACGTCAGTAACAGCAGGTTCAAAATGGCATTCCAGAAGAAGCTAGTGTACCTGTATAATACTTTAGTAAGAGTAGAGCAAACAGCGAAAAATTTTGGATCATTTTTTCATGGCTATCAAGATTTAATGACATATTGAAAAACAAGGTTGGTAAAACTGACACACGAGTTGTCAGTTTCATCAAACTCGAGATTAGCAGGTTAGGTTTTGCGTCAGTTTTGACACAGACTGTCACAAAAGCTAACCCGAATTTGATGAAACTGACAACTCGTGAGTCAGTTTTACCAACCTTGTTTTTCAATATATCATTAAGTCATGGTAGCCATGAAAAAATGATCCAAAAATTTTCGCTGTTTGCTCTACTCTTACTAAAGTATTATACAGGTACACTAGAAGAAGCTGCAGGTCCACGCCATATGCCAATTAGGACAGCGAACGTGGCGTCAATCCAAATGAGAAATCGCCCCAAGAATACAGCGTTAAAAGCGGTATTTGAAAGCGGTAATTAAGAGGTGACGTTGACAAAATTAACGTCAAAGAAAGAGCTGATTCCATTCATCAGTCCACAAACAAATTTAATATTGAGGTGCAATAGCACGCAAAATGCTTTCTTGGAACAAGTTGCTCCAACCACAAGCGAAAATGTAAAAATGAGGTCGCGGACCGCAGCGCCCGGTGCCAGGAGATAACAAGTAAATTTTGGGAAAACCAAAATCAGCGCTTTTGCGCGGACTAGCTTGATATGAATTGAAATACAGCGGGTTATAACTCAAGTGAATATATACAGGTTGGACCGGTATAGATGAATAAATGGCGAAACAAATAGCAGGAGCTAAAGATTTGTTTCATAGTCATAACTTGTTCATACTTAAACACACTTGTGCAATATTGAATCATATCCGAATTTGTGTTCCAAAATATACCGAGTGTTTTATTTGACTCATTTTCTCCGAGATGCAGGATATTACTTTCTAAATTTGAATTAATTGTGAATTTTTCACAAAGCTCTGGGCGATTTGATAACCATTTTCTAAGTTTGAATCCTGCTGTAGCCAATATATTAGTAATGTCTCTTTGTAATTGCAAAATTTCTGTTTCCGAATTAGAACCTGCTAAGAGATCATCAACGTAAAAATTATCAGTAATAATCTCACATGCCAAAGGATAGTTGTCCTTATTAATAATAGCCAATTCAAGCAAACAACGGGTAGCTAAAAACGGTGATGCCGTAACCCCATATGTTACAGTTAATAGCTCATAGCATTGCAACTCCTCAAATGAATCCGATAGCCAAAAAATTTTATGAAATCGTGTATCATCTTGGTTCAAATGAATCTGCCGATACATCTTAGTAATATCAGCATTTATCACGAAGGTATACTGCCGAAATCGCAATAAAATATCAAACAGTTCGTTTTGTACTGTCGGTCCAGCCTTATGCATCTCATTCAGTGATACGCCACTGTCCCCTTTCGCACTCGCGTCAAAAACGACCCTAAGTTTTGTTGTCAGACTTGCTTCTTTGAGTACTGCATGATGGGGTAAATAATACACTCCAAAGTCACTAAGCTCGTCTACACTATGGGATAATTTTCGCATATGGCCTAAACTTTCATATTCTGTCATAAATTCCGAGTATTGATTTTTCAGCTCTTTATTTTTGTCTAGCCTTTTTTCTAGCAAATGAAATCGTCGAATCGCGCCGTCCTTCGAATCACATAACTTATTTTTATCCTTATCAAAGGTATTCTTACTACAAAACGCCCGGTAGTACTATCTCTTTCCGTGTTTTTTATAAAATGTGTTTCACAGAAATTGTAAATTTTTGGTATATCATCGTACTCTTCTATACGCCAAAATTTCTCGAGACTTTCAACCTCTCTATCAACGCAGTGATGACATGATATTGTTTTCAATGTGCTATTATTATTAGCAAAAGGATAATTAAATTCTCCGCCTAACACCCAGCCTAATTCAGTGTTTTGTATAACTAAGCCGCCTTGAAGTTTTACCAGGTTTTGTACTAACAAATCATAAAATAAACCAACTCCAAAAAGAATATCAATGTCCGATTTTTGATTAAAATTAGGATCTGCCAACACAACCCCCGTGGGTAAGTTTAAATTTTTAATATCAAAAGAGTAACTAGGCATTGGTTGCGTGACTTTCGGCAAAATCAAAAAGGATGCTTCCTTGGAATATTCAGAAATTCGTGAACTAAATGTAAAAGTCGTTTTGTAATTAGCTAACAATGAATTATTGTTTCCAATACCAGAAATTGAATAATTAACACGTGTCTTATGAAAACCTAATTTATTTGCTAGCGATTCTGTCACAAAATTGCTTTGAGAGCCTGGGTCCAATAAAATTCTAGCCGAAACAACGTTTCCTTTTTTGTCCATAATATCTACAATCGCTGTCGATAGTAAACAGTACGTAATAATTGTCGAATCATTCTTAGATGCTCCGCCGCCGGCCGTAAGCGCGTTTATTTTGGATATTGTATTATCATTTTTTGTGGACATGCCCGCGCCCTCCCCGCTTACTAGATCGTCGCTATAAGTTAACATTGAGTGCAGAGCCGGACTGTCGACTGTTTGCCTCTCAGCCGCCACAATTTCTGAGTCTTTATGTAACAAGGTGTTATGCTTTTTATTGCATACTCTACATGGTGTTTTTTTACACTGGTGCATGAAATGATTAGGATTAAAGCAATTCAAGCACAATTTAAGGCTTCTTTGTTTCGTTCACTAACATTTAAATTTGCAAATGCATTACATTTAAAAATAGAATGGTTCTGTTTACAGAAATAACACGTAAACCCTAAATTGGAACTACTTGTCAGTGACTGGAAAGTTTGAGTTTTAGTTTTAAAGTTGCTCCTTGTCGAAGCCTTAACGTTAATTTCAGATTTATTGGCCATATTGTTGGACTTTGAAAGTTCAAGTTTTTCAAGCATTTCACACTTTTCTTTAAGAAACAGTTTAATTTCGTCAAATGTGGGTAGTTCCCCTTTTATTTTAAAGCATTCCCAATCTCTTCTTGTCCTGTTGTCAAGTTTAGACACGATCAAATGTACTACAATCGCATCCCAGCTTTCTGTCGGTTGTCCCAAAATTTTAAGAGACCTTAAATTTTTACTAAAAACATCAAATAAGCTACGAAGTTGAATACTATTTTCTTTCGTCAACACAGGTGCATCAAATAATGCTTGAATATAATTAAAAATAATTAATCGCTTATTTTCATATCTTTCGGTCAATGTCAACCAAGCCACTGGATAATTTTCAGCTGTAACTGAAATTGATTCAATCAACTGTGATGCTTCGCCCTCGAGGCATGATTTCAAATAATAGAATTTTTGAACCTTATCTAAAGAGCCATTATTTTCAACCAGAGACGTATAAATGTCTCGAAATTCTAGCCACTTGTCTAAAACCCCTGAAAAATTAGGTAATTTCAAAACAGGCAAATTTGCACTCATTTTATATTGAGCTGGAGGCCCAAAATTACTAATGTTGCCATTAACTACGTCTGACGTCACAGAATTTATTTCACTCTGTTCAAATCTAATAATAAAAGCCGAAATTTTTGAAGCTAAATCAAAATAACATGTCTCGAAATTTTCTCTTTCTATTAACTCCCTATCCTTTTCGTCAACAGAAACCTGGTCATCTATATCTAAGTTATATTCTATCTCAGACTGTATTTTTGAAAACTCGTCAATGATTGGTTCTAACTTCTGCCATCTTAATTTTAATTTAAGAAAAGTGTCTTCGTCGAGACTATTTAAATTTAAAGAATCAAAAAAGGTCTGCAGCCTTGTCAAACTGCCTTTAATTTGGCCTCTTTTAAACTTAAGTTGCCGTAACTCAACCATTGTTTTAAATAACAAAAAACAAACAGTTTCAATTCAAGTACAACCAAACAATAAATTGGAATGGACTCACGGATTGTCTGAAATCTGCTGTTAGTGCGATCCTGCACTGGAACCTTGCCTGCTTGGTTGCGGTGAACGTCGTCACCCTCAGGAAGCTGCGATGTTGCCAAACGCCTACGCTAACCTGCCCCGTTTTAGTGCTGTCCTGCACTGGATTCTTGCCTGTTGCGATGAACGTCGTCACCCTCAGGAGGCTGCGATGTTGCCAAACACCTACGCAAACCTGCCGCGTTATTCTTGCCTGTTGCGGTGAACGTCGTCACCCCCAGGAAGCTGCGATATTGCCAAACGCCTACGCAAACTGTCGCGTCTTTTACTGCGTACACATAACTTTGTCACACAAAACACTAGTCAATCGGGCTCGTAGGACCAAAATGTAGGGTACACTAAGTCCTAATGCACCCTGAGTAAATAGTGGACTGTATAAAAACTTTTAAAATACTTTATTTTACCAAAAATAACAGTAACTCGTTGCCGACATAAACAGGTCGTCCGCCATGTTAGCGTCACTTCCCGTCTCGTTCTTGCAGTGTCTATTGCGCGCACTCCGACTAGACAGTTCTTCTTTTTCCACAGAGATGGCGCACCTAGTAACTAAAAACTGAATTAGCAACACAATTATCACCGCATACGGAACAGGAGTTATCTCATATATTTGAAATAGTTATATAATTTATGTATTCAATATTTTACTTTAAGCTTGGCCTTAATTAATACAATGTCCCGTTAGTTAAACTATAATTGCTTTCAAATCAAGTACTCTTATTTCAGGGGTGGTTCGCCAAATCTAGACCTCTATTAGTTGAAGTTTCAAATTATATTTAATGACACTTGCTGTCAAACTGACTTCCACACCTTCTCAAACCACGTATCGACAAATCTATTTCTTACATTGACATAACCATCAATTAATTTATTAAAATAAATACTGTTTTGTATTTTACTTTATTCCCTGTTGCTCGTTATTTAAAATGTTTTGATATTAATTACTAACACAAACCTTATCACTTCTTAAGCTCACTCTGCAAATATCCAAACACCACTGCTCCCTCTCTCAAGAGATCCCGATGCTCACCTTGTGTGATACCTGCAAACTGTTCCTGTCAACCAATTCCAAGAATCCGCTGAATCCGACCTCAATCCCCTCATCAAACGTCAACTTCAACTCCAATAGACTCCTGGTAAGTTTTAGCTTTATAAATGAATCTGATCTTATCTTGTTTACTTCTTAGATAGTCCTCTGTACTCAGATATCCCCTCAGAAATAGTCCAATTCTGTTAGCATTTCTACTAACCTCCTTGTAGATGAATGATCTTACTTCCATACAACCACCAATGTCAATAATAAATATTTAATTTATGTGTCACGTTCACCAATAAATCCAATCTTCTCCAATTCAGTAGTTCTCTGGTTCCTTCTATGTAATACACTGTGTTCGATAATCTCTTCACAGATTGTCCAGTCCCAATAACATTAATATTTCACTTTCATTTTGTTGTACCACTTAGATTTGTTAACAGCATTACTATTTGTATATAATCAAATAACTATACAGATAATGCATAACTTTCTAGTTTTATTTGCTCAAAGTTATAGCATTGCAAGATTAATTGCACATTTTTCGATGAGTTTATTTATGTAACTAAACTAAACAAAAATTTTAATTCCTATTAGATACTATTCTTATGACACTCTTTTCAATTTTAAATATTATATTATTACAGGATATTCATTCTGATTATTGTAACAAATACATTTGTCAATTGTAACGGTGGCTTGTTCTTTATTAACATTCACTGCAACTATCAAATTTGTATATTCAATTAATATCTTACTATCAAATTACGTCTCTCATTGTCTCAATTAATTTCATTATTAATATTTAAAAATTAACACCCATCAATTTAATTATAGTATTCTTCCAAATTTATTAGTTTTAAATATTTCTTTGTTATGATTGATCATACCACTTCGTGTATCATAATAATATAGTTTCTGTAATGTCGAAGATAATTCAATATACCTTTAGATATGATCGTATATTTATTGATGGTGGTTGACAAAGGCTAGAATTGTCAGTAACGAGGGGGTTAGGCCTGACCCTCTCACACCATCTCTTAACAACAAAAATAAACTCTATCTCCTGTCAAACAACTAACCTGGTTTTACAAAATATAACAAAGTGCTTAGTTCCAGTGAATTTTGGCTAGCCTTTTTTACAGGGTGATTATATTAGAATTATTTAACGGACAAGAATTAATTGTAGAAAAATTTCTACTTCTTTTAGCTTTGAATAATTTTTTTAAATTGTAAAGAAATACAATATATTATGATTCACGGTACAGTTAGCCAACATAATGCTTTGCATTATAACGTATTCTATGTCTTTACACAACAGCTATTAGCTATACAAAAGCACTAAAGACCTGACTTGCTTTAAATTAATGAGGTTTTCCAGTACGTAATTATTTATAATAAAATCATTGTCCATTAGACCTCCTAATATAACCAATTTGTATGCTTTAACGTTCTCTATAACATCGCTGTATATTGGTAAATCAATGTGTTATATTGATTTCAGCTCTTGTCTAGCCACTTGGACCAAACGAACTTGCCCTTCAATTTCTTCGACGATGATGTTACTCAAGATTTTTTCAAACTATTAAAGTTTCAAGTAATACAACTATGCCAAAAAATGATTTAATGAAAAGAAAAGTGATTGAAGAAGATTGAGAGGAATGTGAAAGGAATTTTGAAAGAAAATTCCTCCAAAATTCCTTTTACAATTGATGGTGGAACTTCAATTTTCAAAATTCGTATTACGGAATTACAGTGCATTTTATAGACAAAAATTTCAATCCTTGGCTTTAGATTTTGTACCTGCAAAGGGTAAAGGGAAGCATTTATGAAAAGTATAAATTATACGACATAATGGATAGAGTGCAAGGGATTACGGTGGATAACGTGTTGTCGAACACTACTCACATGGCAGAACTAAAGGTTCTGATGAAAGAAACTGGAATGGCATTTGACTATGAAAATCAACATTTCTGGTGCTTCGCACATATACTAAATCTTGCCGTACCAGATATGCTACAATTGTTGAAGAGCAGAAAAGAAGAAGACAGCAGTGAGGACGATGCAGATAATTCAGGTGGCGAAAATCTCGAAGATGACTTTGAAGAATATCAAGCTAATTGCGAGGAATTTTTTTTTATAACGAGGGTACCTTTGCTTCTTCTACAGTAATCGCCAAGGTTAGAAAAACCTTTATTAAAATAAGAAAATCGTTGTAACTTCAGATTAAACTGAAAAATTGCTGCGATAGGTCGAAGTACCTTTTATAAAACCACGTTTGGATATTAAAACCAGATGGAATAGTACGCATGACATGTTGGAAAGCGCACTTAGCTTGAAAGGACCCCTAAAATTGCTATATTGCAATGCAGAACAAGTCGAAAAATGAAAACTTTCTGACGGTGAGTGGGAGCTTATGGCCACAATTTATAAATACTTGAGACTTTTTAAACAATGTTCACAGATTTTATGTGAGCAACACTATGTAACTATTCCTCTTGTAATCGTAGCATTTAACATGCTATTGGACAGAACTGACAATATAATAACAGATCTTGATGCAAAGCACAGGACGAATGTTGAAGAAGTTATATTATCAGCTTACTTGGCCGGGAAAAACAAATTGATGAAACAATATAATAATAGTAACTGGATTTATTGTGTATTGGTGATTTTAGATGCACGTCACAAATTGGAAACATTTAATTTAACGACTTAAAAAAAACCAATGAAGGATTATTCGTATTTCATGTTTGAAAATATTTTCAAAACGAAATATGTACCTGCTGAAGACAAGAGAACAGAAGTTGCTGAACAAGAACATGCAACATTAACGAAGAAAACTCATCACAATGATGATCTGGATTTTACGTCCCTATTTGAAGAAAGAACTTCAGAAAACAACTGGAAGTTGGAAATTGATGAATATTTATCACTATAAACATCACCAAAAGATTAAAGTATTTTGGCATACTGGAAAAAATATAGGTATACTTATCACAATTTGACAAGAATGGCGAGAGATCTTCTCGCAATAAATGCTACTTCGGCTCTCGTTGAAAGATTGTTTTCGCAAGCTTCGCTAATCATCAGGAAACACAGAAGTCGGCTTAACGATGACTCAAGTAAATATCTTCTCTGCCTAAATTCTTGGGCTAGGCGTGGTCTGAAAGATCGAATTTGCTTTTAATATCTAATATTATCTTGTGTTTATAATTATTTCATTACTAGTTATTTAATCGTATTATTACGATTTATCTTCTGGGCTATTAAAAATTATACGCCGTTTCTTGTTTTCAGCATTTATTTACAGCAATTTAATTTAACGATTTACAAAAACACAAGAACTATTAATGCGGAACACAAATTATCTATACACTAACAGGAACTATTTCTAACAACAAAAACACTTTATTTATTTATACACGACTTAAACACGAAAGATTTATATAGCAAGCTTCGCCCACTTCAAGCTAGATTTCGATTGCTTGTTTTTCACGCTGTGCTTTCTTATATATTGCCGGATAATTCCTTCTGAAAACTTCGCGGTCTCACTCGACTCTTCTAGCGAATGCTGACGTATCGCGCGCATTAATCACCGAGGTCGCTCTCGAATGATCTGGAAGCTGACTCATCTGTCTGCACGCGATCCGCCTCGAAGGTCGTTACACTGCCCCCGCCTTAGGTCGTTCTGTCCCAGAACGAGTTGCAACGGGTGTCTGTCCTCTCGCTCTTGTGGGGGTTTGATGGCGGTTTTTGCAGGCGGTGCCGTTCTTGCACACAGACTGGCTGAAGAAGTAGCAGTTCACCGTGGGCTCAATGCTTCGCGACGGTCTGTAACAGCAGACCTCGATCTGGATGCCGGTCCGGTCGAAGACTACTTCCAGCACGCTGCGTACAACCCTCCTGTCCAACGAATCCAGGCCGCATCCTAATTTCAGCACCGCTAGCCGGGTTTCGCCGTTCTTCAACATCTGCTCTTTAAGATCCAAAAGAGCAGAGCAGAGCTTCTGGTAACTGGGTTTTTCGTACGACAACCTTTTCGTCAGCAGGTAATAAATGGAACTATTGCCTTCCTTATCTTTAAAGTTCTGCCAACCCGAGGTGGCTGCTCTCGCAGCTGGTCTAACCGGCCAAACTTCTCCCGGAAGGCAGCGGCGATCTCCCTAGACATCCGGAGGTCCTGGGTGACGCAGTGTGCCAGGGAATACCGCCGCAGCGTATCGAACAGGTCACGCGGTCTTCGTACCTCCATAAACGGCAATAAACTCTTGGAAGGAGGTACCTCCGCTCTCTAGTTGTCTCAGGGGTTGCTCCGTGACCGCCTCCACCTCCTAATTGGTTCCGGAATATGGGGCCAACCGATTGAAGTGCACCACCCTGCACTTTCCTCGAGGAGGTTTCTGGATTCGGTATACCACCTTATTCCGTCGAGCAACTACAGTGTAGAGACCTTCCCAGTTCCTTTGGAGCTTGGGGGAGAGACCACGACGCCTCTGGGAGTTATGAAGCCATACCAAATCGCCAGGCTGGAAACCACCGGCCTCCGTGCGGGCATCATATCGGTTCTTCATTCGGTCGCTGGGGCCTTGAATGTTTTGGCGTACGGCGTCGTGGATCTCTTTCATCCTCTTCTTCATGTTCTACACGTAGTCCTCGCCGGCCGTTTCTTCGCCAGGCTTTCTTCCAAATTTGAGGTCACATGGCAATCGCAGCTCGCGCCCGAAGAGTACAGCGGCTGGGGTGTGATTGGTTGTCTCTTGTACTGCCGATCGATAGGCCATGAGGAACAGGTGAATGTACTGGTCCCAGTCACGCTGATGCTCGGAAACCACCTTGGACAGATGCTTCCCCATGGTTCGGTTTATCCTTTCCACCATGCCGTTCGATTGAGGATGAAGGGCAGTGGTTCGGGTTTTGTGTATCCCCAGTAGCTTGCAAACGTTCTGGAACAGTCCAGATTCGAAATTCCGGCCATAGTCGGAGTGTAACTCCAGGGGGACTCAAAACGGCTGAAGCACTCCTTCACCAGAACATCAACGACAGTACCGGCCTCTTGATGCGGAAGGGCGTACGCTTCGGGCCATTTGGTGAAGTAGTCCATGCACACTAGGATTTATTTATTTCCTTATTCGGTTTCGGGGAATAATCCAGCAATGTCAATGGCTATCTTCTCAAACGGACTACCGACGTTGTACTGCCGCATAGGAGCTCTACGTCTTCCAACCGGTCCGTTTCAAGTACCGCAGGCTTTGCACCTTCGGCACCACTGTCGGACGTCATCTTTGCAGCTCGCCCGGTAGAACTTTTCTCGGACCTTCTGCAAAGTCTTCTTCAATCCAAAGTGTCCCCCAGAGGAGCCATCATGCAGGCGGCGCAGAACCTCGCCACTCTACTCCTTGGAACTATCAATTGTGATCTCATTGCCCTACCGTTTTCATCTTCCAAGATTCTGGTAAGGACGTTGTTGTCCAGCTGCAAGGAGTAACATTGCGCTCAATAGGTCTTTACCGTTGGGTTGGTGGCGGAGACGTCCTGCCAGGTAGGTCGACGGCTATCTCGCTTCCAGGCTATAACCGTGTCTAAGTCGGGATCGTTCTCCTGGCTGTTCTGCAACTCGTCTAGCTCCCACGAGTCGTCGACTACAGTGGTACGATTGATGGGTACCGCACGACTCTCCAGCTTCGAACAGTGCCGCAGTCCGCAGGGCAGGGCCTCCTGAATAATGCATCGGCGTTGCGGTGGGCTGCGCCAAGTCGATGATTTATTTCAAAGTCGTGCTCTTGTAGGCGCTCGATCCACCTAGCCACCTGTCCTTCAGGGTTCTTGAACTGCAGTAGCTATCTTAGAGCAGCATGGTCGCTCCTCAGCAAGAATCTTCTGCCATACAGATATTTATAAAATGCTCCACGGACTTGACAACTGCCAGAAGCTCCCTTCTGGTTACGCAATAATTCCGCTCTGGCTTGGACAGCACCTTGCTGAAATATGCCAGAACTTTCTCTTATCCGTCTTGGACCTGGGACCAAACACCACCTATTGCGACATTGCTAGCGTCAGTATCGAGGATAAACTGGCCTTTCTGTCGTGGATAGCAAAGCACACGTAAACTGGTTAAGGCAGTCTTGAGCGTCTCGAAGGTCTCCGCGCACTTAGCACTCCATTCGAACGGTCGTCCCTCTTCCGTTAGACGTGTTAAAGGGTTTGCAATGTTTGCAAAGCTTAGCACAAACCGTCGGTAGTAAGTTCAAAGGCCCAGGAAGCTTCGCAGTTCATGCTTATCCTTAGGGATCGGCCAATCCTGCGCTGCCTTTACCTTACTCGGATCTACTGCTACGCCCTGGCGGGATACGACGTGCCCCAAGTACTGTATCTCCTTTTGGAAGATGTGGCACTTCTTTGGACTTAATCGCAAGTTGCCACCTGGCAGTCTACCAAACATTTCTTCCAGGTTTTTCAGATGCTCGTTGAAGGATCTACCCACCACTCTGATCTCGTCCAAGTATATTAGGCAAGTCTGCCAAGATAGACCCTTCAGGACGGTGTCCATCAGCCTCTCAAACGTAGCGGGGGCATTTCACTAACCGAACGGCATGACGGAGAACTACCAGAGACCAGTTCCGATGGTAAATGCAGTCTTCTCCCTGTCCGCAGGTTCCATTCCGACTTGCCAATAACCGCTCTTCAAGTCTAGCGTCGAGAACCATTGAGAACCGGAGAGCGTGTCCAGGGTATCATCGATTCGTGGCAGAGGGTAGCTGTCTTTCTTGGTCGATTGGTTTCGCATGTCCTGGATAATTTTCTCAGCTTTTTCCCGTTTGACGAGGGGCAACCTTCTTGGATGTTGGCGTATCGGTTGAGCATCCCCAGTATTGATTTTATGTTTAACTACGTCGGTACGACCGCTGGGATGATCTCCGAACTCGAAGATGTTTTGGTACCGAGCCACCAGATCTTCGATCTTCTTCCGTTCTTGTTGGCTCATGCCCTTGCCAGAAGACATGATGGTGTCAATTAATGCCTTTGGGTAGCCTTTCGCCTTGCTGGCGCTGTCACTAGTAATCGTTCTGACAACGGCGGAGGCCGGTGTGCACCTTTCCAGGATTGTGTTTCTCCTGATGATTGCCGGTTTCCTGTTGACGTTCATCATTCTTACTGGGACCTTAAGCCCAGTCTTTACCAACGTCTTCCCAACCAGGATGCCATGAGTGAGCTCCTTGTCATAATCGGGTTTAATCAGGCGCACTATGTTGCCCCGGAGATGGCTATCTAGGTATGCATCTACGACCCTTTCAGTGCGTCCCGGTAGAGTAATATCTTCCGCCAACACCACTCGTACTGCGATTTCTTCTCTTAGGTGTAGGGAAAGCTGCTCCGCATCCACGTGCAACACGCCGCGTCCCAGGTCTAAAGTGAACCCACACTTATTCATAACATCTATTCCCAGAATTAACTCGTCCGTAATGTCAGCAATCAGGACCCGATGCTTGAGGGTTTGATTCCCAATCTGCAATGTCAAATCAATTTCTCCATGTGTGGTCACTGCACCTTCCGTGGCAGTGCGAAGGCGTGTCCTGGTGGGCAGCAGCTGACCCTCGTCCAATATTACGACAGACCTGGCGATGGACTTCGTCGCTCCAGTATCCAACAGCAGAGACCGAACTCTTCCATTTATTCTCCCATCAATGAAGAGGCCATCAGGCTGGCGTTGCACGGGAGACACATGGATGGAAATCTCTGGGGCATGGCAGTCACGAGTCGACTTTCGCCCCTTTTTGTCGACCCGTACTAGTTTTTCGACGGTACGTCAGACGCTCGGGCTCCTTTCTTTGAACAGCGAGCCCTAAGATGACCCATCTCTACGCAGGACAGAACGACTTAAGGCGGGGGCAGCGTAACGACTTTCTAGGCGGATCGCGTGCAGACAGATGAGTCAGCTTCCAGATCATTCGCGAGCGACGTCGGTGATTAATGCGCGCGATACGTCAGCATTTGCTAGAAGAGTCGAGTGAGACCGCGAAGTTTACAGAAGGAATTATCCGGCAATATATAAGCAAGCACAGCAGAAAAAACAAGCAGTCGAAATCTAGCTCGAAGTGGGCGAAGCTTGCTATATAAATCATTCGTGTTTAAGTCGTGTATAAATAAATAAAGTGTATTTGTTGTTAGAAATAGTCGAGCTACTTTAAACTAAAAAACCCATTTCATGCGTCTTAATCTCTTAAAATTTAAATCTACAAAATGGGCTCTAAAACGCATAGTTCCTGTTAGTGTATAGATAATTTGTGTTCCGCATTAATAGTTCTTGTGTTTTTAAAAATCGTTAAATTAAATTGCTGTAAATAAATGTTTAAAAAAAAGCGGTGT
This sequence comes from Agriotes lineatus, assembly GCA_940337035.1. Lineage (NCBI taxonomy): Eukaryota > Metazoa > Arthropoda > Insecta > Coleoptera > Elateridae > Agriotes > Agriotes lineatus. The sequence goes on from OW679194.1 coordinate 43,964,249, forward strand.
ATAATTTTTAATAATGTATTAAATAAACTAATTGACTAACAAGTACCGATAAATGACAGTCAGATAATAAATTTAAGTGTGTGTTGTGCATGCATGTGGCTAGATCCCAAAGCAGCAAGATGGAGGCCCAATTAAGCCAACTTTTCCAGCTGGTGCAAGTTGGCCACGACAAGGCAGAAAAGGCACAAGAGGAATTGAAAGCTGGCCAAAAGCAGGCAGAAAAAGCACAAGAGGATCTTAAGGAAGAGTTGAAAGTCGGCCAAAAGAAGGTAGAAAAAGCACAAGAGGATCTTAAGGAAGAGCTGAAAGAGCTGAAACCCGCGCAAGAAAATCTTAAAGATAAACTTAAGAAAGAGCCGAAAGCCGCGCAAGAAAAAGTAGTCCAAAAACTTGAGGAAGAATTAAAAGCCACTCAAGAAGACCTCAAGGAGATCAGAGATTTTCAGGAGGAAATGGAGAGAAAGGTAACCAAATTTCAAAGTGACGTACTGGAACTGCTGGAATAAGTTACCGAGTTACTAAGTGGCCAAGGCCAACCAAATCCCTTTGAATCTGCTAGCTTCTCTCCTCATCTTGCGGTAAATCAGCCTACCTTTGTCGCGAGTTGCTACCCCTCAGTTTGCTCCTTCCCAAGATACTGCCTCAGTGAGGCCCGCAACATCCGGCTTGCATATGAACCTGCCCTCTTAAGATGGAAAAACGCCATGGTAAACATTCCTGAAGCAATTTGACGCCGCAGCCGTCGCTAATGATTGGGGAGAAGCAGACAAAGCGACCGCATTGATTCTGAATATTCTGCAAAAGGTTCCAGAAAATCAGCAGAAGGACTTCCAGCAATTGCTGAATTGTCTGGAACGGCGTTATGGCGATCATCATCATCTTCAGCATGTGCATTGGGCCCAGTTGAAGAACCGAATTCAGAAGTCGGGGGAAACTCTGCAAGAACTTGGATCTAGGACAATTGCCCGAAAACGATTTCCCGAAAGACAATTTCCCGAAAACAGTTGCCCGAATGGACAATTTCCCGAAAGGAGAATTGACCGAGAAATGAATTTTACCGCAATTTTATAAATTTATATCCAATATTTTCGGCACATTCTGTATACTATTATTTCTTCTCTGCTTTACATTTTATAAGCACATCCTGTATATGCTGTACTTTTTCGGCAAAAATTTTATAATCCCTCTTAATAAATAAATCCTAATGTAACCATAATTGGTTTTTAAATGTTGTTTAAAATGAACAATAATTACACCCCATTAGTCTTAATACAATAATAGTTAAGGTTACCTATTGAACGTCTCCAGGTAGGTATCTACATTAGAATTAAAGGTCAATGCAAAGGCAGCGTCAGACTAATAAATATTTTATTATTCTTAATCGGCAATAGAGACAATGAATACAAGAAAAAAACGAAATTTAATGAACAACAAAGACAAGCAAGCTGTACTACGGTGTCAAATAAAACAGACTTTGATGGAGCCTGCTATAATATGTAAATTAGCGGTTTACTAGGATCCATAAAAAGACAAGTGAATACTAAAACTTTATGTTCACTTATTCTCGCATTAACTAAATAACGATTTTACTGCAAAAGTTGTAAAAATTTATTTTTATTAAGTTCCAAGCGAGAAATTATAACAAATTTAGCTTGTTGTAATCAGGTATATAGAGGAAAGGGTCTTAGAATTTATTATAAGTTAGTTTTAGGTTTATTTTCTTATAAAATGACAAAAGTTAATATTTAAAATGCGAAAACACTTTCAAATTATGGAATAGCAGCCTGGATTATGTAGTAAACTGGTGAATTTCCTATGTAGTTAAGTATTAATTATCTACAAATGAATTCACATTTAGAACGAATGCAATTTACAATAAAATAGTATGTGTATCTTGGACAAAAGGCAACATTCCCAGACCCCTCTGTTGTTGGGCTCGTCATTCGCCTCGCCCTACAATATTCACAGTCGTCTGGGAATGTTACGTTTTTCGTCCTAGATACATAATGTAATAGTCTCCAGTAAGACTCCCATCAAAGAAAAAAGGACCAATCACATTAGAATTGAATATACCACCCCACACATTAGCTGACCGTCGATGCTGGTGATCAACAGCTCTTAAGATGTGTGGATTGATATCTGAATAGTGATGATAGTTATGTTTATTAATATTGCCATTGTTGTGTATAGTTGCCTCATCCGTAAATAGAATGTTATTAACAAAATTTTGTTCTTTATTGACCTTAGTAGTTACCCATTGGCAGAAATATTTACGATTTTGAAAATCTATTTTACTTAAACCTTAATGTTGCTCGATATGATAAGGATGGAACTTGTTTTTTTTTAATAAAGCTGCCAACTGTGTTTGTATTTAGGCCTAGGTTTGTGCTTAACTCTCTGGTAATAGTTTGCGGATTGGAACTCAATTTCTTCATTTATCCTTATATTAGCGTGCTTGGGATAACACATATAGGCCATTCACTAAACACAAAAACGTTTTAATATTTTTCAAGTTGACATATTTATACAATTTTTGTACTGGAGATGCGGATGCTGTAGTTTGTTTTGCAAAGGTTTCCCCACCTGCATAAAAGCAGGTTTGAATTTAAAAATGACAAACAATGACAATTGACATTTCTCATTATTTCAGTGTCAAAGCAGATATTTTTTTAAATTCTCGCCGGAACTTTTATAAAATGTAATAAAAATACCTATTAATAAACGCTATGTCAATAGTATCTACCAGAGTATTTGTATAATATCCTTAATAGTAGTTAGATATAACACTTATGACAGATGCTAAGTAAATGTCACACCTTTAACCTATTAGTTTTAGTAGTAACTTTTTCTAAGTACATTCCTAGACAAAGATGAATTTCAGAAGTACACTCATGAAATGTTGGAAATCAAAGGCCACTTTGTGTTTTTATGTTTAGTAAACAGACTATACTTCCAGAATTTATTAATCTCTCTGTCACACTCGTAACTGATTCTTTCGCGGTTGTCCTCTTTATCCGTATCGTTCACGGTACAAACGGCTAGCAACAAAAGCATTTCTTTTAGCTTTACCAATAAAGATCATATCGACCATTTCTTCTTTAGAAAAATTCATTTTATACAAAAATTGGCAAAACGATAATGCAAAAACACAAAAATGAACGGAACAATATTCTAATAATTGGACAAACGTCAAAACAATAGATGCAATTGTTTTTATTTATTATGAGCGGCAAGCCTACCTAATTATTTGTTTTGTTAATTTCCATTGTCATAATAATTTTGTATTTTAGAATATTTTCGAATAAAAACGTCAATATCACAAGAAGGGTTCGTTTTATGGTTATGACCCCTATAACATTATCAATTAGTATATACTTTCTACGGGGAATCCAAATATGAAAAAATATACAGGGTGTTTTTGAAAAACATTTGAAAAATTATATTTCTCTTAAAAAATTATTCTGTATAGTTTTACACTTTTTAGAAAAAGTTGGCACGTATTTTGTAAGTAAACTATTTCAATATTCGGTGGTGCAAACAGATTTAAAAGATCGTGATGACAGCGCTAGCGTCGTGGCTCCAAAGTTGACTAAAGTGACAATATCTTCAGAACGGTTAGTGATACAGATACAACTTTCTACAGTTTTATTCTAAATGTGACAGGAAATGCAAAAATATAAAAATATGACAGGTGTTCTATTTTAAAAAATCACAAGTGTGGGTTGGCATATTTTGTCAATCACCATATTTTTAAAATGCAGGTCCATTGATCGTGTATTACCATACCAAAATTGGATTTGTTGTCTCTAATAGTTAAGCAGCCAGATAAAAATATCCGACTCGAACTTTTTCCTTAAATAGACTTCTCGGTATATTAAAGGGAGCTTAGTCTGTTCAGACTGAAAACAAAGCAAATATTTCGTCTCACTTTATCAATGCTCATGTTAAAGGCGTACTTAGGTCTTTAACCATTTGCCGTGTTAGCTACTACAGTTGCTAAATGCAGTTAAGATAATTATGCGAAAATTGTATGTTATAGTACAAGAACGACGTTGAACTTTGATAACGTAGCACTTTTTAATGCTACCCCATAGTAATTTAAATAATATGTAATTTTAGGTACCTACTGGTATTTCTTGAAACTAAGTTTTAGCAAGAAATCTGTTACTATTGCTATTCAAAACATACATTAAACCCACCACCCTAAATAAACTCAGCTTTATATCCTTAATATAAAAATATTTGCAAAGAATTTGTAAATACGAACCATGGAGAGTTTGATTAAAGACAAAAAAATTTAATAAAATGAGAATGAGTACTACAATAGCTAACTGTAAGAAATTTAATAAAGTTCGAGGGATAAGGAGATGCTTGGATGACTACTGCTAGCTATTTCCTTATGGAAGAATAAAATGCATTCGTTCTAAATGTGGATTCATTTGTAGATCATTAATACTTAACTACATGGGAAATTCACCAGTTTACTACATAATCCAGGCTGCTATTCCATAATTTGAAAGTGTTTTCGCATTTTAAATATTAACTTTTGTCATTTTATAAAAAAATAAACCTAAAACTAACTTAGAATATATTGTAAAACCCTTTTCTTTATATACCTGATTACAACAAGCTAAATTCGTTATAATTTTTCGCTTGGAACTTAATAAAAATAAATTTTTACAACTATTGCAGTAAAATCGTTGTTATTTAGTTAATGCGAAAATAAGTGAACATAAAGTTTTAGTATTCACTTGTCTTTTTATGGATCCTAGTAAACCACTAATTTACATATTATAGCAGGCTCCATCAAAGTCTGTTTTATTTGACAGTCAGTACACAAACAGGCCATTTGCTTAATTTAGTTACTTGTATTCTGTAATGCATTTGTGTTACTCAAAATATACTTTTCGAGTTTATGTGTGTTGAATATCGCTAATCTTCAGATATACGATACAGTCTGTACATAAGGATTAATACTAGAAGGGCAAACCAGATAAATATAACATAAAGGCTATTCAGCATAAACACATATTATGGCAATTCGACGTTCGACTTTAATTAGGACCTCAATTTTTACTTAATGTAATCAAAATTTAATGACAAGAGTAATGAAGTAAATTTAGCTCCCGACAACTAGTCCTTAAACGCTGTGTTTTGTACACGTCAAAAGAGAGCCTTATGTATTCATAGCTCTATATTACCCACGCTTAATACCTGGTGTTTGTACTAATTAAACAGATCTGTGTAAGCGCACTACCAGAAGCAACATTGGCTTATAAATGAAACCGCTCGTGTGACAGCATTACCTCGTTCAAGTCAAAATGGGTATTTCAATGTTAAACCTCAGTTAACGAATCTAACTAAGCAAGGACAAGTCCTTCCATAAAGTCAATTACAAATTTCAACCGATTTCCTAAACTATAACTATTTTTCAACGAGCTTGACCGTAGTAGTAAGATTTGATACACAAGTACTAATAAACAAGACACATCAAATGCAACGAGTAGCAAAAAGGTTGCACTGAACGCAATTTAATTAAATTTAATAATTGATTGTACAGCACCTTGGGTCGACAAAAAACTGTGACAGCTATCAAACCTTTTCCATGAAGCAACGGATCATGTGCCCTAGTTTGCCATCAGCAGGATTCGATCTATTTAACTCGGAGCTGTCAAGTGAATTTGAAACGTCAAAGAGCTGTCCCCAATGAAGAATTTGGCTGCCTATTAAACCTCGTACGAAGTCTGTACGAAGTCCCGTACAAAGTCCCGTATAAAGTCCCGTACAAAGTCCAGTACAATGTCCAGTACAAAGTCCAGTACAAAGTCCAGTACAAAGTCGAGTACAAAGTTCAGTACAAAGTCCCCAAGGTTCAAGCAGAAATCATTGCATAGCACTATTTAGCGGAATCCGATCCATGGAGACTTTCAAGCACTACAATTCCATCACAAATAGGCACAAACGGCAAGAGGAAACCCAATTTCTTGGCTCAAAATAAGCGGCTTACAATTCCATCCCGAAATGGACGAAAAAACAGCAAGACAAAAGACAATACCCAAACAAACAATTTTCCTGTTTCGTTACACGAGCACCACCAGAATGTCAGAGCTTGGAATCGAGATCTGCAATAATGCACTATCTGTTTTGCATAAAATCAGACGCTTCAAGTGTTCAAAAATTAGAATGTAACAGACGTCTGGGACGTCTGGGACGTTAGGGACATCTAGGACGTCTGGGACGTCTGGGACGTTAGGAACATACGGGACAGCTGGGACGCCCGGGACATTCGAGACATATGGGACATTAGAGACATCTGGGACATCTGGGATGTCTGGAACATTAGGGACATATGGGACATATGGGACATCTGGGACATCTGGGACGATAGGAATATATGGAACATCTGGGGCGTCTGGGACGTTAGGGACATATGGGACATATAGGACGTCTGGGACGTTAAAGACATACGGGACAGCTGGGACGTCTGGGACGCTAGGGACATATGGGACATTTAGTACGTCTGGGACGTTAAGGACATATGGGACATTTAGGACGCCTGGGGCATTAGGGACATATAAGACATATGGGACATCTGGGGCAACTGGGACATTAGGGACATATGGGATATATGGGACATCTGGGACGTCTGGGTCGTTAGGGATATATGGGACATCTGGGACGTCTGGGACGTTAAGGACATATGGGACATCTAGGACGTCTGGGACCTTAGGGACATATGGGACATCTGGGACGTATGGGACGTTAGGGACATATGGGACATCTGGGACGTCTGGGACGTTAGGGACATATAGGACATCTAGGACGTCTGGGACGTTAGGGACATATGGGACATCTAGGGCGTCTGGGACGTCTGGGACGTTAGGGACATACGGGACAGCTGGGACGTCTGGGACATTAGGGACATATGGGACATTTAGGACGTCTGGGACGTTAAGGACATATGGAACATCTAGGACGCCTGGGACATTAGGGACATATGGGACATATGAGACATCTGGGACGTCTGTGACGTTAGGGACATTTGGAACATCTGGGCCGTCTGGGACGTTAAGGACATATGGGACATCTAGGACGTCTGGGACGTTTGGGACGTTAAGGACATATGGGACATTTAGGACGCCTGGGACATTAGGGACATATGAGACATATGGGACATCTGGGACGCCTGGGACATTAGGGAATTATGGGACGAATGGGACATCTGGGACGTCTGGAACGTCTGGGACGTTAGGGACATATAATACATCTAGGACGTTTGAGACGTTAGGGACATATGGGACATCTAGGACGTCTGGGACGTCTGGGACGTTAGGGACATACGGGACAGCTGGGCCGTCTGGGACGTTAGGGACATATGGGACATTTAGGACGTCTAGGACGTTAGGAACATATGGAACATCTAGGACGCCTGAAACAATAGGGTCATATGGGACATATGGAACATCTGGGACGTCTGGGACGTTAGGGACATATGGAACATCTGGGACGTCTGGGACGTTAAGGACATATGGAACATTTAGGACGCCTGGGACATTAGGGTCATATCGGACATATGGCACATCTGGGACGCCTGGGACATTAGGAACATGTGGGACATATAGGACATCTGAGACGTCTGGGACGTCTGGGACGTTAGGGACATATAGGACATCTAGGACGTCTGGGACGTTAGAGACATATGGGACATCTAGGACGTCTGGGACGTTAGGGACATATGGGATATATAGGACGTCTGGGACGTTAGGGACATATAGGACATCTAGGACGTCTGGGACGTTAGAGACATATTGGACATCTAGGACGTCTGGGACGTTAGGGACATATAGGACATCTAGGACGTCTGGGACGTTAGAGACATATGGGACATCTAAGACGTCTGGGACGTTAGGGACATATGGGATATTGAGGACGTCTGGGACATTAGGGACATATGGAACATATGGGACATCTGGGACGTCTGGGACGTTAGAGACATATGGGACATCTAAGACGTCTGGGACGTTAGGGACATATGGGATATTGAGGACGTCTGGGACGTTAGGAACATATGAAACATCTAGGACGCCTGAAACAATAGGGTCATATGGGACATATGGAACATCTGGGACGTCTGGGACGTTAGGGACATATGGAACATCTGGGACGTCTGGGACGTTAAGGACATATGGAACATTTAGGACGCCTGGGACATTAGGGTCATATCGGACATATGGCACATCTGGGACGCCTGGGACATTAGGAACATGTGGGACATATAGGACATCTGAGACGTCTGGGACGTCTGGGACGTTAGGGACATATAGGACATCTAGGACGTCTGGGACGTTAGAGACATATGGGACATCTAGGACGTCTGGGACGTTAGGGACATATGGGATATATAGGACGTCTGGGACGTTAGGGACATATAGGACATCTAGGACGTCTGGGACGTTAGAGACATATTGGACATCTAGGACGTCTGGGACGTTAGGGACATATAGGACATCTAGGACGTCTGGGACGTTAGAGACATATGGGACATCTAAGACGTCTGGGACGTTAGGGACATATGGGATATTGAGGACGTCTGGGACATTAGGGACATATGGAACATATGGGACATCTGGGACGTCTGGGACGTTAGGGACATATAGTATATCTAGGACGTCTGGGACGTTAGAGACATATGGGACATCTAGGACGTCTGGGAAGTTAGGGACATATGGGATATTGAGGATGTCTGGGACATTAGGGACATATGGAACATATGGGACATCTGGGACGTCTGGGACGTTAAGGACATATGGGACATTTAGGACGCCTGGGACATTAGGGACATATGGGACATATGGGACATCTGGGACGCCTGGGACATTAGGGACATATGGGATATATGGGACATCTGGGACGTCTGGGTCGTTAGGGATATATGGGACATCTGGGACGTCTGGGACGTTAAGGACATATGGGACATCTAGGACGTCTGGGACCTTAGGGACATATGGGACATCTGGGACGTATGGGACGTTAGGGACATATGGGACATCTGGGACGTCTGGGACGTTAGGGACATATAGGACATCTAGGACGTCTGGGACGTTAGGGACATATGGGACATCTAGGGCGTCTGGGACGTCTGGGACGTTAGGGACATACGGGACAGCTGGGACGTCTGGGACATTAGGGACATATGGGACATTTAGGACGTCTGGGACGTTAAGGACATATGGAACATCTAGGACGCCTGGGACATTAGGGACATATGGGACATATGAGACATCTGGGACGTCTGTGACGTTAGGGACATTTGGAACATCTGGGCCGTCTGGGACGTTAAGGACATATGGGACATCTAGGACGTCTGGGACGTTTGGGACGTTAAGGACATATGGGACATTTAGGACGCCTGGGACATTAGGGACATATGAGACATATGGGACATCTGGGACGCCTGGGACATTAGGGAATTATGGGACGAATGGGACATCTGGGACGTCTGGAACGTCTGGGACGTTAGGGACATATAATACATCTAGGACGTTTGAGACGTTAGGGACATATGGGACATCTAGGACGTCTGGGACGTCTGGGACGTTAGGGACATACGGGACAGGTGGGCCGTCTGGGACGTTAGGGACATATGGGACATTTAGGACGTCTAGGACGTTAGGAACATATGGAACATCTAGGACGCCTGAAACAATAGGGTCATATGGGACATATGGAACATCTGGGACGTCTGGGACGTTAGGGACATATGGAACATCTGGGACGTCTGGGACGTTAAGGACATATGGAACATTTAGGACGCCTGGGACATTAGGGTCATATCGGACATATGGCACATCTGGGACGCCTGGGACATTAGGAACATGTGGGACATATAGGACATCTGAGACGTCTGGGACGTCTGGGACGTTAGGGACATATAGGACATCTAGGACGTCTGGGACGTTAGAGACATATGGGACATCTAGGACGTCTGGGACGTTAGGGACATATGGGATATTGAGGACGTCTGGGACGTTAGGGACATATAGGACATCTAGGACGTCTGGGACGTTAGAGACATATTGGACATCTAGGACGTCTGGGACGTTAGGGACATATAGGACATCTAGGACGTCTGGGACGTTAGAGACATATGGGACATCTAAGACGTCTGGGACGTTAGGGACATATGGGATATTGAGGACGTCTGGGACATTAGGGACATATGGAACATATGGGACATCTGGGACGTCTGGGACGTTAGGGACATATAGGATATCTAGGACGTCTGGGACGTTAGAGACATATGGGACATCTAGGACGTCTGGGAAGTTAGGGACATATGGGATATTGAGGATGTCTGGGACATTAGGGACATATGGAACATATGGGACATCTGGGACGTCTGGGACGTTAAGGACATATGGGACATTTAGGACGCCTGGGACATTAGGGACATATGGGACATATGGGACATCTGGGACGCCTGGGACATTAGGGACATATGGGACATCTGAGACTTCTGGGACGTTAGGGACATATGGAGCATCTGGGACGTCTGGGACGTTAAGGACATATGGGACATCTAAGACGTTTGGGACGTCTGGGACGTTAAGGACATATAGGACATTTAGGACGCCAGGGACATTAGGGACATATGGGACATATGGGACATCTGGGACGAATGGGACATTAGGGACATATGGGACATATGGGACATCTGGGACGTCTGTGACGTTAGGGACATATAGGACATCTAGGACGTCTGGGACGTTCGGGACATATGGGACATCTAGGACGTCTGGGACGTCTGGGACGTTAGGGACATACGGTACAGCGGGGACGTCTGGGACGTTAAGGATATATGGGACATTTAGGACGTTTGGGACGTTAGGAACATATGGAACATCTAGGACGTCTGGGACATTAGGGACATCTGGGACGTCTGGGACGTTAGGGACATATGGGGCATCTGGGACGTCTGGGACGTTAGGGACATATGGGACATCTAGGACGTCTGGGACGTCTGGGACGTTACTGACATATGGGACATTTAGGACGCCTGGGACATTAGGGACATATGGGACATATGGGACATCTGAGACGCCTGGGACATATGGGACATATGGGACATCTGGGACGTCTGGGACGTTAGGGGCATATGGGGCATCTGGGACGTCTGGGACGTTACGGACGTATGGGTAATCTAGGACGTCTAGGACGTTAGGGAAGTATGGGACATCTGGGACGTCTGGGACGTTAGGGACATATGGGACATCTGGGACGTCTGGGACATTAGGGACATATAGGAGATATGGGACATCTGGGACATCTGGGACGTTAGGGACATATTTAACATCTGGGACGTCTGGGACGTTAGGGACATATGGGACATCTAGGCCGTCTGGGATGTCTGGGACGTTAGGGACATACGGGACAGCTGGGACGTCTGGGACGTTAGGGACATATGGGACATTTAGGACGTCTGGGACGTTAGGGACATATGGAACATTTAGGACGCCCCGGACATTAGGGACATATGGGACATATGGGACATCTGGGACATATGGGACGTTAAGGACATATGGGACGTCTGGGACGTTAAAGACATATGGGACATTTAGGACGTCTGGGACGTCTGGGACGTTAAGGACATATGGGACATTTAGGACGCCTGGGACATTAGGGACATATAGGACATATGGGACATCTGGGGCGCCTGGGACATTAGGGACATATGGGACATCTGAGACGTATTACCCCCACTACTTTTACAATACAACAATGTAAAACCAATAATGAATTATAACACAATATCTCTCTGCGCTCTTACCTGCTTATAAATCTCTGCCACCAAATAGGGGTAGCTTTGGGAGTTTACGCTCGCGACCACTCAGTCGCGGATGGGAGTGGGTTCAAAAGAACTAATTACCTGAGTTACCAGGATCCTAGGGCGCCACGCCGTTGTAGCTTCGTATTAATACTCCCCGTTGAAACGTGTAACGGCGAACCTAAATTGCTTATACAAGAAAGCAGAAATTCGACGCAGTAACAAATAAAAGACAGATTTCACTTGGGTATATATAATACCAACTACGGTTGTAACATTTCGATACAGTCTGTACATAAGGATTAATACTAGAAGGGAAAACCAGATAAATATAACATAAAGGCTATTCAGCATAAACACATATTATGGCAATTCGACGTTTGACTTTAATTAGGACCTCAATTTTTACTTAATGTAATCAAAATCTAATGACAAGAGTAATGAAGTAAATTTAGCTCCCGACAACTAGTCCTTAAACGCTGTGTTCTGTACACGTCAAAAGAGAGCCTTATGTATTCATAGCTCTATATTACCCACGCTTAATACCTGGTGTTTGTACTAATTAAACAGATCTGTGTAAGCGCACTACCAGAAGCAACATTGGCTTATAAATGAAACCGCTCGTGTGACAGCATTACCTCCTTCAAGTCAAAATGGGTATTTAAATGTTAAACCTCAGTTAACGAATCTAACTAAGCAAGGACAAGTCCTTCCATAAAGTCAATTACAAATTTCAACCGATTTCCTAAACTATAACTATTTTTCAACGAGCTTGACCGTAGTAGTAAGATTTGATACACAAGTACTAATAAACAAGGCACATGAAATGCAACGAGTAGCAAAAAGGTTGCACTGAACGCAATTTAATTAAATTTAATAATTGATTGTACAGCACCTTGGGTCGACAAAAAACTGTGACAGCTATCAAACCTTTTTCATGAAGCAACGGATCCCGTGCCCTAGTTTGCCATCAGCAGGATTGGATCCATTTAACTCGGAGCTGTCAAGTGAATTTGAAACGGCAAAGAGCTGTCCCCAATGAAGAATTTGGCTGCCTGTTAAACCTCGTACGAAGTCTGTACGAAGTCCCGTACAAAGTCCCGTACAAAGTCCCGTACAAAGTCCAGTACAAAGTCCAGTACAAAGTCCAGTACAAAGTCCAGTACAAAGTCCCCAAGGATCAAGCAGAAATCATTACATAGCACTATTTAGCGGAATCCGATCCATGGAAACTTTCAAGCACTACAATTCCATCACAAATAGGCACAAACGGCAAGAGGAAACCCAATTTCTTGGCTCAAAATAAGCGGCTTACAATTCCATCCCGAAATGGACGAAAAAACAGCAAGACAAAAGACAATACCCAAACAAACAATTTTCCTGTTTCGTTACACGAGCACCACCAGAATGTCAGAGCTTGGAATCGAGATCTGCAATAATGCACTATCTGTTTTGCATAAAATCAGACGCTCCAAGTGTTCAAAAATTAGAATGTAACAGACGTCTGGGACGTCTGGGACGTTAGGGACATACGGGACAGCTGGGACGTCTGGGACGTTAGGGACATATGGGACATTTAGGACGTCTGGGACGTTAGGGACATATGGAACATCTAGGACGCCTGGGACATTAGGAACATATGGGACATATGAGACATCTGGGACGTCTGGGACGTTAAGGACATATGGGACATTTAGGACGCTTGTGACATTAGGGACATAAGGGACATATGGGACAGCGGGGACGCCTGGGACATTAGGGACATATGGGACATATGGGACTTCTGGGACGTCTGGGACGTCTGGGTCATATGGGACATCTAGGACGTCTGGGACGTCTGGGACGTTAGGGACATACGGGAGAGCTGGGACGTCTGGGAAGTTAGGGACATATGGACCATATAGGACGCCCGGGACATTCGAGACATATGGGACATTAGAGACATCTGGGACATCTGGGACGTCTGGGACGTTAGGGACATATGGGATATCTGGGATGTCTGAGACATTAGGGACATATGGGACATATGGGCATCTGGGACATCTGGGACGAAAGGGATATATGGAACATCTGGGACGTCTGGGACGTTAGGGACATATGGGACATCTAGGACGTCTGGGACGTCTGGGACGTTAGGGACATACGGGACAGCTGGGACGTCTGGGACGTTAGGGACATATGGGGCATTTAGTACGTCTGGGACGTTAGGGACATATGGAACATTTAGGACGCCTGGGACATTAGGGACATATGGGATATATAGGACATCTGGGACGTCTGGGACGTTAGGGACATGTGGGACATCTGGAACGTCTGGGACGTTAAGGACATATGGGAAATCTAGGACGTGTGGGACGTCTGGGACGTTAAGGACATATGGTACATTTAGGACGCCTGGGGCATTAGGGACATATAGGACATATGGGACATCTGGGGCGTCTGGGACATTAGGGACATATGGGACATATGGGACATCTGGGACGTCTGGGTCGTTAGGGATATATGGGACATCTGGGACGTCTGGGACGGTAAGGACATATGGGACATCTAGGACGTCTGGGACCTTAGGGACATATGGGACATCTGGGACGTATGGGACGTTAGGGACATATGGGACATCTGGGACGTCTGGGTCGTTAGGGACATATAGGACATCTAGGACGTCTGGGACGTTAGAGACATATGGGACATCTAGGGCGTCTGGGACGTCTGGGACGTTAGGGACATACGGGACAGCTGTGACGTCTGGGACATTAGGGACATATGGGACATTTAGGACGTCTGGGACGTTAGAGACATATGGGTCATGTGGGACATCTGGGACGTCTGGGACATTAAGGACATATGGGACATCTAGGACGTCTGGGACGTTAGGGACATATAGGACATCTAGGACATCTGGGACGTTAGGGACGTATGGGACATCTGGGACGTCTGAGACGTTAAGGAAATATGGGACATCTAAGACGTCTGGGACGTCGGGGACGTTAAGGACATATGGGACATTTAAGACATCTGGGACCCCTGGGACATTAGGGACATATGGGACATATGGGACATCTCTGACATCTGGGACGTTTGGGACGTTAGGGACATCTAGGACGTCTGGGACGTTAGGAACATACGGGACAGCTGGGACGTCTAGGACTTTATGGACAAATGGGACATTTAGGACGTCTGGGACGTTAGGGACATATGGAACGTCTAGGACGCCTGGGACATTAGGGACATATGGGACATATGAGACATCTGGGACGTCTGGGACGTTAAGGACTTATGAGACATTTAGGACGCTGGCGACATTAGGGACATTAGGGACATATGGGACATTTAGGACGTCTGGGACGTTAAGGACATATGGAACATCTAGGACGCCTGGGACATTAGGGACATATGGGACATATGGGACATCTGGGACGTCTGTGACGTTAGGGACATTTGGAACATCTGGGCCGTCTGGGACGTTAAGGACATATGGGACATCTAGGACGTCTGGGACGTTTGGGACGTTAAGGACATATGGGACATTTAGGACGCCTGGGACATTAGGGACATATGAGACATATGGGACATCTGGGACGCCTGGGACATTAGGGAATTATGGGACGAATGGGACATCTGGGACGTCTGGAACGTCTGGGACGTTAGGGACATATAATACATCTAGGACGTTTGAGACGTTAGGGACATATGGGACATCTAGGACGTCTGGGACGTCTGGGACGTTAGGGACATACGGGACAGCTGGGCCGTCTGGGACGTTAGGGACATATGGGACATTTAGGACGTCTAGGACGTTAGGAACATATGGAACATCTAGGACGCCTGAAACAATAGGGTCATATGGGACATATGGAACATCTGGGACGTCTGGGACGTTAGGGACATATGGAACATCTGGGACGTCTGGGACGTTAAGGACATATGGAACATTTAGGACGCCTGGGACATTAGGGTCATATCGGACATATGGCACATCTGGGACGCCTGGGACATTAGGAACATGTGGGACATATAGGACATCTGAGACGTCTGGGACGTCTGGGACGTTAGGGACATATAGGACATCTAGGACGTCTGGGACGTTAGAGACATATGGGACATCTAGGACGTCTGGGACGTTAGGGACATATGGGATATTGAGGACGTCTGGGACGTTAGGGACATATAGGACATCTAGGACGTCTGGGACGTTAGAGACATATTGGACATCTAGGACGTCTGGGACGTTAGGGACATATAGGACATCTAGGACGTCTGGGACGTTAGAGACATATGGGACATCTAAGACGTCTGGGACGTTAGGGACATATGGGATATTGAGGACGTCTGGGACATTAGGGACATATGGAACATATGGGACATCTGGGACGTCTGGGACGTTAGGGACATATAGGACATCTAGGACGTCTGGGACGTTAGAGACATATGGGACATCTAGGACGTCTGGGAAGTTAGGGACATATGGGATATTGAGGACGTCTGGGACATTAGGGACATATGGAACATATGGGACATCTGGGACGTCTGGGACGTTAAGGACATATGGGACATTTAGGATTCCTGGGACATTAGGGACATATGGGACATATGGGACATCTGGGACGCCTGGGACATTAGGGACATATGGGACATCTGAGACTTCTGGGACGTTAGAGACATATGGGGCATCTGGGACGTCTTGGACGTTAAGGAGATATGGGACATCTAAGACGTTTGGGACGTCTGGGACGTTAAGGACATATAGGACATTTAGGACGCCAGGGACATTAGGGACATATGGGACATATGGGACATCTGGGACGAATGGGACATTAGGGACATATGGGACATATGGGACATCTGGGACGTCTGTGACGTTAGGGACATATAGGACATCTAGGACGTCTGGGACGTTCGGGACATATGGGACATCTAGGACGTCTGGGACGTCTGGGACGTTAGGGACATACGGGACAGCGGGGACGTCTGGGACGTTAAGGATATATGGGACATTTAGGACGTTTGGGACGTTAGGAACATATGGAACATCTAGGACGTCTGGGACATTAGGGACATCTGGGACGTCTGGGACGTTAGGGACATATGGGGCATCTGGGACGTCTGGGACGTTAGGGACATATGGGACATCTAGGACGTCTGGGACGTCTGGGACGTCTGGGACGTCTGGGACGTCTGGGACGTCTGGGACGTTACTGACATATGGGACATTTAGGACGCCTGGGACATTAGGGACATATGGTACATATGGGACATCTGAGACGCCTGGGACATATGGGACATATGGGACATCTGGGACGTCTGGGACGTTAGGGGCATATGGGGCATCTGGGACGTCTGGGACGTTACGGACGTATGGGTAATCTAGGACGTCTAGGACGTTAGGGAAGTATGGGACATCTGGGACGTCTGGGACGTTAGGGACATATGGGACATCTGGGACGTCTGGGACATTAGGGACATATAGGAGATATGGGACATCTGGGACATCTGGGACGTTAGGGACATATTTAACATCTGGGACGTCTGGGACGTTAGGGACATATGGGACATCTAGGCCGTCTGGGATGTCTGGGACGTTAGGGACATACGGGACAGCTGGGACGTCTGGGACGTTAGGGACATATGGGACATTTAGGACGTCTGGGACGTTAGGGACATATGGAACATTTAGGACGCCCCGGACATTAGGGACATATGGGACATCTGGGACATTTGGGACGTTAAGGACATATGGGACGTCTGGGACGTTAAAGACATATGGGACATTTAGGATGTCTGGGACGTCTGGGACGTTAAGGACATATGGGACATTTAGGACGCCTGGGACATTAGGGACATATAGGACATATGGGACATCTGGGGCGCCTGGGACATTAGGGACATATGGGACATATGGGACATCTGGGACGTATTACCCCCACTACTTTTACAATACAACAATGTAAAACCAATAATGAATTATAACACAATATCTCTCTGCGCTCTTACCTGCTTATAAATCTCTGCCACCAAATAGGGGTAGCTTTGGGAGTTTACGCTCGCGACCACTCAGTCGCAGATGGGAGTGGGTTCAAAAGAACTAATTACCTGAGTTACCAGGATCCTAGGGCGCCACGCCGTTGTAGCTTCGTATTAATACTCCCCGTTGAAACGTGTAACGGCGAACCTAAATTGCTTATACAAGAAAGCAGAAATTCGACGCAGTAACAAATAAGAGACAGATTTCACTTGGGTATATATAATACCAACTACGGTTGTAACATTTCGATACAGTCTGTACATAAGGATTAATACTAGAAGGGAAAACCAGATAAATATAACATAAAGGCTATTCAGCATAAACACATATTATGGCAATTCGACGTTTGACTTTAATTAGGACCTCAATTTTTACATAATGTAATCAAAATCTAATGACAAGAGTAATGAAGTAAATTTAGCTCCCGACAACTAGTCCTTAAACGCTGTGTTCTGTACACGTCAAAAGAGAGCCTTATGTATTCATAGCTCTATATTACCCACGCTTAATACCTGGTGTTTGTACTAATTAAACAGATCTGTGTAAGCGCACTACCAGAAGCAACATTGGCTTATAAATGAAACCGCTCGTGTGACAGCATTACCTCGTTCAAGTCAAAATGGGTATTTAAATGTTAAACCTCAGTTAACGAATCTAACTAAGCAAGGACAAGTCCTTCCATAAAGTCAATTACAAATTTCAACCGATTTCCTAAACTATAACTATTTTTCAACGAGCTTGACCGTAGTAGTAAGATTTGATACACAAGTACTAATAAACAAGGCACATGAAATGCAACGAGTAGCAAAAAGGTTGCACTGAACGCAATTTAATTAAATTTAATAATTGATTGTACAGCACCTTGGGTCGACAAAAAACTGTGACAGCTATCAAACCTTTTTCATGAAGCAACGGATCCCGTGCCCTAGTTTGCCATCAGCAGGATTGGATCCATTTAACTCGGAGCTGTCAAGTGAATTTGAAACGGCAAAGAGCTGTCCCCAATGAAGAATTTGGCTGCCTGTTAAACCTCGTACGAAGTCTGTACGAAGTCCCGTACAAAGTCCCGTACAAAGTCCCGTACAAAGTCCAGTACAAAGTCCAGTACAAAGTCCAGTACAAAGTCCAGTACAAAGTCCCCAAGGATCAAGCAGAAATCATTACATAGCACTATTTAGCGGAATCCGATCCATGGAAACTTTCAAGCACTACAATTCCATCACAAATAGGCACAAACGGCAAGAGGAAACCCAATTTCTTGGCTCAAAATAAGCGGCTTACAATTCCATCCCGAAATGGACGAAAAAACAGCAAGACAAAAGACAATACCCAAACAAACAATTTTCCTGTTTCGTTACACGAGCACCACCAGAATGTCAGAGCTTGGAATCGAGATCTGCAATAATGCACTATCTGTTTTGCATAAAATCAGACGCTCCAAGTGTTCAAAAATTAGAATGTAACAGACGTCTGGGACGTCTGGGACGTTAGGGACATCTAGGACGTCTGGGACGTCTGGGACGTTAGGAACATACGGGACAGCTGGGACGTCTGGGACGTTAGGGACATATGGGACATTTAGGACGTCTGGGACGTTAGGGACATATGGAACATCTAGGACGCCTGGGACATTAGGGACATATGGGACATATGAGACATCTGGGACGTCTGGGACGTTAAGGACATATGGGACATTTAGGACGCTTGGGACATTAGGGACATAAGGGACATATGGGACATCGGGGACGCCTGGGACATTAGGGACATATGGGACATATGGGACTTCTGGGACGTCTGGGACGTCTGGGTCATATGGGACATCTAGGACGTCTGGGACGTCTGGGACGTTAGGGACATACGGGAGAGCT
This sequence comes from Agriotes lineatus, assembly GCA_940337035.1. Taxonomy (NCBI): domain Eukaryota; kingdom Metazoa; phylum Arthropoda; class Insecta; order Coleoptera; family Elateridae; genus Agriotes; species Agriotes lineatus. The sequence goes on from OW679194.1 coordinate 43,983,963, forward strand.
GGGACGTCTGGGAAGTTAGGGACATATGGACCATATAGGACGCCCGGGACATTCGAGACATATGGGACATTAGAGACATCTGGGACATCTGGGACGTCTGGGACGTTAGGGACATATGGGATATCTGGGATGTCTGAGACATTAGGGACATATGGGACATATGGGCATCTGGGACATCTGGGACGAAAGGGATATATGGAACATCTGGGACGTCTGGGACGTTAGGGACATATGGGACATCTAGGACGTCTGGGACGTCTGGGACGTTAGGGACATATGGGACATTTAGTACGTCTGGGACGTTAGCGACATATGGAACATTTAGGACGCCTGGGACATTAGGGACATATGGGACATATAGGACATCTGGGACGTTTGGGACGTTAGGGACATGTGTGACATCTGGAACGTCTGGGACGTTAAGGACATATGGGAAATCTAGGACGTGTGGGACGTCTGGGACGTTAAGGACATATGGTACATTTAGGACGTCTGGGGCATTAGGGACATATAGGACATATGGGACATCTGGGGCGTCTGGGACATTAGGGACATATGGGACATATGGGACATCTGGGACGTCTGGGTCGTTAGGGATATATGGGACATCTGGGACGTCTGGGACGGTAAGGACATATGGGACATCTAGGACGTCTGGGACCTTAGGGACATATGGGACATCTGGGACGTATGGGACGTTAGGGACATATGGGACATCTGGGACGTCTGGGACGTTAGGGACATATAGGACATCTAGGACGTCTGGGACGTTAGAGACATATGGGACATCTAGGGCGTCTGGGACGTCTGGGACGTTAGGGACATACGGGACAGCTGTGACGTCTGGGACATTAGGGACATATGGGACATTTAGGACGTCTGGAACGTTAGGGACATATGGAACATCTAGGACGCCTGGGACGTTAGAGACATATGGGTCATGTGGGACATCTGGGACGTCTGGGACATTAAGGACATATGGGACATCTAGGACATCTAGGACGTCTGGGACGTTAGGGACATATAGGACATCTGGGACGTTAGGGACGTATGGGACATCTGGGACGTCTGAGACGTTAAGGAAATATGGGACATCTAAGACGTCTGGGACGTCGGGGACGTTAAGGACATATGGGACATTTAAGACATCTGGGACGCCTGGGACATTAGGGACATATGGGACATATGGGACATCTCTGTCATCTGGGACGTCTGGGACGTTAGGGACATCTAGGACGTCTGGGACGTTAGGAACATACGGGACAGCTGGGACGTCTAGGACTTTATGGACATATGGGACATTTAGGACGTCTGGGACGTTAGGGACATATGGAACGTCTAGGACGCCTGGGACATTAGGGACATATGGGACATATGAGACATCTGGGACGTCTGGGACGTTAAGGACTTATGAGACATTTAGGACGCTTGCGACATTAGGGACATTAGGGACATATGGGACATTTAGGACGTCTGGGACGTTAAGGACATATGGAACATCTAGGACGCCTGGGACATTAGGGACATATGGGACATATGAGACATCTGGGACGTCTGTGACGTTAGGGACATTTGGAACATCTGGGCCGTCTGGGACGTTAAGGACATATGGGACATCTAGGACGTCTGGGACGTTTGGGACGTTAAGGACATATGGGACATTTAGGACGCCTGGGACATTAGGGACATATGAGACATATGGGACATCTGGGACGCCTGGGACATTAGGGAATTATGGGACGAATGGGACATCTGGGACGTCTGGAACGTCTGGGACGTTAGGGACATATAATACATCTAGGACGTTTGAGACGTTAGGGACATATGGGACATCTAGGACGTCTGGGACGTCTGGGACGTTAGGGACATACGGGACAGCTGGGCCGTCTGGGACGTTAGGGACATATGGGACATTTAGGACGTCTAGGACGTTAGGAACATATGGAACATCTAGGACGCCTGAAACAATAGGGTCATATGGGACATATGGAACATCTGGGACGTCTGGGACGTTAGGGACATATGGAACATCTGGGACGTCTGGGACGTTAAGGACATATGGAACATTTAGGACGCCTGGGACATTAGGGTCATATCGGACATATGGCACATCTGGGACGCCTGGGACATTAGGAACATGTGGGACATATAGGACATCTGAGACGTCTGGGACGTCTGAGACGTTAGGGACATATAGGCCATCTAGGACGTCTGGGACGTTAGAGACATATGGGACATCTAGGACGTCTGGGACGTTAGGGACATATGGGATATTGAGGACGTCTGGGACGTTAGGGACATATAGGACATCTAGGACGTCTGGGACGTTAGAGACATATTGGACATCTAGGACGTCTGGGACGTTAGGGACATATAGGACATCTAGGACGTCTGGGACGTTAGAGACATATGGGACATCTAAGACGTCTGGGACGTTAGGGACATATGGGATATTGAGGACGTCTGGGACATTAGGGACATATGGAACATATGGGACATCTGGGACGTCTGGGACGTTAGGGACATATAGGACATCTAGGACGTCTGGGACGTTAGAGACATATTTGACATCTAGGACGTCTGGGAAGTTAGGGACATATGGGATATTGAGGACGTCTCGGACATTAGGGACATATGGAACATATGGGACATCTGGGACGTCTGGGACGTTAAGGACATATGGGACATTTAGGACGCCTGGGGCATTAGGGACATATGGGACATATGGGACATCTGGGACGCCTGGGACATTAGGGACATATGGGACATCTGAGACTTCTGGGACGTTAGGGACATATGGGGCATCTGGGACGTCTGGGACGTTAAGGACATATGGGACATCTAAGACGTTTGGGACGTCTGGGACGTTAAGGACATATAGGACATTTAGGACGCCAGGGACATTAGGAACATGTGGGACATATAGGACATCTGAGACGTCTGGGACGTCTGGGACGTTAGGGACATATAGGCCATCTAGGACGTCTGGGACGTTAGAGACATATGGGACATCTAGGACGTCTGGGACGTTAGGGACATATGGGATATTGAGGACGTCTGGGACGTTAGGGACATATAGGACATCTAGGACGTCTGGGACGTTAGAGACATATTGGACATCTAGGACGTCTGGGACGTTAGGGACATATAGGACATCTAGGACGTCTGGGACGTTAGAGACATATGGGACATCTAAGACGTCTGGGACGTTAGGGACATATGGGATATTGAGGACGTCTGGGACATTAGGGACATATGGAACATATGGGACATCTGGGACGTCTGGGACGTTAGGGACATATAGGACATCTAGGACGTCTGGGACGTTAGAGACATATTTGACATCTAGGACGTCTGGGAAGTTAGGGACATATGGGATATTGAGGACGTCTCGGACATTAGGGACATATGGAACATATGGGACATCTGGGACGTCTGGGACGTTAAGGACATATGGGACATTTAGGACGCCTGGGGCATTAGGGACATATGGGACATATGGGACATCTGGGACGCCTGGGACATTAGGGACATATGGGACATCTGAGACTTCTGGGACGTTAGGGACATATGGGGCATCTGGGACGTCTGGGACGTTAAGGACATATGGGACATCTAAGACGTTTGGGACGTCTGGGACGTTAAGGACATATAGGACATTTAGGACGCCAGGGACATTAGGGACATATGGGACATATGGGACATCTGGGACGAATGGGACATTAGGGACATATGGGACATATGGGACATCTGGGACGTCCGTGACGTTAGGGACATATAGGACATCTAGGACGTCTGGGACGTTCGGGACATATGGGACATCTAGGACGTCTGGGACGTCTGGGACGTTAGGGACATACGGGACAGCGGGGACGTCTGGGACGTTAAGGATATATGGGACATTTAGGACGTTTGGGACGTTAGGAACATATGGAACATCTAGGACGTCTGGGACATTAAGGACATCTGGGACGTCTGGGACGTTAGGGACATATGGGGCATCTGGGACGTCTGGGACGTTAGGGACATATCGGACATCTAGGACGTCTGGGACGTCTGGGACGTTACTGACATATGGGACATTTAGGACGCCTGGGACATTAGGGACATATGGGACATATGGGACATCTGAGACGTCTGGGACATATGGGACATATGGGACATCTGGGACGTCTGGGACGTTAGGGGCATATGGGGCATCTGGGACGTCTGGGACGTTACGGACGTATGGGTAATCTAGGACGTCTAGGACGTTAGGGAAGTATGGGACATCTGGGACGTCTGGGACGTTAGGGACATATGGGACATCTGGGACGTCTGGGACATTAGGGACATATAGGAGATATGGGACATCTGGGACATCTGGGACGTTAGGGACATATTTAACATCTGGGACGTCTGGGACGTTAGGGACATATGGGACATCTAGGCCGTCTCGGATGTCTGGGACGTTAGGGACATACGGGACAGCTGGGACGTCTGGGACGTTAGGGACATCTAGGACGTCTGGGACGTTAGGAACATACGGGACAGCTGGGACGTCTAGGACTTTATGGACATATGGGACATTTAGGACGTCTGGGACGTTAGGGACATATGGAACGTCTAGGACGCCTGGGACATTAGGGACATATGGGACATATGAGACATCTGGGACGTCTGGGACGTTAAGGACTTATGAGACATTTAGGACGCTTGCGACATTAGGGACATTAGGGACATATGGGACATCAGGGACGACTGGGACATTAGGGACATATGGGACATATGGGACATCTGAGACGTCTGGGACGTCATGGACGTTAGGGACATACAGGACATCTAGGACGTCTGGGACGTTAGGGACATATGGGACATCTAGGACGCCTGGGACGTTTGGGACGTTAGGGACATACGAGACAGCTGGGACGTCTGGGACGTTAGGGACATATGGGACATTTAGGACGTCTGGGACATTAGAGACATCTGGGACGTCTGGGACGTTAAGGACATATAGGACATCTAGGACGTCTGCGACGTCTGGGACGTTAAGGAATTATGGGACATTTAGAACGCCTGGGACATTAGGGACATATGGGACATCTGGGACGCTTGGGACGTTAGGTACATATGGGACATATGGGACATCTGTAACGTCTGGGACGTCTGGGACGTTAGGGACATATAGGACGTCTAAGACGTCGGGGTCGTTAGAGTCATATGGGACATATAGGACGTCTGGGACGTTAGGGACATACGGGACAGCTGGGACGTCTGGGACGTTAGGGACATATAGGACATATAGGACGTCTGGGATGTTAGGGACATATGGAACATCCAGGACGCCTGGGACATTAGGGACATATGGGACATATGGGACATATGGGAAATCTGAGACGTCTGGGACGTTAGGGACATAAGGGACATCTGGGACGTCTGAGACGTTAAGGACATATGGGACATCTAGGACGTTTGGGACGTCTGGGAAGTTAAGGACATATGGGACATATAGGACATCTGAGACGCCTGGGACATTAGGGACATATGGGACATATGGGACATCTGAGACCTCTGGGACGTTAGGGACATATGGGGCATCCGAGAGGCGTGGAACATTAGGGACATATGGAACAAATGGAACATCTGGGACGTCTGGGACGTCTGGGACGTTAGGGACATATAGGACATCTAGGACGTCTGGGACGTTAGGGACATATGGGACATCTAGGACGTCTGGGACGTCTGGGACGTTAGGGACATGCGGGACAGCTGGGACGTCTGGGACGTTAGGGACATATGGGACATTTAGGACGTCTGGGACGTTAGGGACATATGGAACATCTAGGACGCCTGGGACATTAGGGACATATGGGACATCTGCGACGTCTGGGACGTTAGGACCATATGGGACATATGGGACGTTAAGGACATATGGGACATCTAGGACGTCTGGGACGTCTGGGACGGTAAGAACATATGAGACATCTAGGACGTCTGGGAAGGCTGGGACGTTAAAGACATATGTGACATTTAGCACGCCTGAAACATTAGGGACATATGGGACATCTGGGACGTCTAGGACATTAGGGACATATGTGACATCTGGGACGTCTGGGACGTTAAGGACATATGGGACATCTAGGACGTCTGGGACGTCTGGGACGTTAACGGCATATGGGACATTTAGGACGCTAGGAACATTAGGGACATATGGCACATATGGGACTCCTGGGACATTAGGGACATTTGGCACATATGGGACATCTGGGACGGCTGGGACGTTAGAGACATATAGGACATCTAGGACATCTGGGACGTTAGAGACATATGGGACATCTAAGACGTCTGAGACGTCTGGGACGTTAGAGACATACGGGACAGCTGGGACGTCTGAGACGTTAGGGACATATAGAACATCTAGGACGCCTGGGACATTAGAGAGATATGGGACATATGAGACATCTGGGACGTTTGGAATGTTAGGGACATATGGGACATCTGGGACGTCTGGGACGTTAAGGACATATGGGACATCTAGGACGGTTGGGACGTCTGGGACGTTAAGGACATATGGAACATTTAGGACGCCTGGGACATTAGGGACATATGGGACATCTAGGACGCCTGGGACATAACGGACATATGGGACATATGGGACATCAGGGACGTCTGGGACGTTAGGGACATATGGGACATCTAGGACGTCTGGGACGTTAAGGACATATAAGACATCTAGGACGTCTGGGACGTCTGGGACATATGGATGATCTATAACGCCTGGGACATTAGGGACATATGGGATATATGGGACATCTGGGACGTCTGGGACGTTAGGACCATACGGGACAGCTGGGACGTCTGGGACGTTAGGGACATATGGGACATTTAGGACGTCTGGGACGTTAGGGCCATATGGAACATCTAGGACGCCTGGCACATTAGGGACATGTGGGACATATGGGACATCTGGGACGTCTGGGACGTTAGGGACATATGGGACATCTAGGACGTCTGGGACGTCTGGGACGTTAAGGACATATGGGACATTTAGGACGCCTGGGACATTAGGGACATATGGGACATATGGGACATCTGGGACGCCTGGGACAGTAGGGACATATGGGACATATAGGACATGTGCTTGCACCTCTTGTTGTTGTGGCCCCAATCTTACCACAATCCGAGGCAAGGGCCGGGGTGTAGGGGCGCTTAACGCCTGGCATTGGTTAAGTCCACGGGCGGGGCCTCGCGTTTGATGCGCCCGGGCCTTTCTCCGTTTCCCGATGCTTCTGCGGGAGGAGCTTCGGTCCGGGGTCTGGCTTCGTCTGGAGTCGACCTGGATGGGGGCGTATTGCGCGATGGCTGGGGTTGGCGTCGTTGTGGGCAAGCCTTGATGAAGTGGTACCCGGGGCAGTAGTAGCACCTGGGTAGCACGGGTAGGGGGTTCTCACGGGGTCGTATTTCCCGTGTGGGCGGCGGTGCCTGCTCTTCTATATCCTTCTCGATGGCGGCAACTTTGTCCAGCAACTCGTCCATTGTCGTTGGTGGAGCCAATCGGAGGTAGGGCCGGATCGCGGGCCGTAATAGTTCCATCATTATTGGGACGAGGGCCTGTGTAGAGTGTTGAATCTCTAGTCGGCGCACCATTTGCATTTTCCTCAGCAAGAAGATCTCGGCGTTGTCGCGTGCTCCTTGCTTTTGGCCGTATAGTTGGGTCGTGAGCGCAGCGCGGATTTCGGGGCTGTCGAATCTTCGTCGAAATCTTTCTTCGAACTCGGCCCATGCGAATGGCAGCGATGCGTAGGGTCTCCACCACTGGCTGGCTTTCCTTTGGAAAGCGTTGGTGGCTGTTCGAATGAGCTCGGCGGCGGAGCACTGGCTCTGTGTCCGGTATCTGGCACACTGGTCCAGAAATTCTTGGGGATCGTCCAGTTCTTCACCTCTGAACGTGGGGAGGGGGTCCACCTTCTTGGGTAGCGTTATTGAAACCATGATGCTTTTGAATTGCTCGCTGGTGAATGTTACCAGGCTGGTGGTGGTCGACGTGGTTGTCGGTTCTGTTGGGCGCCACTGGGGATTTATATCCATTCCCAGAAATGGAGGTGGGGTTGCTGCTCCCTGTTGGGGAACGTTGATTTTGGCACTTTGTCGTGCCTCCTGCGGCTCCCTTTGTGGTATTGGGCTGTGCCGGCTTGGAGGCGTGCCCACATTGGAGTAATGAGGCGCTATCTCCTATCACCTCTGAGCTGTGCAGGCTGGCACTTGGGTGCTCTCTCTGCGGTGCTTCCTCGCTGCTTCTCTCCGGTGTATTCTCCATGTTTCTCTTGCTCTTGGTCCTCACCATCTTTGGACTGGTGCGTCCTTCGTTGTAGGTGTCCACCTACGGTTTGCCTCACGTCTTGGGCGCCAATTAACACACTTGGCTACACTCCTCGCTCCTGAGGGCGTGGCCAGGGTTACACTGGTGGCTTATTGGCCACATGTTCCCGTCTAGCTCAGTGCATGAGTGGGTCAACCAACGGCGGAAGAGGCTGGAGAGCGTGCTTGTTTATTAGTGGTAGCAAATAATGAAGGAATCCAGGCACAAGTTCTTTTATTTCGACTAACTGCGTTAACATCTAACAATAATCATACCATATAAACACTATCTGTACCTGGCTCCACACACACAAACACACCGGTATAATACTCAATCTCACACTCATTTATCAAACATTCAGGCCCTACTGAAGGTACTTAAATCTAACTATGCTAATAAGTGTCTCTGGCTGGACGCGACAGTTTGGGGGGGGGGGTTCTGCACACAGAGCACTCGCGACGCGCGTGTCGTTCACTCCCGGCACCGCACGGACTCCCGGTTTACAAGTAAGTGGGGGGGAATCGCTGCATCCTAGGGAGGCCTCGTCCTGGTTACTGGGGGCGGCGATGACGCGAGTGACGTCGCCGTTGCGGAATACGCCGAGGTTCTCGCACCAGGGGCAATGGCGAGCGCAGGCGCAGGCGGGCGTTCCTCCGGGGATCTCGTCCTTCGGTGGAGCGGGCGACGGCGTCTCGGGGGCGGCGGGTGTTGAGCTGCACCTTGCGCAGCGAACGGCGGGGGTCGTCCTCCAACCTGAGATCTTCCCACAAGCTCTCGAACTCAGCCTTCTCCGTCGGGCTGAGGCGGAAGGCGACTCCTAATAGCTGGGGGCGGCAGGTGATCCTAACTTGTGCTACGCGAAGCGGCGGGCGTGCTTCAGGGGTGGCGGCCTCGTATGCGGTGCATCCCGTGGGGGTATCTCCGGGCTGCGGGGTCCTTGGACTGCTGAGGAGCGGCGTCTCAGCGGGGGCGGCGACGTGGGCACTCTGCGCTTGAAGGCACAGCTGAGTGCCGTGTACGGGTGGGTCCGGCGAAGCGCTGGGTGAAGCGGGGCCGAATAGGCGCTCCAACAACTCGTGGTGGCTGTAAGTAAAGGAATGAGTGTAAGGGGCGGGAGGCTAGTTCGTAACTCAGAGGACGACGCCGTAGGCGGCGTTCGGGCAAACGTAGTGTCCGTAATACGCGTCAGGCGCTTACTTTTGCTGCATCCTAGTTTTCTTTCTCGTGGCGTGGAGAGAGCGTGGTGGCGGCAGCGGCGAGACGCGCTCCGAGCGAGCGCGAACGGACCTGGGGCACAGCGAGGTACCGGCCTAAGGGCGGACTGCGATGCTGGCGTCTTCTGTGGACTCTCGTGGACGTGGGGCTGGAGGTTCCTCCAGGCGGCGACGGCGTAGACGGCAGTCGTGGCTAGCTGCAACCTGGACACCCTTTAGTGATCACGAACAGAGCTCGAGTGATCACCAGGAGTCGCAAGGTTGACTTCTGTGAGCAGGGCTCGAACAGAAGGTTTTTGTAATGGGTACTCCGTCGTGACCGTAGGGTCAAGCGAGAAGTGGTTGACCAGAGAGCAGGGCTCGATAAGGTCAGAGGAGTATGCTGATCGGAGGGCAGGGCTCGATCTGATGATCATCTAAGCCAGGGTAGCGTTTTTATAGGGGTTATTACTCCCTCTTTTTTCTCTTCCACTGCTGCTTTTTCCAGGGTGGGATGGCTGACTCGGCTGCAGGGGGTATTTTGTCGCTTTGTTTATTTATTTGGAGTTTGTGCATTTATTGTTGTTGATATATGTTTTTAATGCCATTTTTCAGACTGCTGACGTCGAGACGCTTCTCCTGATACCCCATTTGATTATATTGGGAGCATTTGGTTTTACATCGCGCTTTTTAATTAATCCGCGGGGCGTGTGTTATATTGTCTGCATATGCGTGCGGCAGGTGCCTACGCCGTTGGATCAGGCAGCACGCTTAAGCGGGCTTTTGGGTCAGGTAGTCGTGCATTTTTTTGTACTCGGCTTAAAGTGCCGTTGATCTGCAGTCCTTTGTGTTTGCCTGTGACTGAAATTTTCCTGTGACCGATGCGATGTTTAAAAATTATTTATTTAATTATTGGGGCCCGCTTCTGTCGGGATCTAATTTTCTTAGACAATTCCCTTTATTTCCCTTTTGCTTCTCGCAGTAATTTGTTTATCGGGCTCCTAGCGTTTGTAGCTTGAGAATATTTTGTAAACTTGTGGTTTTTAATTTTCTGGATGCGTAAGCCGGCCAGTGGGTGGCTTATTTTTAATTCGATTTGTGTTACCTATTTATTTAACGCTAGTCTAACGATTCTACGTGTTAATAGCATTAACGGCTAGCTACTGCGAGGACGTTTGATTCATTTTGTTTTAATTCGTTGCATTATTTACCGGTGGTTCCTTGGGTTTGCGTTTGGGGATTTTCCGCTGTCGGTCCCAGCGAGTGCAGGCCGAGCAATTTTTATTAGGGGTTTATGGCTTGTTTTTGACCATTTCGAGACTGGGCCATGCTTATCCGGAAATCGCGGGGGTGTTCGCGATTTCGTAACTAATTTTAAAATTAAGCGGCGTAGGGACGTGATATCCTACGCCAATTTTTCCATGATGGCGGTGTCACTCCGCCCTCACGGAGTTGGCGTAGGTGATTCATATCAGCCTGAACTACTCCTTTTTTCATATTTGCAGCATTGTCTGTTATTATTAGATGTACCTGCTCTATCTTAACGTTCCAGTCTTTTAACAGTTCGGAAAAGGTGTTAGAAATCACCTGTATGAGCCCCTGGAAAATGTTTACAAGCCAGAACAAATGAGCATCTCTGGGTGGCATCGTCCAGCCAATGAGCTGTTAGAGATAGAAAAGCTTTATTGTTGTGGGCGCATGTCCAAATATCTGAAGTGATACTCAGTTTTCCTGTCATTTGGTTTATCTTCTCTTGCAACTTTATTTTACATCTTTCGTAGATATCCGGAACAATTGTTTCAAGAAAAAAATTGCGAGATGGTATGCTGTATCGAGGTAAAGCTTTCTCTAGAATCGGTTTGAAACCAACATCATTTACAACACTAAACGGCTGATTGTCCAACGCAATCATTTCTCCAATTAAATAATGGTATTGTTTGGCTGATAAAGAATTTATGTCCTAGACTTTCAAGTTTTCAACAAATTTTGGAAGTGTCAATTGAGATCCTGCAGCTGAAGTAGACGGTTGATCTTTTCGTGCTTGGTTCATAACGGCTGAAGAAAAAAAAAACTGTGAACTACTAACATATGATAAGCCTGGCACATTGAAAACAACTTGCAAATATATTTACATACTTGTATGCGCCTCGGTAGTTCCTGCCCTAGCTTTTTTAATTTCCTCAAATTTTTCTGGATGAAACCGTTCCAAATGGTGCCTAAGATTTGACGTATTGGCAAATTTTCTAATCCCTCCGACAGAAATAATTGATGTGCAAGATTGGCATTTCGCTTTTGAACTGTTTTTTTTGTCAGAAGTGTCCACTATTTTAGTAAAGTAATTCCAATATACACTTTTATGGCCAGACCGACTATTTGCACTTAACGACATTTTAGTTCACTAATACTATTAAATATAATAAAGATTAAACGACTGCAAATAACAAATTTTAACGTAGTTTAATATAAAAGAAAGATATATTATTAAATAGGTCAGGCGGCCTGCACTGAAGCTAATCAACTTGAATGATTTGCTCGCTCCAAGGCACTAGACCAAGTGTGTTGCACCATGTAGTGAAATATCTTCCAGCGTTGCCTCACTTTGGAATGCACTGTATCAGCAAAAACATTCGATCGGGGATGCCATTTTAAGGTCGTGCGTCATCAGAAATTGGTTTACGGTACTAACTAATACGACTCCACCAATAAAATTGATTATATTAAACTGCGTTATTAAAATGAAATGGCAAGAAGACACGTTCATAAACAAACCTAAGCATGAGTTCGTATTTAGGAGATTACCCCGCTCGAATCCAGCATGTAGCGGCGCACACGTGCAAAAAGTGGTGGAAGAGAGCAATGAGAATATATCGGCCGATATATCGGCGTATCGGCCTCGATTATATCGGTATCGGCTGATATATCGGTATCGGTGCATCCCTACACTTTAAAAAAATTAATTACACTTTAATGAAAAATAGAAAAATAGTTCTATTGTGTTAGTACCTGGGCCCCATTATAAAGTTTATGTTTGTTCAAACAGATTTTCAAAAAAGTTACAAGTAGCGACACAATCACAAATTATTTTTTTCATTTGAAGAGATAAATTATTTTGTTGTTACAATTCTGTTAATAATGTCAAAACTGAGGAATGTCGACCACCAATACCCTTTTCATCTATAAATTGATTTTTAACCGAATAATTTCTGTGGCTCCTACCGCCTACAACTTTACTGTTTATATACAAGTAAATATTTCCATAGTAACGTAGACAGTTGGTATCAAATACCACTTAATATCATTTATTGTTCCGGCCGCTTTAGTATTTAACTAAAATAAGCCACAACTTCTTTAATAGTCGTCCTAGAGAAAGTGACACGTTTTAGATTCGACTTCTTTTCACCTCTCATACACACACGTAAGTGAAGTGGTGACCTCACGTCATGGAACTCCCATAACATATATTTTTTCATTATGCCTGATATGTCCTACATAGGATGATGATTTTACGTGCTTTATATTAACGCAATACAAAAATATCTGTTGATGAATGAAAGAAAACTTCAGTTGAAAAATCTCTTTTTTTATAGTGATTTCCAGTAAAAATTATAGTTTTTGTAATATCTTCAGTACAAGATTTCCTTAAATCATTTAAGTAGGAATAACATTTTTAAAATAAATTTTTAACGATCATATATTTTTGTTACAGATGAAATAACTATGTGGCCATCTATGGTCAGAGCTTCCTTTGGCTGCAAGGGAAACTACATAGCAAATTGCTTTAAGTGAAATTGGTGTGGAAGCGATAGCGTAATTACTTATGGGATATACAGCATATGAAGGTTAGTAATATATATATATATATATATATATATATTAAAGGTAAACATTTCAGGGTGTCATACCGCTTAATAAATTCGAAGATTTCTTCAACTGGTTGAAGAACATCTTGAATGGCGTTTGGGGTTGGACGACGTTTCGACGAAATCACATTCGTCATTTTCAAGTCCTTGTAGTCCTGGTTTGGCTTCTAGTTATGCGACAACACGACGGACTGTCAACTTGATGTACAGCTGACTGAATAGGCTGTTTATCAATTACTGTGGCAACTAGCATCGAGGGAGCTGTACTGCTAGAACGGATGGCTGGTGTTCGTGGAGAATGGCCGGCCGTTGCTTGTAGTAACGTTGGTAACCACGATGCAGGTAATCGGCTTGTGTCGTCGCGGGTGTTCATACAATTCGGACGTTTTACGATTTCGATGGCTTCTCGTATGATGCATGCGTCTTTGTGTTCGACGCTGGCAATGCTCTTGGTGTTGTCGAAATCAATCTTGTGCGAAGTATCCCATATATGATGCACTAGCGATGAAGTGTGTTCCATCTTCTTAACATAATTCTGATGTTCCTCCTTGCGTGCCTTTATTCTCCGGTTGGTGTGGCCTATGTAGCTGCTATCGCAATCCCGACACGGTATCTCGTAGACTCCTTGGTTTTCCAAAGGGATGTACTCTTTAGGATTCCTCAGTAAGGACTGGATTATTCTATCCGTGGTAAAGGTTGTCCTGATGTTACATTTTCTAAGTATTCTTCCGATTTTCTCTGTCGTGCCTCGGATGTAAGGCAGGTACGCCGTGCCACAAGGTCTCTCATCTTCTGCATCTTCACCTCAGCGGGATCATCCACCCTATGATCTGGAACATCATCGACCAATTAGCAGACTTTCGAGCGGAAACTAACAGAAATCTCCACACGATAAAGCAAAGGAAGAAATTTGACCATCTTTATTCAACGCAAAAAGGGTATCGTGCTACTAATCTGGATATGTCTAAAGTTGTCCGTAATATTTCTGATATTACTTTGGATGAATCTGCGATATCTGCACTTGCTAAAGGTTTCAACTACGCCATAGCTCCAAAACGTATTCCGGTGGAATCTATCATCTGCGGAGTAGAAACTGCGATTTCGAGACTGAATAAAAATACCGCCGATCTCATCCGACAAGATACCTCTCGAATATTACGATTGGCTAAACCACCCAAATCGAATCTATCCCGTGATGAATCTTTGGCACTCAAGAACCTTCGACAGAACAACAACATCATTATTCTTCCTGCAGACAAAGGAAATGTCACCGTTATCATGAACAACGATGACTACCACTCTAAAATGATTTCTTTACTGCAGGACAGTGCTTACAAATGTATCTCCACGGATCCAACAACGTATTTGGAGAAGACCACCAAGTCGAAGATAAAGGAGAGTAACATCGAAACTGAAGTGCAAAATCAACTTATACCTAGAGAAAAGTCGTCTAAATGTCCCAAGATATACGGTCTCCCAAAAATTCATAAGGATGGAACACCGCTTAGGCCTATCGTTAGTTCCATAGGATCACCTATCCAACGACTTGCAGCCTTCGTAGCTAAACATCTGCAGCCGCATGTGGCAGATGCGGCTTCATACGTTATGAATTCTACCCACTTCATCGAGATGCTGCAAAAGGAGAAAATTACACCGACCGATATCCTCGTGAGCTTTGACGTCGTCTCTCTGTTTACTAAAGTGCCAGTTGACGAAGCTCTAAACGTCATTAAACAGAAGTATGATCCACCTCAACACATCATCAAACTTGCCGATCATTGTCTCCAGAATACATATTTCATCTATAATGGTCAACCCTACAAGCAAGTAGAAGGAGCGCCGATGGGTTCACCTTTGTCTCCTGTCATTGCGAATCTCTTCATGGAGGACTTCGAATCGAAAGCACTGGACAGCACCATTTACAAACCGAAACTTTGGCTTCGGTATGTCGATGATGTCTTTGCCATATGGGGTCACGGTAAAAATCGACTTGCTGATTTCCTTACCCATCTCAATAGCATCCATAATAAGATCCAGTTTACGATGGAATTGGAGAAGAACAACCACCTTCCATTCCTGGACGTTCTCACCACCAAGAAGAATCGAAAATTGGGGCACACGGTTTATAGGAAGACCACGCACACCAATCGCTACCTAAATGCTAATTCACACCACCACCCTGCTCAACTACAATCAGTCCTGACAACACTGGTTTGTAGATCAAGAAGGATAGCCGACAAGGAGAATACAAGACAAGAATTAGCAACCCTTGCTCGAGTATTCAAACAAAATGGTTATGGCAGAGCAGCGATTAGGAAGGCGTTCCGACCCCCGAAGACCAAACCGCAAGACGCAGAAGATGAGAGACCTTGTGGCACGGCGTACCTGCCTTACATCCGAGGCACGACAGAGAAAATCGGAAGAATACTTAGAAAATGTAACATCAGGACAACCTTTACCACGGATAGAATAATCCAGTCCTTACTGAGGAATCCTAAAGAGTACATCCCTTTGGAAAACCAAGGAGTCTACGAGATACCGTGTCGGGATTGCGATAGCAGCTACATAGGCCACACCAACCGGAGAATAAAGGCACGCAAGGAGGAACATCAGAATTATGTTAAGAAGATGGAACACACTTCATCGCTAGTGCATCATATATGGGATACTTCGCACAAGATTTATTTCGACAACACCAAGAGCATTGCCAGCGTCGAACACAAAGACGCATGCATCATACGAGAAGCCATCGAAATCGTAAAACGTCCGAATTGTATGAACACCCGCGACGACACAAGCCGATTACATGCATCGTGGTTACCAACGTTACTACAAGCAACGGCCGGCCATTCTCTACGAACACCAGCCATCCGTTCTAGCAGTACAGCTCCCTCGATGCTAGTTGCCACAGTAATTGATAAACAGCCTATTCACTCAGCTGTACATCAAGTTGACAGTCCGTCGTGTTGTCGCATAACTAGAAGCCAAACCAGGACTACAAGGACTTGAAAATGACGAATGTGATTTCGTCGAAACGTCGTCCAACCCCAAACGCCATTCAAGATGTTCTTCAACCAGTTGAAGAAATCTTCGAATTTATTAAGCGGTATGACACCCTGAAATGTTTACCTTTAATACATATCAGCCGCGAAAACCTTCGTAATATATATATATATTATAAAATCAAATTCCCTTTTACCGTTATGGTGTAGGGTTAGTAAATTACAATTTACATAATACATTAATATATTAATAATTGAGTACTTTTAAATTTTAAAAGTATTAACACCAAGTTTCTTTTGGTTATATAACTGTACCAAATCTAAAAATTATACACTATACACGAATTTACACCTATTTTTTATATTTTTTGCTATCATCTTTGCTTCTTGCAAAGTTTTACTCTTTGCTGTTAGTATTTTTTCCAGTACTTTGTCCCATGTCTCTTGCGGTCGCCCTCTGTTTGTTTTACTTAATGCCTTGGATTCCCATACTTGTTTCACTGCTCGAACCTTTTCCATTCTCTGGAGATGTCGCCACCAACTCAGCTGCCGTTTTTCTATAAAGTCTGTCATTGGTCATTCTCTAATTTGCACACTTCTCACTCGATCTCTCAGCGTGACTTCTTTGACTTTTCTCAAGTATTTCATCTCGGTGGCTTCTATTTTTTCTTTCATTCGTTTGGTCAGTACCCACGACTCAGATCCATATATCAATATCGGTCTAAAGATTCTTTTGAACACACTTAATGTTGTCTTTTGTGCCACTTCTCTTTTGCTCATAACGGTCTGGTTCATGTCGTAGTATAACTTGTTAGTTTTCTCTATTCTTTCTGTAATGTCTGTTTCTTGTCTGCCTTGCTCATCAAATGTCACTCCCAAGTAGTTGAATTTTTTTGTTTGTTGTATTCGTCTTCCATTTATTTGTACATCTGTTTTTTGTGGTTCTTTATTATTATTATTATTATTATTATTATTAATGATGCACTAGCAGCTAGAAGCTGATGCGTGCATATCATAGCACTTGTAATGTTTAATTTGTCTGGTATAGTCTTAATCAAAAGTTCATTTGTTTGGTATAATCTATTTCAGGTCATTCACTTATGGTGTTGTGTGCTTATCGTCACAGTCACTGTTTGATATTTTTTGTATAATTGTCTAGTCTATTTTTGAAATCGTTCACTGATGGTGCACTTATAACTGTTTCTGGCAGTTTATTCCAGGAGTTCACGACGCGGTTTGGCAGAAAATGGTACCTAGGATTGCTTGAGCTTTGAGTGCGAGCGAGCTTTAGTGCGTGTCCTCTCAGGTTCCCAGGTGGTTTCATCTGGTAGATGTCACTTAGCCCAGGGACGTCATAGTGTCCACTCAGAATCTTGTAGGTCTCAATCAAATCCCCACGCTGCCTGCGCTGCTCTAGTGAAGTCAGGCCAAGTTCTTCCAGTCGTTGCTCGTATGTCTTGCGACGTAGGCTCCAAACCATTTTCGTGGCTCTTCTTTGTACTCTTTCCAATAAGTCGATGTCTTTGCGAAAGTATGGACTCCATATTTGGAACGCATACTCCAGCAGTGGACGAATATACGTTTTATATATCTTAATAAACAATTTCTTATCTATATGCAAGAATGCTTTTTTAATCGTGTACATGATGGAATTAGCTCTTTTGGTGATTCCAAGGATATGCTCGTCCCATTTGAGATTCTCCGTTACTGTCACTCCTAGGTCTTTCTGCGAAGTCACGCTTTGCAGGTTCCTCGCGTCAATGGTGTAGGGCAACTTCGGGTTGTTACTACCGACATGTAATACTGAGCACTTTTCGGCATTCAAAGTAATCAGCCAATCTCTTGTCCATTGAACAATTCGGTCAAGATCCTTTTGGATGATATTATGACTGATTAATGGGTTCCCCATTAGCGTAGTATCGTCGGCAAATAGAGACAGGTCCAAATCAATGACTTTTTTAAGGTCGGTCAGAAAAATCCCAAACAAGATAGGTCCGAGTACTGATCCCTGTGGTACGCCGCTCATCACATTGTGTGCTTCAGAGTATTGGTCTCCTATTCGAACTTTAAATTTTCGTTCAGTGAGGAAGTCAGAGATCCAATTTAGAAGGTTCCCACGGATGCCAAAGTGCTCTAGTTTGGCTACTAGTCGCCTGGTTGGGACGCGATCAAACGCTTTTTCATAGTCCAGGTATATGATGTCTGTTGGTTGATGTTCATTGCAGTTCCTAGTCCATTTGTCCAAGCACATAATTAGGTTAGTAACTGTTGATCTACGAGGGATGAAACCATGCTGAGTGTCTATAATGACCTGTTCCCTGGATAAAAAGTCCCTCAACCTTTTGGCTATAATCTTTTCCATAGTTTTGCAAACTAAACTAGTGAGGCTAATGGGCCTATAGTTAGCAGCATTCAATTTGTCTCCTTTCTTGTAAATCGGGGTAACTGTAGCTTCTTTCCAGTCATCTGGAAGTTTTTCTTGGGCCAAAGACAGTTCCATGATCTGACCGAGCCTAGTTGTGATTACCGATGAGCATTTCTTCAACAGTAAAGCCGGAATTCCATCTGGGCCCATTGAGGTAGTATAATTGAAGCTTTTTATTGCTTTATCGATCAGTTCAGCAGTGAAATCTACATGGTCAATAGAGGCTTCAATTCGTGGTACACCTAATGTTGGGAGTGGGCCTGTGGGTTCTCTAACATACGATTTTTCAAATTGCTTGGCAAATAAATTTGCCACCTCTTTGGTATTGCTTGTTAAGAGAAGCGTGTCAGGATCCCTTATAGAAGGTGGAATAGAGACCGTTGATGACAGTTGTTGGCGTACATAACTATGAAATGATTTCGGACCCCTTTCCACAACCCCTTCTTCAAATTCCTTCCTAGATTTCCTTACCATTGCAGTGATTTTATTGTTCAATTTTCTGTATTTCTCGTAGGATTCATCTGATTTGTCTAGTCGGTAAATATTCCACAGTCGAGTCTTTTCTTCTATTAGGTTTAGTATGTCTGGACCTATCCACGGTTTGTTGCAGTTATGATTAACTTTTTTTCGGCTTGTAGGTACATGTTGTTCAATAGATTTGTCAACTTCACCCTTAAAGTCTTGCCACGCTTCGGATATGTTTGTGTGTAGGAGGTTGTAGTCTTTGTCTAATTCTTTCGAAATACGATCGTAGTTAGCCGCGAAGAAATTCCATCTACGTGTAGCGGCTATTGGGTCACTTCTGGCTCCTGTTTGGAATTGCAAAGTTGCTAGTAGAACCTGGTGGTCACTCTTTCCTATGTGTGCGTGGTGTTCTATTTTAGTACATAGGTTCTCATCATTGCATAATACCAAGTCTAGGACAGATTGCTGGCTACCTCTCTTACGCGTAATGTCAGTCACTAGCTGTTGAAGGCCCGAGTCTGTTAGCAGTTCCATGAACTTCCCATGTAACATGTTGTACCCATCTAGTTTAGTGAGTGGCCACTTAAAGTCTGGCAAATTAAAATCCCCCATAACGAACACAGTGTGTGGTCCGCTACAAGCTGTTCGCATCATATCAAATAAAATACAATCAGAATCTTCAAAACCAGTGTGCGGTGGACGGTAAACTCCAGCTATCAAGAGGTTAAAATCAGAGTATTTAATTGTCAACCATAGTGCTTCCACTGTGGGGTTATTATTTAAGGTAGGGTGTAGTGTCACTTGAATAGGAACATCAAGGTATGCGCTAGCAACATATATCGCCACCCCACCCCAACCCCTTCCCGCTGCTCTATCTCGTCTGAAGAGTAAGTAGCCTTTGATATCTATTAAGCTATTACTTATTTTTGGTTTTAGGTGTGTCTCAGTAAGTATAATACAAGTAGGTTTTAGTTTATTTATTTCCACTAAGAGTAAATCTCGTTTCGCCATTAAGGATGCCAGGTTCGTATAGAAGAAGGTGAATTCTGTGATTTTGGACCTTAGTTTTTTGGGTCGGGTTTCACCTTCACTATTTTCGGCGTGCCATGAATATATTTAATTTTGAGATCTGACTCACCATCGTTCGTCCTCTGCTCCAGTTCTGCTTTCAGATTTTTAAAGTACTCACGCTGATTTGGGGTCTGATCATTCTTAACTTTGATACCAGTTGGAAGTTTCTTCCAGTTTTTAAGCACGTTGATTGCAGGCCGTTGTCCGGAGAAAACAATCTTCATAGGACGGGGAGCAGCCGTAGGGTTCTGCATGGGTTTTCCCAGACGCAAGACGGCCACAGGTTTCTCGTAGCCGGGTATCGATGCGAGGGTTTTATCCACCTGTTCCCGGTCAAACTGCTTGCGGTCATCCACATTCGCATCAGAGTTCTGTGTCTCGGGCACCCCAAACATAATAACATTCGAGTTCCTTCTGCTCCTCTCACCGAGTTCAGACAGGACGGCTTCCAGGCTGGTATTTTCAACCGGGTTTTTCTTCATCGCCTCAATTTCCTGCTGCAGCTCGCCAACTAGCTTCCTAAGGGCAGGCAGCTGCCGCACCCCGAGCTCGCAATCCTCGCACAGGTACTTCAGTGTTGGTTTCTGGAGGTCAATGACCCTCAGCTCTGTAGAAGTCAGACCGCTACATTTGCTGCAAATGTTTCGTTCGCATCCATAACACACTATATTAGCCTTCTCTGAGGGGAGTTTTTTGGTGCACTTGTAACACAAAGCCATTATTTGACTAAGATAATTGCACTCAATTTGACAAAGTTAGGTTAGGTGACTTGCACTTTTAAAATAGTATTTTGTAAAACAGTATTTTGTACAAAAAACACTTCCACACCCGTCTTTAGTCTTTATAACCTGAATATCACAAGTTCAGCACCAATTAGCTACTTTAACTATGTTTAAATCGAAAATTATTAGCAGAGTTGCAAAAACACAAGTGCTTTTCTTTATAACACTCCATTTAGTTACTATTTTGCCAATTTATTTGACGTGTGGCAATTTTTACTATAGAATTTAGTTCAGTAAAAATACACACGTTTGTGGAAAACAATAACCTTCCTTTATTTTTACTTTAAAGAAATAAACAAATATACACACGTACACATTCGTTAATATTACAGAAATTCAAATACAAAATACAAATACGTGAGGTGATCGCGCTGATCTGGGACGACTGATCTCCAAAACTAGGCTACTCCAATTTATATAACCACTGTTTGAATGGAAGGAGCCTCGTCCATTTTTTCGGATGCAATAGCACCCTTTGCTCTATTGTGACAGAAAAGTTTGGGATGCTACTTCCGATAATAAAACAATTCTGGTTATTGCGTGTGCTCCTTTCATACTCCATAATTTATAACCGTATTGTGACCAGGGTTGGTCATTGCTGTCTGGTTGGAATTTGGGTCACAAGGATATTTACGTAACCCTTCCTTTTGTCATTGGGTGCTCCTACACTTGTGACATCCGTCGTGCTGTTTTTCGAATTTATACTTTGACGTTTTTGACAAGTTAGTCTGCATTGTTTGATGGCGACCCAAATCACATTTGGCATCTAACACTTTTTGTTCGCATATGTCGCACTGACGATTATAGATCATTTGTCACTCACGTTTTAGATAGCACTAACGTTTACAAATTTGGAACTGCGCTTAATGTCAAGTTTCAGTTGATTTAGAATTGCACTTAGTGTCAAGTTTGGGTAGATTTATGACTATCCCTTGTACAACAGGCGTTTTTAAGTCAATTACCTTGGTACGCTACAGTTCTTTTGCTATTACTAATATTTTTGTCTTTTCCGTGTTTATTTCTATTCCGTTTTCTGTCAGTGCATCGTTCCATATATTTAAATTTGTTCTTAAGTTCTCTTCACTGCTTGCTATAATTACTTCATTGTCCACAAAAGCTCATTCTATTACGTATACGGGTAATAAGTTTCTGTATCCTATATGCAGTTTTCTAGATTCTAGTTGGCATGTTCTTATTATTCCGTCCATGAACAATAGAAATAACACATGGCTCATTACTCCACCTTGTCTCAAACCTTCACTTGTTGTGCATTCTTCGAATCTGTTATCACTGATGCGTAGTTTCTAGTACATTTATATAAGCTTTTTATTACCTTACGTAATTTTGGACTTACTGCTCTATTGTTCAGGCTTTCCCATACTTTCATTCTGGTATCTTGTCAAATGCTTTCTTTAGATCTAGAAAGGGCAAGAAATTGTTTTTGTTGTGTTGAAACACTTCTTCCTTTGCGGAATCCACTCTGTGCCTCTACCAGTGTTGGTTCGATTATTTTTCGCATTTTTGTTTCTATTATTTGTTCATATACTTTAAGCGGTATATTTAACAGCGTTATACTCTTGTAATTGCTGCACTATTTATTATCGCCCTTTTTATGAATTGGTACTATTTGTCCTATTTATCAATCGCTTCTTTCCACGCTTTGTTATAGATTTCTAGCAGTAATTTATTTCCTTCTGCTTCTATTTTCTTAATCATTTCTGGCGTAATCCTGTGTTCTAGTGATTTTCCGTTCTTAATCTTTTTTATTGCCATATCAAGTTCGTCTGTAGTTATTTCATCTTGTTGGTCTTTTCTTTTCTTTTGATCTTCTTCCTTTGTATGTGTATTGTCATTTTCTGTTTCAGCCTCTAACAGATCTTTGAAGTACTCTTTCCATCTGTCCATTGTTTCAGTATTGTTTGTCGTTAGATCTTGTTGCTTGGTTTTTATTTTTGTGACTCGTGTTGCTTTCCCTTTCCTTAGAGTTTTCAATACTTTGTAAAATAGTTTTTGGTTTTTTCTGCTGTCTTCCTCCATTTTCTCTCCAAATTCGTGCCATGCTTTATTTTTAGCTTTTGTTATCATGTTCTTCATCTTTGTTCTTTGATATTTATATATGTTATATGTGTTTTCTGATTTATTTGCTAAATATTCTCTCCAGCTTCTTTTTGTTAATTTTATCTGTGTTTTTAATTCTCCGCTTCACCACCTCGTTCTTTTCTGTTGGTTGTTTACTTTGGTACTCACTCCACATGGGTTTCTAGCTGCTTGAGTAATTATTTCTTTAAACCTTTGCCATGTTTCTTCCAATGTCATTTGTTTTAATTTTGTTGTTTCCATATGTATTAGTGTGCTTACTATTTGTTCGTATTTGTCTGCCACTTCTTTTTGTTCTAATTTATATGTCCTTATTGTGTCTTGTTTTACAGTTTGTTTATCTTGGTCTTCTTCTATGTCTTCGTCCTTTAGCCTTTTTATTTTTACTTCGACAAGATATACGATATTTCTGCCCCGAATTTTTAATAAGTTTTTTGTTGTGCGTTTCTACTAATAAATCATTTATGATAGATCTGTCTCTTGTGTTTGGTGCTTGTCGAGTAAATTTGTGGATATCCTTGTGTTTAAAAAAGGTATTGGTTACTATTAAGTTATATATCGTACAATAGTCTCGCCATATCTTCCTATTACATTTTCTGACCCATTTCTTTTTACTCCTACTCTTCCATTGAAATCACCTGCTACATATAATTCTTCTTTGCCACTTTCTGTAATTCTTGCCAATTCTTTCCGGAATTTATCTTTTTATTTCTTTTGTGTCATCGTCGTTGGGTCCGTAAACTCCTATTATTGTTATTTTATCTTCTTTAGTGAATTGAATGTCAAGTGTTATTATTCTTTCTGACAATCCGTTCCAATTTGTAATTTTATTTATCAGTTCTTTCTTGATTATACATCCTATTCCAGCTGCTCTATCATCTTCTGGCACTCCACTGTAGAATAATACTTGCCCGCCTTCTAATTCTATTTATTTTATTATTATTAATATATCTAATTCAGCCTGCTTGAATTCAAAATTTACCTCTACTTTTTTCTCGTTCAGACTTCTTGTGTTCCAAGTCCCTATTTTCCATATTTTCATTTTGTTTGACATATCATTTTTAGTTTTATTATCTATATTTATTCGTGATTTATTGCGTATTGGTTCTTTTCCATGCCTCAAAATTATTTCCTTTTCATTTGCCTTATTCGTCTCTGTTTTCATATCTCCCTTATGCTGTTCTAGTTTTTTGGCTTTGTTATTTCTAGTTTTTCTATACTTTTATTGTATCGCCATTCTACCCCATCTATCATTACTTTATTGTATCCAATTTTTACAACTTTTCCTTTTGCTTCCTCATCTTGTGCCCTTAGTTTGACCTGTCTTTGCTTTTCCTTTCCTTACTTTGTTAGATCGTCGTTAACGTGTATTTTATCTGTTTTCAAACGTTTCAATTTGCATCACTACTTTTTTATCTTTTTCATTTTCTAATTTTATTGCACACATTTTTTATCTATTTTTGTTGCTGGTTTGGGCTTTATATCGATTTTTAAATGTTCTTTTAGAGTCGAGTGCTAGCTCTCAATCAGTGCG